>CP092878.1:3832544-3942551 GCA_030710605.1 Cordylochernes scorpioides | reverse complement strand
CGAAATTTGACTTTATTTGTGTTAAGGTTATCTCATTGAAAAAGGAGACAGTAATTCGCCGGAAAATAAATTTCAAAGGGTCTATCTATCTATAATTGAAAATACTTATATACATATTTTACTAACGCACACTATGCAAATAAAAAACCTATATTTATACGATCTATCCCAATAAACAATCCATGTTTACATTTAAACGACCTGTGCAAATAAACAATTTATAGGAACATTCAAACGACCTATGCAATAAACAATCTATAGTTACATAATACTAAACGACCTATGCAAATAGACAATCTATAGTTACATAATACTAAACGACCTATGCAAATAAACAATCTATAGTTACATAATACTAAACGACCTATGCAAATAAACAATCTATAGTTACATAATACTAAACGACCTATGCAAATAAACAATCTATAGTTACATAATATTAAACGACCTATGCAAATAGTCTATAGTTACATAATATTTAAACGACCTATGAAAATAAACAATCTATAGTTACATAATATTAAACGACCTATGCAAATAAACAGTCTATAGTTACATAATATTTAAACGACCTATGCAAATAAACAATTTATAGTTACATAATATTAAACGACCTATGCAACTAACTACATCACATATGCAAATCCCTGCTGCAGGCTGCTGAGCTCCATCGAGACCTACGAGAACGAATCCTGGGTGGAGGTCGACCATCGCCTGAGCTTCCCCAGGATGGCAGCCGGGGTGGCGGTGTTCGAGGGGCTGGTGTGGGTGGCGGGGGGCGTCGTGCAGCCCGGGGGGTCGGGGGACCAGGTCTTCGTGGTGAAGGACGTCGAGTGCTTCGACCCCGTCGCCAGGGAGTGAGTAGTCCTTCCCGTCGGACAGCCACATTGATGGGATACACTAATAGGAGAGTGTTTTAGCCAGGAGTTGAACAAGAAATAACATGGAATTCTGCCTAAATTACAACAAGATTCATTAAGACCTTTTAGTCCTATACAGACTCTCCGAGAACACAGAAATGTAGGGTACATACAGGAATAACGGTAATAGTACCAGTACTCAGCAATGTACAACAACAAAAAGCTTTATTAAGACCATTTAGTCTTATACAGACTCTCCGAGAAGAAATGTAGGGTACATACAGGAATAACAGTAATAGTACCAGTAATCAGATAATGTTATTTACAATGTATCAAATAAGGGGGAAAAAGAAAGGAAGGGCTTATCATTAACTAATACACAATCAGTTAAGAACAAGCAGTTCTTAAAGAACAATAATGTGATGGGGGTATATATATAGGACCGTGCTGTCGAAACCTCCGCTTCCCGCGCCCCGTAGTTTCGCCTGTGCCCTGGCCACGGAGGATCGTCTGTTCGTGCTGGGAGGTACCGCGCTGCTGCAAGGTCAGCTGACTTCCATGGGAGATGTCTTCGTGCTGACTGCGGGAGTCTGGAAGCGGACCTCGCCGCTGCCCAGTCCACGGCACAGCTTCGGGGCTGCGCTCCTGGGTGAGTTGACTTCTAGGGTGGTAATTCTAACTCCTGCCATACTGCATCGTCGTTTTTGTAAAAATATTATTATTCCTAGTACTCGTAGTACAGGTCATGATAATCATGGTAGGTAATAGTTAGCGACAGCTTTGACTGCAAGAGCACCATATGTCTACATATGCGCAGAGACGATATCGTAGCCAATAAGGAACTTCCGAGGCGCGATTATTGCTAGTTGAAAACTTTATCCCCCGCCTTTACGTATGCAGAAAGCAGCTCGAATTTTTCGCTTACAAGTATGCCAGAGCCCCGTTTGTTCATTTGCGCACACTTCTGAGGTTAGACTTTTAAAGAATCAGGGGCCGATTGAAAACTTTTTTTTTCTTCAGAAAACAAATGGCCATTGCGGGAATCGATCCAGATTGTGGGTGTCGAAACTCGACCGTGTACACCACTCTTCCACGTCTCATCGTGCAGCGAAGAATCATTTTCAATTTTCTCCAAGAAAACGACATTAAGACATCAAGGCGTTTTAGAGTTTCTTTTTGAAAATATTTCACTGCGCGCGACTCTATCTTCCCTGGCATGAAATCTCTCCCACAGGAGATAAAAAAAGTAGAGGACAGTAAAATAAACTGTGAAATATTTTTAAATCTTAATTCTATTGACGTTATGTGGCGCTTAGTTTATTGTTGACACACATTAAATATGTTATGGGGGGGTCGGTGGAAGGCTGGTTAAACCGTTTGGTTTTCGACCACTAGGACCCGGGTTCGATTCCCGCATTGGACACTTTTTTTCTGTTAAAAAATGCTCCAATGGCCCCCGATTCTTGCAAAAGTCCAACCCCACCAGCGAGTGCAAGTAACCAAACGGGGCTCTGGCATTTGTAAGTGCAAAGTCGAACTGCTTTTCACATGTGTAGACATGTGGTGCGCTTACAGTAAAAGCAGTCGCTAACTACCCACCATGATTATCATGGCCTGTACCACGTGTACTAGGGATAAGCAAAAAAAAATATGTTATAATACTTTGATAAAGGTTGGCGTTCAGCCAACTGAAATATTGGTGGATAATAAATGATATTTTGATCCAATATATGCCTTAAAAATAAACTGTGTAATAAAGACAAAATAATATATTAAATAAATACGCGCTGGTGTGTTCTTCTCGTCGGTTACTTCAACCAAATTATCCCTCCTTACTCCATAGCGATGTGGCGTGACTGTGTGTGAGATTAAATATGCAAATACAATATCTACTCTCGGTCGAGAATAGTCGAAACTGATCAAGTTAAATCCATATTTAAATTAAAACACGTTAACAGTAATTGCAAATGGAAATACCCTTTTGCACATAGTATCCCAATAGGAAAATAAATTTGCATATCCACCCGACTCCTGTAAACATTCCTTCCGTTCCACGCTCTCTTATAATGATCTTGAACCTTGGTGAAAGGGCAGCGATGTCTGAAAACTTGTTCACGTTATATAACCCTAAATTCAACATATATTTGCTGGAGGATTCTATCCATATAGCTAAAGAGGCACCTCTCCCTTTGTGTATGCATCATCAGAACGATGCATTATTTTCATCATCCTAGTCAAAAACTTTACTAGTAATGATGAAGACACCTATTTGGTAAATTCGACCAAGTTCATAACCTTTCTCGTAGAATGTTATGAAATCCTAGCCGCCACTATACTGATGAAGGCCATAGTCGGAAACCATGGTATACAGGTTGAATTTTTGTCTGAATTTGCTAAACCTGGTGTTGTGGCTCATTCTTCATCACAACTAGTAAAGGTTTTTTTTACTAGGGTGAGATGAACAAATGCATCGTTCTGTTGCATAATTAAAGGGAGATATGCCTCATTAGTTACATAAACCTAAATATGCAAAAAAAAAATAATAATAAAATAAAACAGATTATAGCGGAATAGTGAAACTATCTATATCACTCGAGCATAAACATCGAGAGTTATCTGAGGTCTCCGATTGGCCAGTAGGAACAGCCAATCACTGTGTGCAGGAAGCAAAGTATACATCCTGGGTGGATTGACCACTCTCAAGTCCACAGCACTGTCGGATGTCTGGAGACTGAGGTCGGATGGCAACTGGACGGAGTGTCCTGCATTGCCCTTCCCGCTGACCGGGCTCTCTGCCGTCACCCTACCTAGCTGAGAATGATGATGATAACACTCCCATGATGATGATTCTCTCCACGGCGCGCTCATACGCTACCTCCCCAACTAGCGAGAGAGGCGTACCCCTGTGTCCACTATGACAAACCCTATTAAAAATTATTTTGATTACATCTGGCTATGTAACTTGAGATAATTGTAGAACACCTCATTTCCATATTATAATAGCAGCTCGGAATAGTGTGTGAAGAATATCAAATCGAATTGTAAGAATTGCGTTAACACGGCCCCCACCTCAAACCCAAAAAATTATAATAAATGATAAGGATAACAATTAATATTTTTAAGGCAAAAGTTCACATTCGCTGTCGTTTTCTAGGTCCGCTTGTATAGAACGGAGATTCTTCAATCTATACCGATGCAAATTTCTGTCCGGTTGGCTGTTTATAACCCTGTGTCGTATGTAATAAGGATTAGTGTAAAAAGTTTTCACTCTCAAAATTCAATTGTTTATTTTTTTTTTAATTAAATTTTATGCACACTTTCTCTCACAGAGAAATCCTGGTTATATGCAAAAATAATATATGTTCGCGTCCTCTCACGTGCAAAAGGGATTTTCAAATGCCTAGGCAAATTTTTAGCCATATAGTTTGTTAAAAGAACCTGGAGTACTAGTACTTGAAAGCTCGCAATTCTGTAAGTAATTCAATAAAGAAACTTTGTATAGAAGAAAGGTTAGGTACTATATGTAATTTAGGTGTGATCTCAATATATATATATACATATAATGCACAGTGTAATGACTTGGAGAAAGCAGGAAACTCCTCCCCGGCATCCATAAAACATGAGATCAATCGCCGCAGTGCTGCCAGGCGTGACACCTTCCTTCCTACCGCTTGCCCTTGTTGCATATTTGCTGTCAACTTCCCTGATGGCAATCTTACCTGACTATTGTAATGTATGAATTGATGGATTGGTGTGATAAGACTGTCCATATTGTATCTCTCGTTGATAATGTTTTACAAAACATTTATTCCTTGTAATCAATTTGCACAATCGTAATATAAAAATTACAAAATTTTGAAACGAAGAAAGTTTCTTGTAAGGTTTTTATTTAGCCGAGCTTTCGAGTATTTCTCTCCTTCTACAGGAGTAAAAATGAGTATTTCTGTAGAAGGGCAGGAATCCTTGAAAGCTCGGCTAAATCTAAAAAAAATCTTACAAGAAACTCTCATCACCTCACGACTCTGTAATTTTTTATAATATAAAAATTATAATACAGTGGACCCTCGGTTTGCGAGCACAATCCGTTCCAGTTCCAGAGCCATGCTCGTACTCCAAAACGCTCGTAGTGCGAAACTAATTTCTTATTTTTAATAATTGAAACTCGGGCAATTCTTCTTGCTAGAACAATTTTGCAGCAAAATTTTGCTCGTAGAGAAAAGCTCGTACTCCAAGGTGCTCGTAAACCGAGGGTCCACTGTATTTTAGAAATTTAGTTTCTTCATTTGAAAAAGGAGGGAAGCTTTCGAGTCACACTATTCGTCGGTTTGCGTTAAAAAATGAGGTAATTGACTTAGGGTTAGATATGAATTATATATTTAGAGTGTATTTACAAAAAAAAAAAAAAAAACGAGAAAAAAGATATAATTATATATTCAAAATATATTATATTAAAATATATATTTATAAAATATATTCAAAAATTTATAAAAATAAAATCAAAAATTATATTTACAACATAAATAGTATGTATATTCAGAATTATATTTGCATACCCCCCTTGAGTCGTAAGAGTTAAAATATCAAGAACCTAATTAAAGAAATAGAAAATTAAAACACAAATATATAGATGGTATATTATAAAGGTATAACTCTAGGGTAATTTGAAATTACAGTATAGGAAATAGAATAGCCAATATGTAGTACACTATGATGTTTTTTTTTTATAAAAAGGCATATTTTGATACAATATATGTCTTTTTATTAAAGAAAAATCATCAATTATTTATGGATTGCTCTATTTACAAAACTATGATGATTGTGACGACAGCTGACATTGATGTGGTAGATAATAATACAAAGCAATAACGCGCCATTTATCTACAACGAATGAAAACATTAAGACGCCAATGTTTCTTTTCATACATCAATCAAACATCTATTGTCCTTACTGCGATGAAAAAATATTTGGAGAGTTTGGCTCATCAGTGGTAAACCCTCCCAGCAGTTTCGCCAATATATAATCTACCAGACCGCTTCTTTAGAGCTCTAATATTGTATTGGATCATTCTGCTTTTATATGCTGCACTGAAAGGTTGAATCTTAGGAAGGGAAATTTAAGCAAACTATGGACATAAGGACAGTAGAATTACATTTAAATATTTGCATCAAGCAATACTCTTCCGCAAACAATAAGGATAAGGCCAGTTAGGCATAATTAATACAAACCAATAACGCGCCATCTATATATAACGAATGAAAACATTAAGACACGAATGTTTCTTTTCATAAATAAATCAAACTTCTACTGTCCTTACTGCGATGAAAAAATATTGGGAAGGTTTGGCTCATCAGTGGTGAATCCTCCTAGCGGTTTCTCCAATTTAATCTACCAGACTGCTTCTTTGAACTCTAATACTGTATTGAATCATTTTGCTTTTTTTTCATCGCAGTAAGGACAGTAGAAGTTTGATTTATTTGTGAAAAGAAATATTCACGTCTTAATGTCTTCATTAGTTGTAGAAAAATATGTTTTTATAAGTTCTGGGGCTACTAAGTGTAGCTTTCATGTCGGTTCCTTCTCTCCATTAAAATTAGTCAGATATATACAATGTATATATTGTAGTTAAACCTGTCTATAGCGCCCCCTCTAAATAGCGCCTTTCTCTCTATAGCGCCCGATTTTAAATATGTAGTACGATGCGATTTACATTAAAAGTGACCTGTCTATAGCACCCCCTCTCTATAGCATCTTATTTTGGTGAGTCCCAAGAGGGGGCGCTATAAACAGGTTTAACTGTACGTCGGGTGGCAGATTAATAACTTATTATCTCTACCTATTGTTGATAGAACAAACTTATTGTTGCGCGCATTTATTGTTAATATCCAGGTAGGCATGATATTCATTGTGTGAATATAAAAGACTGTTTATACTGGTAGTACGTCTAGACATTGCTGCGTGTTTGAAAAAAAAAACGTTTAAAAAGATCTGATCCATTCAAGCGGTTGGCCATAACTATTAGGATCCTTAGGAACAACCGAGGAATCCTCGAGTCAACATGGCAGCTTTGTTGATCGGAAGACGGTTCCAAGAACTCAAGAGAGTTATAAAAACCTACAAGCGGTCGGACCTTCCTTTGTCATTATTATCGGCAAACCGTTACAATAGGTTGGAAACAGCTGAGCTTTGCAATGTTTGAAGTTCAACAAAAGAATAACAAATGCAGAATAGAAATTCGGCTCAATCACAGACTGAGCCAGGGATGATATAGGCTCAACAGCGGCCCTTGCATCCCAGGCTTTCGCTGAAATCTAGATCCACACACAGCCAGAAGGAATGATGCATTCTCCATGCACCGAGCGGCCATTGGTAGGCCCCTCGCGCCCGCCATTATGGTCTGGCTCCATGGGGTTGACCATTCACCCACAGGCGTCACCGAGAGTTCATTGGCAAGGTTGCTGACCGAGCCCTCTCGTTCGGACTTAGAAAGACCCGTCCTACGCTCCAATAGGACTCCCCCCCCTTTAGCCCTCGTACCCTTATCCAGTACTCCCTGAATCTGCCGTCGAGTCAAGGACCTCTGAGGTACGAGGTTTACACGGGGCACCAACGTGAAGGCGGGGGGGTGGTACTGCTGTGTGCACCCCTTGGTTTTTCAACACCAGGCCTAGCCCTGGTGCAATTTCCGCGCACGGCAAGGACGCTCCCAATGGCGCACACACAGAGCGAAGACCCAAGAGTTTCAAGACACGTGCGCCTCGCCTCAGACAACCAAGGACAGACGGCCAGCTTACAGCTTCACTGGACGTCAGTCAGTGGCACCCCTACGGAGGACAACACGCAGAGACGCCTCTCCACTCACTCCTCTAGAGTGATTGTAGAGGGGGGGAAAAACTTCTACCCCGTTACAATAACAAATGCAGAATAGAAATTCGGCTCAATCACAGACTGAGCCAGGGATGATATAGGCTCAACAGCGGCCCTTGCATCCCAGGCTTTTGCTGAAATCTAGATCCACACACAGCCAGAAGGAATGATGCATTCTCCATGCACCGAGCGGCCATCGGTAGGCCCCTCGCGCCCGCCATTATGGTCTGGCTCTGTGGGGTTGACCACTCACCCACAGGCGTCATCGAGAGTCATTGGCAAGGTTGCTGACCGAGCCCTCTCGTCGGACTTAGAAGAACCCGTCCTACGCTCCAATAGGACTCCCCCCCCTTTAGCCCTCGAACCCTTAGTTCCCAGTACTCCCTGAATCTGCCGTCGAATCAAGGACCTCTGAGGTTCTGAGGTTGACGCGGAGAACCAACGCGGAGGCGGGGGGGTGGTACTACTGTGTGCACCCCTTGGTTTTTCAACACCAGGCCTAGCCCTGGTGCAATTTTCGCGCACGGCAAGGGCGCTCCCAATGACGCACACACAGAGCGAAGACCCAAGAGTTTCAAGACACGTGTGCCTCGCCTCAGACAACCAAGGAAAGACGGCCAGCTTACAGCTTCACTGGACGTCAGTCAGTGGCACCCCTACGGAGGACAACACGCAGAGACGCCTCAACACTCACTCCCCTCTAGAGTGATTGTAGAGGGGGGGAAAAACTTCTTCCCCGCAATAACAAATGCAGATAGGAAATTCGGCAAAGCCAGGGACGATATAGGCTCAAAGTGGCCCTTGCGTCCCCTGTAGTTCGCTGAAATCTAGATCCACACACAGCCAGAAGGAATGATGCATTCTCCATGCACCGAGCGGCCATTGGTAGGCCCCTCGCGCCCGCCATTATGGTCTGGCTCTCTGGGGTTGACCACTCACCCACAGGCGTCATCGAGAGTCACTGGCAAGGTTGCTGACCGAGCCCTCTCGTCGGACTTAGAAGAACCCGTCCTACGCTCCAATAGGACTCCCCCCCCTTTAGCCCTCGAACCCTTAGTTCCCAGTACTCCCTGAATCTGCCGTCGAATCAAGGACCTCTGAGGTTCTGAGGTTGACGCGGGGAAACCGACGCGGAGGCGGGGGGGTGGTACTACTGTGTGCACCCCTTGGTTTTTCAACACCAGGCCTAGCCCTGGTGCAATTTTCGCGCACGGCAAGGGCGCTCCCAATGACGCACACACAGAGCGAAGACCCAAGAGTTTCAAGACACGTGTGCCTCGCCCAGACAACCAAGGAAAGACGGCCAGCTTACAGCTTCACTGGACGTCAGTCAGTGGCACCCCTACGGAGGACAACACGCAGAGACGCCTCAACACTCACTCCCCTCTAGAGTGATTGTAGAGGGCGGGAAAAACTTCTTCCCCGCGATAACAAATGCAGATAGGAAATTCGGCAAAGCCAGGGACGATATAGGCTCAAAGTGGCCCTTGCGTCCCCTGTAGTTCGCTGAAATCTAGATCCACACACAGCCAGAAGGAATGATGCATTCTCCATGCACCGAGCGGCCATTGGTAGGCCCCTCGCGCCCGCCATTATGGTCTGGCTCTCTGGGGTTGACCACTCACCCACAGGCGTCATCGAGAGTCATTGGCAAGGTTGCTGACCGAGCCCTCTCGTCGGACTTAGAAAGACCCGTCCTACGCTCCAATAGGACTCCCCCCCCTTTAGCCCTCGTACCCTTATCCAGTACTCCCTGAATCTGCCGTCGAATCAAGGACCTCTGAGGTACGAGGTTTACACGGGGCACCAACGTGAAGGCGGGAGGGTGGGATAACAAATGCAGTAAGAAGCTTGGTTTGGGGACCAAAGGTAAAAGAATCATTAATAATAAAAGGTGCTTGTATTATGCTAAAGAAAGAAAATCCCGCAGAGCTACCTTCAAGATGTGGACCCCCCGAAAAGGTTTTTTTATAAACAAAAATTGTAGAAGCCCCCTATCCCCACAAGCCCACGCCACCCCCCACCCCCCCCCCCCCCCCCCCTCTAAATGGTTCCAATGGTTTAAAAACCGAAGAGTGTTGTATAGACGAGGGAAATTTCAGGATTTAGACACTGGTGGAAAGACTGCCCAGTTGGAGGAAAACTTCTTGATGAAGATCAAAACCTACCGGAGAAAGTTGATACCAGATTTGGCATCATTTAATCACGAAGTTAAATATAGGAGGGACATCCTAAATTCAGTGAAAAGTAGAGAAAAATTAAAATAATTTTTGACCACTCACTATATCTCGTGACCAGCTTGTTCGTTTCAGAAGAGGAGGCTAATATTGTGTATAGAGATTTGAGATTAAATTCCTTTCTATTAGAATGAGAGAGAGATAGCAGTAGCAAAACCAAAGAAATGCAGAAAAACAAATCAATTTCAAGCACTCCTTAAACGTAATTACTTAATTAACAAATATCCACCCCATAAGTATTGTCCAATAAGCAGCCGTGCAAGACAAAACGTCGGCGGAACAAAAGAAAGAAAGAAATAAACAAAAAAAAGTCTCAAGAGCAATTTGTCAAGCGCGGCCCCAACAAACTATTAAAGAATTAATAATGGAAAAGCTCGGATGTCGGGAGAGGGGAAATTCCGCCATTTTAGACGTTGCCATGGAAACAAATAGGCCTGCAGACAAGGATTGAGATGCGTTCGTCTGCCTTCGATTCCCTAGTTGCTATGGCAACCAAGGTCACCAGGTAGCAGCCATTGATCATACCGCGGAAACCTACCTGTTGAACTACAACGCGTTTAGGATTTTTCAAAATTGATTTTTGAACAATTTTTTAAAAATTTAGGTACATATTTTTTAAATGCATATGTTGCTCATTTTTATTTTAAAACTATTTAGTATATTCTTTTACTGTTGTTCTATTTTTTATTATTTTGTGAAATACTATTTAGTGCTTAAATACATCATTTTAAAGAGTAAAAATTAGTATTTTCAATGTGCAATATGTAACGTATATTTTTATTGCATACGAGCAAATTATGAAGAATTTAAACTATTTTTAACGCGCATTAATCTTTTTGATATAAAACAATGTCTACTGCCTCTTTACTGCAATGATAAATTAATGGGAGGGCCTGGTTCATTAGTGGTGAACCCTCCCAGCGGTTTCGCCAGTTTAATCTACCATACCGCTGTAATATTGCATGGACTGATTGGACATTGGACTGATTTGCTTTTATACAGGTTACTGATGTAAAAATCTTGGAAAAGGTATTTTAAATGAAATATGCAAATAAGTTTTGAGAACAGTAAAATGTCAGTAGTTGTCAGCTTCAGTATCAGAAACAACCTAATACAATATTACAGCAATATGTATATATGAGAATGGATCGTAAATATTAAGGAAATTTTGAATGAGAGAACAACCCTCATGAAAATTGCTTTATTCTTTTAGCTTATATTTTATTATTTATTTTAATTTAATTTTTTCTAAATCGCTTTTTTGCCTTTTTATGTGTATTGTAGAATGGGCAAATATTAAAAATGTGTTATCATTGTCTCGGCGGCATTAAATATTTATTAAAATAACAAAAGAAAATTAAGAAGGTGTAATAAAAGGATGTTTCTTTTTATTATAACACAAAAATAAATGATAAATATTTTTAGCAAAGTTGTTCAAAAGAAATATTGGTGAGTGCACGCAGAAAGTTGGTTAAAATATTCATACCAAGAATTTGAGGTTTAATAATAAAAATTGTATTTATATTATTTAAATATCCATTACAAACTCTCTCTTATTCTTTATTTTAAAAATAATTATTTTATTAAAATTTATATTAAAAGAATTAATTAATAGAAAAGAGAACATTTTTACATTTATTTATAAAAGAAATGACGAAAAAAAGGTGTTTTAGTGTATATTTAAACATGTTTATAAATCTATCCTACATAAATGCTTTTTTTCTTCTTCTTTAAATTGTATTTTGTTAAGTGAATTATATTGAGACGTTACAAAAACAATTTTCAATTGTACATAAATTCCTTTAAAATGTTACTTTAATTTTTCATATGTTTATTTTCATTTTAATTTTCCATTCATTAAAAGTCAATGATGTACATACTAAATTAGTAAAAACTCAATAAAAACGATATGTAAAAATACACATAAACAAATGGCTTGTAAAAGAAAGCCGCAATAAATGAGTTTAGGCAAAATGTCTATTTCATTAACAAACATTTCACTTTTAAAATAATAAACTTTAAAAATAAAGTTTTACTAAACTAAAATTAGCGTTTTAAAAAATAAAAACGTGGCATTTGGCGCAGCCGACAGGATACGGAAAAAAAAATGGCGGAAAATCCAAACAACCGGTTGCAAAAATTCAACGGCTCGAAGTCGGCAATTAGGCCTGAGTCATGGATCAAATTATATGATTTTGAAAATAATTCTTTAAAAGAAGATGAAAAAATTAAAAATCTTATGTACTACTTGACAGATTCAGCACTTGAATGGTATGCAGACGAGATTATTTCAAATCCTGCAATAAAAAGATGGGAAGTTGTAAAGGAAAAGTTGATTCAAAGATTTGGTTCATACAACGCAAATCCAATTGTCTCAGCATCACATCGAAGATTAAAACGAGAAGAATCAATAGAAAATTATTTTCAAGATAAAATTCGCCTGTTAAATCAAACCCATCTAACGAAGGAGGAAAAAATACATTTATTAACAGACGGACTTCCAAATGATTGGAAAGATTTAATTGTGGCTGCACAGCCAACTGACGCCACAAAATGGTTTCATATCGCAGCTTCAATTGAACAAAATAGGGCTTCAATTCAGTTTAAGCCTAAAAACAAAATACATCTCGCGACAAAAAATAATGATAATAGAAAAAATGTTTGCCCATTCTGGTGTCCAATATGTTCGAAAAAGGGAATAAAAATTAAACATTGGGTCACAGATTGTGAGGATTATGATCCTAATTATAAAAAGGATAGGCCTAATCAAAACACTTCAGTGAAACAAGTATGCGGAGCCCCGGAATTGTTGAATGTAAGTACTTTGACAAATACCCCTACACAAGGAGCTTTCAAGCTTATCAACATAAGTGTTGAAGTAAATGGAATTCCTGCGCAAGCATTTGTGGATACTGGTGCAACAGTATCAATAATCAATTGGCGATTGTTCAAGCGAACCCGTCTTCAACTTCAACCAAATTCAGACATTCACATCAGCCAAGCGGATGGTGTTACCAGGACATGTGGAAGCCTTCAGACCAAGGTAAGAATAGATAAACTAATTAAACCTGTAACTCTCCATGTAATGAAGAACTTTAAATATCCACTCTTGATCGGATTAGATGTTGCATCTCTTTTTAATCTTTTAATAGATGTCAGAGACAAAACAATTTACACCAAATTTGATGGATTACAAAATCCAATTCTTGTAAATCATCTAGAAGAGATAAGAGAACATGAATTAAAAGAATTACTTGAACACAATAGGAATGTATTTTCTCAGCATGCTATTGATTTGGGAAAAGTAGCTATACAACATAAGATCATCACGAAAAGTGAACAACCAATTTCTCTTAGACCCTATCGTCGTCCTCTAAAAGAGTATGAAGAGATAGCTGAACAAGTTAAAGAACTTCTCGAACACAAGTTAATAAGAATTTCAGATTCTCCTTGGGCATTTCCTGTTGTTATGGTTCCCAAGAAGGATGGAAATAAAAGGATGTGCATTGATTACAGACGTCTTAATGAGATCACGCTGGATGACAGGCAACCCCTACCTCACATACAGGACATGTTTGATCGATTGCATGGATCCAGTTTCTTCTCTACCCTTGATGTTGCATGGGGTTATTGGCAGATCGAAATGGACCCGCAATCTATTCAAAAAACTGCATTCGTCACAAACGATGGTCATTATGAGTTTTTAGTGATGCCCTTTGGTTTAAAAAAATGCTGCTTCAACGTTTCAAAGGATAATCCAACATATTCTAGGTGAATTATTATGGAAAGGAACTTGCTCTTTCCAAGATGACATATTGGTGTACACGAAAACATGGCAAGAGCACATAGAGCTTCTTAGTAAAGTTTTTGACAAATTAAGACAGTACAACATGAAATTAAAATTGTCGAAATGTATTTTTGGAAGAACTGAAGTAAAATACCTCGGACATATCATCAGTCACAATCAATTAAAACCTGATCCAGGAAAAGTAAAATCTATTCAAGACTTTCCAAGACCTGATACTGTAAAGAAAGTTCGTCAGTTCATGGAATTGGCAAATTATTACAGAAAATTTGTGAAGGACTTTTCTAAAATTTCATTCCCCTTGGTTCGACTCACTCGGAAGAATCAGCCCTTCATCTGGAATGAGGAAGTAGAGGAGTCATTCGCTAAACTTAAAATGGCACTATCTACAAAACCTGTCCTTGCTATTTACAACCCGGACTACCCCTCTAAAGTTTATACAGATGCCTCCAAATATGGAATTGGAGCAATCCTAACACAAATTGGTCCAGACAATGAGGAACATGTAATTGCTTATTACTCCAAAGCACTGCAACCACACCAAGAGAATTATTCTGCTTATGAGATGGAATGCCTAGCCGTAATACAAGCAACTGATCACTTTCATGTATACATAGAAAACCAACCATTTGAAATCATCACTGATCATGCGGCGCTCCAATGGCTTTTCACCATGAAGAAACCGAAACCTAAGTATTTTAGATGGATTCTTAGTTTATCCTCGAAATCATGTAACATCGTTCATCGTTCTGGAAAGCAACAAACTCATGTTGACGCCTTATCAAGACTCCCAGTTGTTAACATTGCAACTCAAGAACTTCAAGAACACCAACAAAATTCAGATTTGAGTTTCTTGAAAAATTCCCACACTCACGACGGTGTGATAATGATCAAACAAAAAGGAGTTTTTAAAGCAGTTGTCCCAAACTCGCTTACCAAAAAAATATTGGAAGAATATCACGATTCATTGAGTCACCCATCAATAACCAAAACATGCAAACTTATAACTCAATGTTATTGGTGGAAAGGAATAACAACTGATATCAAGAATTATGTTCGATCTTGTAAATCTTGTCAACTAGTGAAGGTCAGACATGAACCAACTTTAGGAGAGATGATCACTCCAACGTCAAATATCCAACCATTACAAATGATCGGTTGTGACACTATTGTACTGGGAACAGCAGCAGCTAACACAAAGCATAAATTCATTCAAGTTTTTGTTGATCACGCAACTCGTTATCTATGGGCATATCCCACAATAACAAACACTGCTCAAGCTGTCACTCAATGTCTTGATAAGATAATCAAATCTGTTAATTCGATCAATACTATCTTAACAGATAATGGCAAAAATTTTATATCAAAAGAGTTCAACAAATTTCTTTCTTTACAAGGAATTAAACACACATATACTTCGCCTTATCATCCTCAGTGCAATGGCATTTGTGAGAAATTGAATGATACGATAATGACAAAACTGAGAATAGCTGTTCTGGAGAAACCTAGATGTAAATGGAGCTCATTGTTACCGCAAGTTGTCAAAAATTATAATTCCACACCACATGACGTGACTGGTTTTTCACCGCTTTTCTTAATGTATGGAATCGGTAATGTACCCGAATTTGCCGACCAAACTCCAATTACAATTGAAGAAGCCAGGAAGAAAGCTAGCCTGCGGACAGAACAAAGTAGAAGTAAGTGGAAGATTAAACACGATAGCCATCACCCCAAGTATGTCTTTAAAGAAGGAGACTTAGTCATAAGAAAAATTGCCTTCAACGACCCTCGTCTCATCAAGACATCACCAAAATATGAAGGACCATTTGTCATTCAAAAAAAGATATCTGATGTAACCTACGATATCTCTCTGAAAGACCAAGAGCAAGCAAGACGCGTTCACATATCTCAACTTCGACCATTTATTACCCGAGAATAAATGCTTCAAGAAGGGGAATATGAGACGTTACAAAAACAATTTTCAATTGTACATAAATTCCTTTAAAATGTTACTTTAATTTTTCATATGTTTATTTTCATTTTAATTTTCCATTCATTAAAAGTCAATGATGTACATACTAAATTAGTAAAAACTCAATAAAAACGATATGTAAAAATACACATAAACAAATGGCTTGTAAAAGAAAGCCGCAATAAATGAGTTTAGGCAAAATGTCTATTTCATTAACAAACATTTCACTTTTAAAATAATAAACTTTAAAAATAAAGTTTTACTAAACTAAAATTAGCGTTTTAAAAAATAAAAACGTGGCAATATATTATTTTAAATATAGGCAGGTGTAACATCTGAAGATTTATTTTTTATGATCAGAAAAAAATGTATATACAAATATATTTTATCAAAATGAATTGTGATTTAAAAGCAGACGGTCATGATTTGAAACATAAGAATCAAATATCCAACTACGAATTTTACTTTACCAATATATATTCATAGTGTTCTGTAAATGTCTAATTACTTTTAAATAATTCGAGTATTTGTGATAATTCTGTAAAATAAATATCCTTTATTCAAAAAAGTTATTTATATAAATGCGTTGAATAAAGCTACCTAGTATTTCTTTTAAAAAGAATAATTGGTCGTTCTTATTTTTTAAAAATCGTTCATCATTTAAGATATTTCATTATAGTACTAAAATTTGTTTTTAAAAAAGTTTCTTACCTAAATGAATTTTAGATATATAAAGTGTATTGAAAACAAAGATGTATTTTGCTTTAGATCTGCTATTTTAATATCAACTATTTTGATTAAAATATTTAATAAAACAATTTTAACATGAAATTTATAAATTTAATTATATATTCGTTTTATATAAACAGAATTAATGACACCTAATTGCATAAGATAATTCTTAGTTAACTTATTATTCTGTACATAACCCGGACTCCTGGAGCGTACGAAAGTCGCCAACTGTCCGGGTTTGTCTTCTGACTTATTGTCTATTTGTTGCAGTTGACATCCAACTGATTAGATGTCGCCAGGCTGCTTTATTTTTGGGGAGGTTCTTCAATGCTTCTTGGTTGAATGTGCTGGTGTTAAGTAGAGTTGCAGTCTGGAATCTCTGAAGACGGTAGGATGGGCAACTGAATAGGAGGTGGTCGACTGTTTGATTTTCTTGGTGACAGTGTTGGCATACGGGGTCGTTGTTTTTGGAGGCTCTGGCGATGTCGGCTTGAACGAAACCATGTCCTGTCAGAATTGTAGAGGTGATGTTGCAATATTTTAGTTTTGGGAGAATTGAGATTAGAAGACTAGGGGATGCAGCTACTCTTCTGAGGTTTCTTGTAGCGTGGTCTGTGGTGTAGAGGTCGGTCCATAGTTGGAGGGCGAACTGTTTACTTTGAGAGCGAACAAATTTCCTAGGAAGGGTTGCGAAGTGTAAAGGCAATTTGGATTGAGCTGCGGCTTTGGCGACTTCATCAGCCTGTTCATTTCCTTCGATGCCGCAATGACCCCGGACCCAGCAGAGTTGAACATTGTCCAGAGTATTGAGGTTTCTGATTATCTCTGCAGTAAGTGGGGTTCTAGGGATATCGGGGTGACAGATGGCATGTAGAGCTGCCTGGCAGTCGGAAGCAATGACAAAGTCTTGTCGCGGCATGATCCTAATAGATCTGGTGGCATAAAGAATGGCCAAAAGTTCCGCCTGGAAGGAGGTACAGTTGTTGTGGAGTTTAAGTTTCAGTGGTGAATAGGGAGGTGGGAGCACCACTGCTGCGCCAACCCCATTGGTTGACCGAGATCCATCTGTATAAACAATAGTGGCCCGTTCTGGCAGTGACATGGAGAGGTCTTCTAAGAGGTGGGTAGGGTACCGAGGAGGGACTGGGACGTGACTCAAAAGGGCCTTCTCTTAGCGCTTCCAAGTATGCTAGATGGGATTTGATAGATATATCCAGTGGAGGACAACCTGTGAGGGAGATTGCTGGGATAGTTGGAGTACACGGGCCTCCTCTAATTAAAGCTTTAGCATATTTGTAATGGAGGCCACGAAGCTTCCGGATGCCATTGGTGTCGAACACCCGCTTGCCCCAAACCCCAGAGCCATAGAGGATGGCTGGGAGGATCACCATGTTATGTATTTTTCGGCCCGCGCTGAAGGTTAATCCGAACTGCCCCTGGATCGTGCTGGTTAGTCGAGGGAGAATCCACCTGCACCTCTTGAGGATGTTGTCCAGGTGGCCTACGAAGTTTCTTTTGGAATCAAAGGTAACACCGAGGATTTTTATAGTGTTACCAATTAGAATAGGTTGGTTTTGGAAATGTATGTCGTGATAGTCTGGACGCTTGGCTTTCCAATGGAAGAGGCAGGCTTGGGTTTTCCTTGGGTTGAATGTTAGCCCCTGAGTCTTTCCCCAATGAAAGAGCTGTTTTAGGAATTGATTGATCTCTCGTGTTGGGAATCTGCGGAGGAAGTGAATCAGTACCGTGAAATCGTCTGCGAAACTGATGATTTCACTGTTGTTTGGCCTTGGAAGGAGATGGATTTTCCTAGCCACTATGTTGAAGTAGAAGGGGCTCAGTGCTGCACCTTGGGTAGTAGAGGTAAGGGTGGCGTTCCAAGCGTTGTAAATTACCTGCCTTCCTCGGAGGAAGCTCGCGGACAGTTGAATCAACTCTTCTGGGCAGTTAAGGTCGCGGAGGCCTTGAATGATGGTGTGTCTTTGAACGGTGTCGAAGGCATGGCTGATGTCCAGACCAATAGCCAAGGTCTTCCTCCAGTGCTGCAGGCCTTCACTGATGTTGTTGTTAATGGAATCAAGCGCCATTTCAGCTGAGCGCCCTGGAAGGAAGCCAAACTGCTGGGGTGAGAACCAGCCTTGGTAATCCGCTATCCATTGCAGGCGCGCCAGTATACACCGTTCAAGGACTTTGGCCAAGGTATTGAGCAGCGTGATGGGACGGTATTTCTCCAGTTGGTTGGAGGAAGAAGAGTTTTGTTTGGGTATGAGAACTAACAGACCGGATTTCCAGGGTGTTGGGAAGTGTCCGAGGCGTAAGCATTTGGTGAAAATTTGTGACAGTGTTTTATGCAGCGTTGACCCACCAAGAAGAAGGCATCTGATTCCTAGCCTGTCGGGACCAGGGGATTTCCTCCGACCGCATCGACGGATCGCGCGAAGGACTTCAGACACTGTAAAGGCTGGTTCTTGGTTGTAGGATTGGAGCCAATCAATTGATGGGGGTGGCGCTGTCCAGTCTGTTGGAAAATAGTGCTGAAGTACTTCATGGCAGGTTTCCTCTGGGGTGAGTGGAGTGCCGTCGCTGTGTTTGAGCAGAGGTGGCCCTAGAGAACCTCTTCGGCCTTTGGAGATATATCGGTGGATGGAGCTCCATGCGGCCGAGGAGACCTCTTGGCACAGTGTTATCCAGGAGAGATGCTTTTCTCGCCTTATAGCCGCCTTGAGTTTGTTGTGGCAGGCTCTGTAAAGACCTTTAAAGAAGCTCCTGATATAAAAGGAGGTGCTTTGATAGCAACGTCGTAAAGCAACGACTATATTGCGGAGTTTTGAAAGCTCCTTGTTCCACCATGGTCTTGAAGGCCTTGGAGATTTTGATTTCTTTCTCATGGAGACATTGCAGGCCTCCTGAAGACAGGTAGTGAGGAGAGTAACCACCTCATCAATGTCGCCTGGAGTGAATGCGGTCTGGAGACGCGATGTGACATGGTGGAGGCTGGACCCAATGAAGGCAGTGAAGGTCTCTTCCAGACATGAAGTCTCTACCCAAGAGCAAATAGGCTCTGTGGAAATGATGTCATCGAAATTTGTAAGGATTGGCAGATGATCAGAGAAAGCCATCTCCTGGAGACATGATCTAGTGGCGTGAATGGCTAGCGAGCTGGATGCTAGGGTAACGTCGATGGAAGAGCGCAGGGATCCGTTGGACCAGGTGTAATGGTTGGGAGATCCCAAGAACTGTAGGCCCATCAGTGAAGCAGAGTCCTCCAAGCTGGCCCCACGGGCATCGCGGGTAGCTCCAATACCCCAGGTTGGAGAGTGGGCGTTGGCGTCCATGCCAAGAATGCATGAGAAGGATCCTATGTTTATTGCAGATTCCAAGGTTGGTAGGAAAGATAAATCCGGGACACTGTTGTGCCAGTACGCCGAAGCGAGGACAACAGCCTGGTTGCCTAACCGGATGAGAGCCGTGGAGATGTTTGAATCAGGTGAGCTAAGTGGAATGGCGTTTAGATTTGATCGTATTACAAGCCCAGAAGGAGCATTGTTTTCATTTGGGATGAATGTGTCAAAGCTTGAATCAGGCCATTTAAAGTTCTTTGGTAATTCTTGAAGTAGAATAGCGTCTACCTCTTGTTCAATTGCAATGGTGAAGAGTTCGAGGACTGCAGAAGGCGATTTCCTAAGGTTGGATTGGAGGACTCTGAAGGATCTATGCATTCTTGTTGAGTTGAGCCAGCTTGGCCTTCACCAGAGGACAAGCCCGGGATGTCGCGTAGTGATTGAGCTGCTCAAAAACAGCGCCGGCCTTCTTGCAGCAATTGTGACATTTTGCTGAAGTGTTGGGACAGGCGTGGCCCTCGTGACCTGTCGTACCACATTTGTAGCAGATAGGTTGGGCAGCAGGGCATGAAGTAGCGCGGTGGCCGAAGCTGCAGCAGCGGTAGCATTGCTTCAGGGAGTAGCTTCTTTCGTAGCGTAAAATTAAACCTGCTATAGGCATCTTACCTCGATGCTCCAGGAAATTGGCCGTCTGATCGTCTACTTCCAGGAAGACTGTAGTGTACCCATGGGGATTGTCCTTTGGGCGGTGGGCAACCTTGATGTGCCTTTTTCCTGGGAGAATTTTTATATAATCGTTGTTTTGGAGGCTTCCCACTATCATGTCGTTGGTCGTGGAGCTCTCCACGCCGAATAAGCAATATCTGGGATATATTGTTGGTCTTTCCGTGCAGTTTAGGGATTTTGGGATGTTATTGTTGGCCTGGAGTCTGGCCGCTAGAGTTGATGCACCTTGGGTGGTTTTAGTGTGAATTACCAGCCGTCCTTTCCCATTAACGGAGGCTGCCACTTCGGGGGAGTTCAGAATTGATGAATCTGCTTTTTGGATCTCGCGTAATATTTCTCGAGAGTCTGTAGATGGGTTGCTTGATTTAATGACCACATGGGACTCATAGGCGGCTGCGAAATTTTTGGAGGCTGGTTTAATCAATTGCTTTATTGGAGGAGGGGTAGGTCTTGTGGTATTTGGTTTGGCTACGACGTTGGTGTAGAGTTTTTCCTTGGGTAGTTGATTCTCTTTTCCGTGGTTTATGCCTTTATAGACATCAAAGATGATATCTTCTGTGCCTTTCAGAGCCCATTCCACCAGGGAAAGCATTGGCTGGAGCTGCTCCGGCGTCATGCCGTTGGACTTAGCTACGTCAGCCATTTTCTTGGTGACTTTCTGGTGTATGACCTTTAGTTGATTAAACTCAAGGTTGCAAGGAGGTTCACTGATTCGCGGGCGTTTTACGCTTCCGTCTCCCGTTGTGTCAGATGATTCTACTTCCATTCTTAACGATTTGACTTGAAAAAAAAAAAATAATAATAATAAATAAATAAAATTAATTAAATAGAAATGATATTTAAAAAGAAAATAAATAAGATTATAAATAAGATTAATAAGTTATAAATACGATTAAATGGGGATTAAATATGGTTAAATTATTCAAAAGAATTAGGTTAAAGGAATTGTTTACCGATTCGAAGCAGAAATAGAATCGTCTTTAGTTAACTTATTTTATTGAAACATTTAAATATGGCGTCTTAAAATGTATGGTCAAAATTGTTTGAATTTCAAATGAATGAACAAATACTGTCAAAAAATATATATAACGGAAATTTTTGTTTGATTTTTATAAAATAATTAATAAATTAAATAATCTTACCCAATTAGTTATTTTGCAGTCTTTAAAACAAAAAATGAGGTGAAAATTGACAAAAATATTTAAGAGAAAAATCAAGCTATTATAAGTTTGAAAATTTAAGACTACATTTTACACTTTAATAACAACACATTTGCACTTTATTTTAATTTTCTGCGGCATTTAGCAATTAAAAAAAAACTATTTTACTCTAGATATTTTTTGTTTTCATCGAAATACTTTTATTTTAATTGAAAACGTATATTTTAAATATTTTTATATCCATTTTATCAAGTATTAGAAATAAAGCAAATGATATTTTCTCAAATAAAGTTAATTACTGTTTAATATGACATAAAATCTCCTATATTTTAACTACAGATATTCACAGAGAAAATAGTGCAAATTGAGATAGGTAAATAAGTCACAACACCAGCTAATTAGCTCAGATCGATGAAAACAGTTTAAGTGTTTTTTAATGGGAAAGGTGACCCTTATGGATCATTGCATTTTTTAATATCAACTATGAAGATTATATCAAACGATATTCGCAGCTTATTTTGGATAAAAGTTTCTTTAATCTCTTACCTCTTTTCAAATCTTGCCAATAAACATACCAAGAATTCATTTTTAAAATTTGTGTTTCGAATTTTAAATTAATTTATTCACTTGTTCAAATGTATCGACAGAATATTAGATGATATAAAAGAAGAGAAAAATGTTTCTTTAATAAACGTATTCGATACAAGCTTTCGGGCTGTCAAGCCCTTCGACAGGTACAACTACTGACAGCCCGAAAGCTTGTATCGAATACGTTTATTAAAGAAACATTTTTCTCTTCTTTTTTATCATCTAATAAAACCATAAAGGAGAAATTTCTTATTAGTTCTTTTCGTATCGACAGAATACTTTTCTATTTATGTGTATTATTTAGTTTGCTCAAAATGTAACAAATTTCTATTAGAAATATTGTAAAAAAATGTAATGTATGAATAAAATAATAGAACAAATGAGGAAAAAGTTTTTATTTAACAAAATAGGCTTTATATATATACAAATATTTATAGATAGGTGCATAGATAGTCAGAAAGATCTTGGCACATAAGGTAAAAAATATATAAAACAATATGAGACGTGCATATTTTTTTTATATATTTGAAAATATTCTTATGGTTATTGTAAAGATTAATTATAATTCAACACAAAGCTTTCAAATTTAGTTTTATATAAAATTGGACGTTATTGGCTGACAATTTTATTTTAAAAAATAATCTCAATTTATTTCCTTTCTTTTAAAAACAATCGTTTGGTATGAAATTATTTTAATGAATATATATTACATTAAATTATAGTGAATATATAAATATTATTAGTAACTTATCCTACATAATAATTAAATAATTATATATGATTTAAATTACAAAGATTAATATAAATTTATTCTTTCAAATTGATTTCCATGAAGCAAAATTTATTAATTACAGATATACAGTTTATATTATATTACACTTTAAATAATAATATTTTGGGGGCGTGTAAATTATTATAGTCTGATTTCAAAATATACTTTAATATTTCAAAGTATAAAACAAGATTTTATAGATATAAATTATATTTAGAAATGGAGTTTCATAAAATTGTCAATTTTTAATAAATTGCAATACATAACGGTTTCTTTTAATAGAAAAGCAACGAATTTTAGATTTTAGACTTTAAATTATTTTATAGACTATATTTTATTTAATTATTTCGCGATATTTCGCCATTAATTTAGCTCATTATAAAATAAAGTATTACGTCTAAAATACAATATGCGCCTTTTGTATTGAATTTGTCGATAAAATTAGAAATGTTTTAAATAACAATAAAAATAATAGTCAAACATTCATAATCATTGATTTAATAGTTTATTTATGTTATATTTGTAAAGATTGAGCTCGAAATTCTCAAATATATAAAGCACCAAAAATGGGTTAATAATATTATAAATGGTGTAGACGTAGCATTTATAATTTTAATTTTGTATTTTCTGTAAATATATTTTTTAAAAAGCTTACATTGGTTTTACATAGATAGAATTCTTATTTGAAATGGCGGATCACATTTTATATTTGTTTAAATAAAAATCCGTAGATTATATCGCGTATTGAATTTTATATATGAACAATTTATATAAAATTCATAAGAATATTTTTATTAGAAGTAATACGATATAGTGCTTCGATTAGTGAAATAGCTAAATCCTAGAATCTAGCAACTTTTCAACAAATAGGAAAGCTAATATACCACACAGGAATATGTAAAACTATATGCTTAAATATTGCTTAAAAAGATTCTAAAATATTTTAGTATTGAAAGAGATTTATATAGAGCAAAGATTTATATTAACTATAAAATTTCTATTAAAAATTATTTTATAAATATTTTAAATTTTGCTAAATATTTTGGAGTCTATACTCGTTTTAAATATTTTAGAGAAAAGCAGATATTCCAAGAAAGGTAATATAAAAAATGCGTGAACTATTTAAAAAGCATTAAATTTACCTAATATTTAATTGATTAAAAATCAAAAGATACTGAAAAACGTTTACAAGTAACTACGCTTTTGCTGTTAGCGAGAATTCGTAATTGACATTCACATATAATTTTAAATGACAGAAAATTTTAATTTATTCATTTTAATATTATTTTTGGGATTATAATTCCGAATATCTATATATTGACCTATATATTTATACATTTTATTATAGGGATCACAGCTTATTGGCGAACGTCATATTCTTGCATAGATGAATTCTTATATCCATCAAAAATTAGTATGTTTGAGAGATGAAGATATTTTACAAATTTTTATTATAAAATATATTTACAAGTAAGTTTTTGGCAATATTTATAGCTTATATTTTAAGTATATTAATCATATCTCTAAAAAAATAAAAATATGTACTAGGTTCTTCTCAATTTAGTTATTTATATTAATGACAATAAAATTACTAAAGTAATTATACTTTGAAGATGCATATTTTTTTGTTCAAGTTTGCCAGGCTACATTTCGAATAAAAATGAAGACATTTTTAAAAGTATCTATTTTATAAAACGCTAACGTTCTTCTGCAATAATGTTATTTATAATATTTCGAATTATAAATACATTTTTGAATATTTAGTTTATCAATTTTTTATATTAATTGTAGCTTTTTTTCTAATTGTATGGATCTTAAACATTTTTATTTATTATTTGAGCGTAAATATATATTAAATTTTGTCTATTATTTTATAAAATTTAAATGCAACTAGCTTTTCAGTTATATATATTAAAGATGGCAGAGAATTGCTTTTGAATAATATTCTAAACTATACACAAAATAAAATTTGGAAAACTATTTCAATTTTGAAATTTTAGTCTTATTTGTATTAATATTAAAATTTGTCTATTATTTTAAAAGCTTTTTTATGGAATAACTTTAAAACAATTTTATAGCTGGGTTTGATTTTCTAGAGTAATACAATATTTTTACGACAAAACCTATAAATAAAATTCAATATGAAAATATATTCTAGTACCTAAAGTGGTAATTTCCCTAATTTTTCTATTGATAAGATTATTGGCTTATATTATTTTGAGAATAAATGTTGAAATTTCGATTTATTAAAAAATTAAACTAGTTTATATTAATTACATAACAATAAAACATTTAGTTTCTATAAAAAAATTAATTTTCTATATTTAATTCGATTTAATATTCTAACTATAGTGCTTTTTAAATTATTGTTTAAAGAAAAATGACCATATTTTAAAATTCAATTTTAGCCTACTCTATCTAGAACGAAATTAAAATAAAAAGAATAATATAATTTTACCAAGAATATTAAACGGCTGAACTTCCTCTACACAAGGTGCAATAATGTCATTACTAAACGGTGCTGTTAATATATTGCCAAAGAGGTATATTAAGAGAAAAAGACATTTCTAACACAAGCGATATATATTTGCATACATACAGATAGAGAGATGGATCTGTGAGATAATTGGTTGATGGAGTCACGGGTGGCCAGGTGGCTGTGACGTCAGATGGAGAACGCAGGCTACCGCCATGACAGTGACCAGTACTGCCACTGCGAAAGTTGCCAGTGGTCTGACATTCCCGCGTGGTGTCTTTTTATGTTTGGGCTGCAGTGTGTTCCATAAACCTCCCTGTAACCACACACACAGAGATAGGAGCTGTAAATAAAGTGGCTTCATCCATTGACACACATCGAAATGTTGTGTTTGTGTATACAAAAATGTATTGCCTCGATAAAGGTTGGCTTTCATTCAGCCGAAATATTGGCAAATAAATATTTTATTCAATCCAATATATGTATTTTTATTATCTAATGATTTAAGTATGGATTGCTCTATTTTCAGAACAATGTTATGTGTGTGTATGATATCACCCTGATATTTAATACCTTCTTCTATTTTCTATATAACAAGATTCATAAATAAGGAATAAACAACCGAATGATATTTTTTTATCGCAGATATATTATTAGATAAATTTGCATATACATATATAAGAAACTAAAATTATTTTTGACGCGCACATGTATCTTTTAAAAAATAAAATAAAAAAGAATCATACGCGTCAAAAATAGTTTGCATTTCTTATAACAAATGGTATGCTAATGCATGGCGCTTTCAGCTGGGGCCACTAGCTGTTGTAATGCAGACGACCACTTCCACCTGTGTAAATAGAGATATGCAAATAAATAACAGTGATAGGCTGACCGCTGGACGTTACAGTTGTGTCTCAGCTTTGTCTGATCCATACAGATATCTTTTACATCACAGTTACAGTATTTTACCATATTGGCATATAATCATATATATTGAATGTAGTAATGAATCAAGAATGACACTGGAGATCCAATTTGTGGTCTTTTTTAAAACCTTTATCTTATGGTTTTTTTTCTTCACAGAAAAAAATGTTTCGAGTTTGGATGATTGAAAATAAGATAGAAAGTTGGTTTATATAATGAAAATTTCACAAAAAAATGAGATGTAAACAAAACCTCTGGTTTGGATATAATTATTGTAAATATGAACTATTTAAAACGCGTATAAATAGCGTTATATTGTATCGAATTTATCGTAAATATGCAAAATAGTATTGCGAGGGTTGTCAGGTATTCATAGATAAACGTGGGAGTCATAGATCAAATACATATAAATGAAAAATATATTCATACAGAGGCCAATCAATGAAATCGGATACAATTTCCTCCTGGGAAGAAATATTTCGTCCAGCAACCCTGGTGGTACGGAAATCATTTTTTAGCAAACGATCTTGCCTCTATTGTTGGCGAGAAAATTGTCAGACGATCACTTTTCCTCGTTCTTCTGATTTTTTTTATGCGCTATAAATATAGTTTAAAAATCTTTTGATCCAAATTATTAAAACTAAAAATAATAAATGCGTTTATAGACAAATTACAATGAAGAAGTTTTAAAAGAAAAAATGTAATAAAAATTTAATGTATTTTGATTTTAATAAAACATTTTGATATTTTATCTCAACGACATTCTCCTATTCAAATGAAAAACGATTTTTTTAAACCGTTAGGCTTAATCGATATATTATCGAATATTTTAGTCGACCTTTCTATTCATAATTTGGCAGTATTATAAATCATCTGAAGTTTTTTTAAAACGTTTGAGTTTTTAAAGTTATTGTTTTGTAAATAATTTTCTTTTTTAATTATAAGGCGTTATATATCACGCCATTAGTATATCTATACTGCTACTGGTAACTTATTTACATAGTTTCCTTAAATACCTCAGCCAAGAATTCCTCTATTGTGCGCTGTACTACTGGTGAACTGTTCTACTAGTGAGATGAATTAGTTGGCGTTCTGCGCTTTCTGAGTTATAAATATCTCTACAGTGCCGGATAGTAGACTAAACTGCCGAAACTGCTGTAAGAGTTTACTCCTGATGAGCCAAGCCATACTTAATTAACTATGGTAAACCCAAGGAAAAAGTTACATATCGTGATGTACATTCTCCTGTAGATATTATGTCGACACAGGAAAGATGTCCATATATTGACTTGGATCAATCTTGTATCTAACAATCAACAAGGAACTACTATAGCTATCTACTGTAGATGCCACTTTCTCTCCTTGAGATATCAGGAAAATCGAACTGAAGACAAAAGGTACCTGTAGTACCTTAATACCCATAAGATCTAAAAAGAATACGCGCATTTTTGTCAAAATATACTCCTGTAGATTCCACCATTAGCCTTTAAAAAAGGTAAACCACTACATAGAACTCTACTGATGTGTGTATGTGCAAAATTTAAAGAATAAATAATAAAAAATGATAATTTCTTTGGAAAAAAACTACGGAAATCTTATAAAAGAAAATTGTGTCTTATAAATATATACAAGTATTGTATTTATATATATTGTATATGTAATTGTATTTACATATTGCATTTGCATTATGTAAGCATTTTTATAAAATTTTACGATGGGGTTTTATGCAAATCATTTTGTGAAGATGCATATAACCCAAATTTATGAATATACTTTTATAGTATCACACTTATTTTTCAAAATTCCCAATAAAATAATTTTATTTTTCAACATTTGCATAACAGTGTAGAAAAAATCCATCTACCTAACACATAGCCATCATATTCTTCTTTCCACACCCTTACTATGGAAGACAAAAAAGGCTATTTCAAGATTACGAATAGGACATCTTAGAATGCTCAAATTTAATAGAAAAATAAAAAAATTCCCGAAATGCCCCAAATGCGATTGCCAGCCCTGAACATGTATTGTATCAAATCCTCCAAAAAAAAGACCTCTGAGAAAACCCCAGGACTATAATAGAAAAGCTGAGACAATGGAACCTAATGGAGATCGTTTAAACGAATTGAGGAATGAGCAACAATAACAACACATTTTACTCTCCGTAGTGAACTTCTAGGTGTAGACTCAACACGGAGGGTACTACAATATATCTACAAATATGTCATTCTTACATTTTTACAGGAGATACCACCATTATAAAGAAAACGTCTACATTGAATTAAAGATAGATCAAAGCAATCTATTACGTGTCCCTAGCAGTAGCTCTCGGTGTAGTGTCTACAGCGATGTTTACAGTATAGAGTTCGTGCAGCAGCTGTCTACATCCTGGTGTAGATGCCCCAGAACGTCTACATCGACCCCCGGCATTGATCCAAGGTCTATTTATAACCTACCCCAGCTACTTGAGGTCGCTCCTGCACCGTGTCTCCTTAATACGCCGATATAGAAACACATTATTGCCTCTTCACTCAATATATCCCCGTCATATGTGTGCTCAACTAGGTCGATATAGTACCGCTTCACATAATTGATTTGCATAATCTAAATCAAAATGTAAATATGTTGTTTTGTGATGCTATATGTGTTTGTGAAGTAAGAAAAAACAAGGAAATATATCAGGTGGTTATATTCAGAATAAAAAAGGCATACCCGGACAGCTCAAATGAGCGTTTATAGTCGTTGAGGTATAGCCTACACCACGCTGACGAGGGCCAACAATCCGAAACGCGCAGGTGAGTGGATTTTTGTTGATTTATCAAGTAAATAGGGTTAGCCAAATATAAAGGAATAAATTTTAATCAACGTTTAGTTAATTATTATTTCACCAGATGGCGCTCTGCTAAGTTATCAGCTTGGCTCGGTTGTTATAAATCTAAAAATATTTATTCAAACATTTGGGGGAGAGTTATTTTCACCACAAAAATAAATAAAACCTCCATTTGGCACGGAGCTTGTTTAATACGTTGTTGTAACTTGACAAAGGTTCAGCTAACGAAATATAGATAATTAAATACCTTTTATAATCCGATATAAGTACCTAGAGGAGTACATCTCCCTTTAATACAATATATATATCTTTATATGTCTTTTGTTATTTAAATATAATTATTATATTTAATTTTTGCACCTTCAACCTTTCGGAAAATGTCATATTCAATTAAGATAAATGTAGTTAGGAATTCTAGCATCTATTTATGTATATAATTTCCTAAACCTATATGTATATATAGCTAATGATGTATTATCATTTGTATACACATATTAAAATAGACGAATAAAAAAATCAATAGTTTCAAGATTTCGGGAAAATAATAATGGTATTTTTTTTATATGATATCTACAAAAAAAAAATTATAAGACGCTTAAAGGAAGCTTTCGGGAAAGCTCTTCTTCAACTAACTGTAACGTATTAGTTTACGTTTACGTATATATGTTCTTCTGTGGTTGAAATGTAATTGAGTTTTATATTAAATTCCTTAGTGAGATTAGATAATAGATTTTTTGTTAAATGTTCATACGTTCATGTATATGCGTTCTAGTTAGATGAAGAAAAGCTTGCTCGAAAGCTTCTTTTAATCAAGTAAATTAAAAAAATTGCGGCGTTTTTTGATTTTTTTTTTTTTGTAATTTGTCGAAAGCTGCAATCCTGTAATAATGAGTATAAGATAATTAGTTGATATTTATGCCGATAGATGACGCAAGCCATAAGTTAATTCAAGATAAGCCATTTGATTATTAAAAAAAAAAAAAAACTCCGCCTTTGCCGGTCCCAAGCCCATATGAAAAAGGAGGAGGGGGAGCAGTAACAAGCTCACTAAAAAACCCGGGCTCAGCTGGCCCGGCTGATAGTACCCTGTAAGGACTCCTAATCCAGGGATACAGGATGAGCAGCGTTTGTACTCCATGTTGGGAGCAGCTGCACGTGGCGTCTGTTCCTCATGTCAGAGGCGGCCATTTCTTTTGGAGCTAAGTCGGCCTGCCACTGAGTAGTGCTCCCAGTCTTAATGACAAAGGCAGACGCATTCTACTTCACCCAGTCATGATGGTTGTCAAGTCTCAAGCTCTACAAGCCTAATACTCTAATATGATTGAGTGGAGATAAGAAAGAAGAAGAAGACGTATTAAAAATATGGATTGAGCTAATTATAACTATGTATATAAACTGGTAATTTTAACAGCTAATTGATTGTAAAGAAACACTTAAACTTTGCATAGCGAAGTCAGCCAATATGTAATTACAGGATTGACGGCACAAAGGTGACGACACACGGGACGTGTCGCCGCGTGACAAATGGCTCTCAGGGTGAGCAGACGAACCGGAAACCAATTGATTCAATCAATCAATCGATAGACCATTGATTGGAGGCCGCCATCTTGATTTCCGCTATTTTTAACTCTTTTTTTTTTACTTTTTTACTATTTTTTAAGAAAGGAATCCTTTAACATTTCCCGCCATTTGTCATTTCTAATCATTTTTTGGTAACTTGAACTCTCTCTCTTTAATCAATGTAGTTGTATATTTGCATATATTGCTCTGGTTCATCAGTAAGGAACCCTCTTAGCGGTTTCGCCAGTTTAATCTAACAAACCGCTCAGCTATTGTATCGGTGTGATTTTTTATATATCAGCCAATTATTTTGAATAAATATTTTTGAAGGCATAATTGGGAGAACGTATATAAAAATGTAAGATATATATATACACTTATGAACAAAAGTCAGGAAGTATTTTGTGCATTTTAATAGGTATATCAAGATTCAGACAATAACTCTGAAAGATATTTGATACACCGTAATCTTTATTGAAGACATACGAGATAACCAAGTCTCAACAAAATTGACTCTGTCTCTTAAAAAAAAAAAAAAAAAGACGACCAACGACATCAAACACTTTCCACTTTCTCAAATACATGATTGTTTATATAAACTGGCGAAACCGCTAAAGAGGGTTCAAAACACCCTTTGATTATACTTAAGTTATTTACTGTTTATTTGGTGTACTCCAACGATCAACACCGTGATGTGTAAAAAAAAGAACAATACAATTTCTACAGAACTCTTGTTTGAATGTCAAAATTTCTGTCACGGAATACTTTATAAGCCTAAATTAACACAAAGCAATAACGCGCTATCTATACATATAAAATAAAAGGATTTAAAAGCACGAATGTTTCTTTTTTTTGAGGTAAGGACAGTAGAAGTTTGTTTTATGTAAAAAAGAAACATTCGCGCTTTTAAATCCTTTTATTTTATTTTATAAGCCTGTTGACGAATGGTATAAACTGTCGATATTTCGACAGTCACGATCTGGGATCGCATCCCGCATTGGGCACTTTTTCCTGAAAACAATATATTGCTCTAATGGCCCTCGATTTTTGCCAAAGTACAGCCAACACCACCAGTGAATGCAAGTAACCAAATGGGGCTCTGGCACATTTGTAAATACAAAAGTCGAACTGTTTTCTATATCGTAAAGATAGAGGCTGCCTGGCCGGCATTCATATTTATATTAAAAATAGACACTTCGGCCAGTTGGAGCTTTTTATTTTCTCAACGTTTCGACAAAAATCTTAATTTAATTCTCCTGACGAAGACAAAAGATTTTTGTCGAAACGTTGAGAAAATAAAAAGCTCCAACTGGCCGAAGTGTCTATTTTTAATATAAAAATGTTTTCTATATGTTTAGACACGTGGTGCACTTATAGTAAAAGCAATTGTCAGCTACTACCCACCATGATTATCGTGGCTACTAGGAATGATCTAGGGATAATAACTTTATAAGAAATCTATACCCTCTTCACTAAGTCTTTTCAATTCAAATCCCTCACCGTGACCTTAATAAGAAAGTTCAATTGGAATTCGATCTTTTTTGGCAGAGGAATAGTACTCAAAGAATCAAAACAATTTTAACTACACTTTTGTTTTTTTGAATATATATAAATAGATCGATTTTTCTACAGCTCCTATCCTGCGATGAATAAAAATTAAAAGAGGGATGGCATGGCTCATCAGGGGTGAACCCTTCCAGCGGTTTAACCAGCTCATTCTTCCGACAGCTCTATTATTATATTAGACTGAATTTATTGTATACCAAGAATTTTGTGATGCATGGAATACAGTGAATTGATGTTTTAAAAGAACTGTGGATATACACTCATGGACAAAACTTAAGGAAGTTGTACCTTTCAGCATATATATCGGGACAATAACTCTGAAAGATATTACAGTGACCTTTATTGAAGACACATGAGTTAACCAGGCGTAATGAAGACACACGAGATAACCAAGTGTGAACAAAATTGCCTCTGTCTCTTCTTCTTCTTCAAAAAAAAAAAAAAAAAACAGACGACTGGCGGAAGACTTTCCACTTCCTTAAGTTTTATCCATGAATGTATATTCCTATATTTGACACTAAATAAATTTTAGAATAGCTGGCCTGATGGTCGTGGTTTTGATTGAATTGGGGTTATCCAGCTAAGTTATTGTTTAAGTTTTGTCCATGAGTGTAATATTTGATATGGTGTATATCGTAAGGGAGATATGTAATTACGGAGATATACATATATAAAGGGACTCACCCATCCTCCCTGACGACGGAGCCAGTCCGCCAAGTCCATCTCTGCCCAGAGTCCGACAGTTCTCACCAGTGCAGGGATGATGTCAGGACGTCCAGCAGCTAGGGCGTCCCTCGAGAGACGTCCCGCGGCAGCAAAGACCGCAGCGACTCGCGGCCAGGTCGGCTCTGGTTGACAGATCGTCCTGGCCAACCGCAGCAAGATCCCCGGGTCCGGCTCCAGACTCGGTGGGGCGATGGTCGCTCGGTCCACCTCCCCGGCTAGCAGGGCGAGTCCAGCAGCCACTCCACGGGCCGATCCAGCGCCAAGATACTGACGGAGGAAGTCCCCAGCGACTACCCGAGCCTGGGCGCCGAGCTCAGCGGCTCCAGGAGCCTCCCTGTGTGAGCGAACCTTCCCTCGAGCCTTCTCCGCAGCGGCGTAGACCGCCAAGGACGGACGCAGGCTGCCCTTGCGGCCTTGCTGCTGCTGCTGTGGTTGTACTGCCATTTCTGACATCGACCGAACTCCGACGCCACCAACCGGCAATTTCAGCCTAAACCCCCCACCTAAATCCATCGATGGATTCCTCTTTTTGTTTTCTCTTTCTCTCAACGACACTCAAACCTCTCTAGCATGCGTGTATCTCTCTCAATCGCTCTATATCTCTTTCTCTCAAGCCTGGAACTGACAAGATTTGATAAAATGACACACATGGGAAAAACTGATCTCTGTAAATATGTAAATAGGTATTTAACATGTTATTTAATATATTACAAAAGTGATATTGTACTCGGATCAGATGGATACATTTTCTTGGTTAATCAAGAATATTAGTATTTGACCAATTTTGGAATAACTAAAAATCAACAAATAGTTGATATTTCTACCGATAGATGGCGCAAACCATCAGCAAATTTTAGTTGCACGATCAGGAGGTACTTTTTTTCTTATAAGAATATAGATATAAGATATTATTTACATATTTCAATATATTCATCTTTACATAGTCTCCCCAATACATTAATCACCTGTTTCTCGAATTATGCTGAAAACATCTCAATGCGTCCACAGAGATTAAAAAAATATATCCTCCTTTTTAAGTTTTTCTATATTTTCTCTAGTTTTTCTAACTTAAACGCCCTTCTCTATTAATAAATAATATTTTAAAAACAGAAATAAAATTAACTGAAACGTTCTAATAAAAAAGTATTTAGAAATATGTTAAAAGAAACTCTATTTACATAATTACTTTGAAAAAATATATAAGTTGTTCGAAATGTATTTTTATATTTTAAAAAGGTTTTTAACTTTTATACAACTGGAAGCAAAATTCTAACAGTATTCCGAACACACAAACACAGACATCCGGAATAAATAAATATATCAGAAAATGTCGACAGAATAAATTGTAGCTATTTTTTGACATACGCTTATGGACAAAACTTAAGGAAGTGGAAAGTCTTTGATGTCGCCAGTCGTCTGTTTTTTTTTTTTTTAATGAGACAGAGTCAATTTTGTTTACACTTGGTTATCAGGTGTGTCTTCAATAAAGGTCACTGTAATATCTTTCAGAGTTATTGTATGGATCCCGATATACATGCTAAAAGGTACAACTTCTTTAAGTTTTGTCTCCATGAGTCTACATAGAGAAAAGCCCAAATGCAATAATAGAACGATATGGTAGATAAAACTGGCGAAACCGCTGAAAGGGTTTACCACTGATGAGCCAGGCCCTCCCATTAATTTATCAATGCAGTAAAAACAGTAGAAAATTATTTTATCTAAAAAATAATCATACGCGTGTCAAAAAATAGTTTAAACTGCTTACAATAATAGAGCGTTATGGTAGATTAAACTGGCGAAACCGCTGAAAGGGTTTACCACTGATGAGCCAGACCCTCCCATTAATTTATCAATGCAGTAAAAACAATAGAAAATTATTTTAATTTAAAAATAGTTTTAATTGCTTTCAATAGTAGAATATTATGGTAGATTAAACTGGCGAAACCGCTGGAAAGGGTTTACCACTGATTAGCCATGCCCTCTCAATAAATTTTTCTTACTCAACAACAAGAACAAAACCTTTATTTAGGGCCTCTCGCCCTATACAGGATTCGCCAGTTCACAAGTGATGGGGAGAACACTGTGAGGCCTTTTTCCGGGATATAGTCTTGTGGAATCCAAATATCGCCACCGCTATATACCTATTCTTTGATATTTCATTAATTAGTGCCGGAAATGAAGGACAAAGTTGCCCCGTTTTATCATTTAGTTTTCGTCTTTCCTCAGACAGAGCAGCACAATCAAATAAGTAGTGCAACATCTCCATTGTTATTCCTGACCCACAGAAAGTGCATTTCAGGTCAATTTTTCTTACTCTATTAGGTGTTCAATATAAAATTGTTCAACAGAGAAACAAAAAGGAGAATTAATAGGACCTACTCCACCCCCCACTCTCCGTAACAACAAAAAATAAAAAGAAGAAGAGAATAGAGTGGTTAGGTTTCAATTGAGGAAGAGCCGAGATGTGGGACATCAGATGACATCGCACGGAAGTTGGACGTCAGTATAAGACACGGCGCTACGCTGTGGTCGACTACATCAACATGGACAAGGTGGGTGTACTTGTTCTCTTCCTAGCTCAGTCAAACTGCAGAATTCTCAATTACTAGCATCTTCAGATAGACTTTCTCTCATCAGCTCTTTCTAACCTAACGAAACATCTCGTTGGCATTTGGAATTTATATATTTTTTAGACAATTGACAATAATATAGTTTGAAAAAAATAGTACAAATGTGATATTGTACTGGGATAAGGTGCATAAATTAAGAAAGTTGCAGTTGCACGATAAGGAGATGCCTTTTTCTTAATAATATAGTTGTTATTGAGAGATATCTTGTCAATACATACAAAAGTGCACAGTCTGCACTATTGTTTTAAAATTATAATTAGATATGTATATAACTTGAAACTATTATAGACGCCGTACGATTCTTTTTGAAATTAAGCAATATCTACTGTCCTTACTGCAATGGAAAAATTAATAAGGAGGGCCTGGCTCATCAGTGGTGAACCCTCCCATCGGTTTCGCCAGTTTAATCTACCATACTGCTCTAATATTGCTTTTTTCGATCTTCATTTTATAGTGATACTGTTGCTAGACTCTTGGAATATATACAAATATATAATATGAACATGGCGCCTCTACCACTGCTGTAGAGTTTGGTAGAGAATCGCCAGCCTGACTCATCAGCGGTAAACACTCCCAGCGGTTTCGCCAGTTTAATCTACCAGACCGCTCTACTATTGTATTGGAATGTTCTGCTTAAATAGCCGGTACTGTAGTGTGGAATTCTTGGTGAAGGTAGTTAAACGAAGTATGGAAATAAGTTTTGAGGATAATCAAATTATATATGCAAATATTATTAATAGTTAGATATGGTGGTTTCATTAGACCTCGATGAAGAAGATACCTTCTCGAAAGCGTGTCTACTGCATTTTACATAACAAACCGTATTGCAAGGTGTATTCTGTATTATTCCTTACATTTAAATAGAGTTCACTCAAGTCTTTGCTGCTGTTCTGGCGAAGATCAGGAAATTTCGAAAGCTCACTTCAGTATTCAGAATGAATAAACATACAAGGTACAATAAAAAAATGTAACTGAACTTAAAAAAAAAATAAAGAGAAAGAATATCGGGAAAATATACCGTTGGAGAAGCTACCCAATTATAGGAAAGATAAATCGATTATTTGATTGGCTATCTCAATGTATCATTCTGTTTGATGGATTCCCGTGTCCAATAAGATCCTTTCTTTTTATTACGTCATCAATATAGATGTGCGTCATCTCTGGATTGTTAGATAGTAGCGGGAGGTTATTTTTTAAGCTTAATTCTCCCGTGGAAACAACACATGCGGCACAAACATAGCACAAACACAAACCCACAAATACTTCTTTACATAAAAAGCACATATATTGGATCAAAATATCATTTATTTTACAAATATTTCAGTTGGCTGAACGCCAACAGCCGGTTATAATACCTTTATAAAGGTTGGCGTTCAGCCAACTGAAATATTGGTAAAATAAATGATATTTTGATCCAATATATGTCTTTTTATGTAAAGATTTATTTATGGATTGCTCTATTTTCAAAAACAAATACTTCATATTTAAAAATTATTTTTAAAAATTAAACAATTTCTACTGTCCTTACTGCAATGAAAAAAATTATTGGGAGGGCCTGGCTCATCAGTAATTAACCCTGCCAGCGGTTTCGCCAGTTTATTTATAAATATAGTTATAGATGGGGGATTTTTTTCCCGGATTTATATTGATCTATAAAAATAATGGTCACCTTTCCTGTCAAAATAGATGCTAAAACTAAGCGCCATCTATTGACCGTCGCCGCAACTAGCGGCCTCGGGTCGGTGACACAACACCAGCTTTAGCAAATATACTTTTATAGATCAATTTTATCTTCCTAAAATTTTCATCTATATTTTTAATCAATAAATTTGCCCAGCGACTTTACCAGCTAAACACCTCTTTGGAAGATTGTGAAGATTTCATTAGATACTTTGTGGATCTTATGGAATCAAAGCCCACTCTGGACACTGACGAGGGCCATTAGCCCGAAACCACGGTGTCCAAGTAGGCGTTCTGAATTTGTTAAAGCTGGTGTTGTGGTTTTATCACTGAACCGAGTCCGTTAGTTTGCGGAGACAGTCAATAGACGGCGTTTGTATATCCATAGATTCACTAAACACCCCTAAGCTGCCTTCCATAGTAAATACAGGGTATATAGGAACAACAATCCAATACAATAGTAGAGAGGTCTAGAGATTAATTTGGTGAAACCGCTGAGTGGGTTCATCACTGATAAAGCCAAGCTCTCTCATTCAATAACTTTTATCATTGAAGTAAGGTCTGTAGAGATAAAAAAGAAACATATTGCCAAAAAAAAAATAATTGTTGTAGATTTTATTTATCGTCTATTTTGACGGAAGAGGTTTATAGCGAATGAAGACATTAATACCCAATTTTTTCTTTTACAAATAAATCAAACTTTTACTGTCCTCACTGAGATGAAAAAATATATATTGGGAAGGCTTGGTTCATCAGTGGTAAACCCTCCCAGCGGTTTCGCCTATTTAATCTACCAGAACGTTTCTTTAGAGATTTAATACTGTATTGGATCATTCTGTTTTTATATTGCCACGTGGAAAATTAGGGAAGACCAACTTCGAGATGAGACAACAATTTATTTCAGGCAAAGAACAAACTATCAATGATAAACAAAAGATAAGCAAAGAGGGAAGTTTACAGAGTAGCAAAGTATAAACATAAAAAATGATACTCTGTTAATAAAAAAATACATACTTTGCGACAATATGCAACACTGAATGAGGAGGTTTATGTATTCAGCAATGGTGACAGAGCGTGATGCAGGTTGTCGCAGTGCTGTTAGCCGTTCTGGCCGTGATCCTGGTGGCCAGCGCCAACAGAGACAGCGAATGGATCCACCTCATCCGAGCCATGTCCTCCCAGAACCCACGCCGCCGCATCCTGCCCATCCCCATTCCTTTTCCCGTCCCGGCTGGGAGGGGAGGCTTCTTCGGCGGCTTCCCGTACGTCTCCATTTACATATCTCCCTTCTCTACCCCATGATTTGCATAGCTTCAACAAACGACCAAAAAGTGTTTGAAAAAAAAAAACTTCGCGCCACCGTACGTCTCCTCTAACTATTTACATATCTCCAATCTTTACATATTGATTTGCATAACTTCCACACGACCGAATCGTAAAAGAAAAAGACTAGAACCACCGTACGCGTCTTCACTATCTATTTACATATCTCCCTTCTTATAAGAAGAAAATTCATCCAGTATTCATATAAAATAATCGGTTGTTTTGGCAAAGGCTATTTTTTATTAATGGAAAATGGCAAGCTTTCGAGCATGACACTCTTTTATGTATAACGCTCTTTTTTGAAACACAGTCTATAGAAGAGAGCGGCGTAAATTTAAAATCTCTCTATTATAAGAATTTAGGTTTAAAAAATATATGAATTCTAGCGAATGTGTACCCGGCTTCGCCCGGGTTTTATCCGAGTGAAAGTTTGCCTAACGAATATTATTGATAATAATATTCCGGAACACACAGAATATTATGATAATAATGATAATAATATTCGCTACATTATATATTTATATAATATAGAAAATATATTTTTCGAGCAAACATATCCACTCTCTCTACTGAATAGAATTTTAATAAGATATATATAAATGAAAATATCTAGAGATATACTACATGATCTTAGCCAAAAGGCCGAGAAACGATATTTTATATGTAGAGATGACCTGGCTTCGTGTGCCTTCTGCTCGAGTGAATGTTTCGCGGTAGAATTTTGTTCCTGCCCACTAAAAATTATTATCTGGCTCCGCCCGTGGACTGCTTTAGTGAATATTCCCCTAAAGAATTTTGTTTATGTCAATCAAGCATGATACAGCAATATTGTCATTATCATTTCTGACTAAAAAAATATTGTTGCTCAGTACTATAATTTTTCTTGGTTAAAGTGCGACAAAAAACTCTTCCAGATTTAACTCTGTCCTTTTCAAATTTCAGCGAGATTAGTTACATATTGAGGGCGTGCATAGCCGACAAACATATATATATGTTCCCGGCTTAGCCTGATTTTTACCCGAGTAAAAGTTTGCCTAACAAACATTTGTTAAAACGATTCTAGCAAACATCCAATCCCTACTGAATCTATACTTGTCATACTCTCGATAATTTTAAAATTTTCCCGGTCCCTTGAAAAAATACTCGATAAGTTGAAAAAAAAATCAGTATTAATTTGAAGTTGAAGGAATAGTATCTTGCCACAAACGAAGATTTGTAAATAACTGTATTTAGCGAATGTACCCGACTTTGCCCGGTTTTTATCCGAGTAAAAGTTTGCCTAACGAACATTTGTTAAAACGATTCTAGAAAACATCCAATCCACTATATATTGATTTATAAACGTATATAAATATAATAATTGTTATACGCGTTTAAATATAATTTTGAACCAATAATTTTTTTAAAACATTTATTATATTTTAAATAATATATTGTCACTTTTGTGAATTTGATAATTAATTATTTCTTTTTTTCTCAATGAATTATATATATTAACTAGCCGAGTGGCCCGGGCAACGCCCGGGTTTTACCCGACTGGACCCGGCTTCGCCTGTGTAGTGTTCGAGCGAGGTTTACTCATGAATGAATAGAGGCCCCAACTGTTTGTAAACTCAATGTAATGAATTTTCTTTCAGCAAAATGGAGATAAATTGCAAACAGCAATATCGAAAATGCTTGTGAAAAAATCTGAAATATAGGATCCATTTCACAAACACATCTAATGAATAGAGTGCTGTTTGGAGGAGTGGTCTAAACTGTTAATTGTTAAAAACCATGACCCGGGATCATTGAATGCAGATTTAGACACTTTGTTCTGAAAAAAAAAATTGCCCCAATGGCTCCTGATTCTTGAAAAAGTCCAACCCCTCCAGTGAGTGCAAGTAACCAAACAGGGCTTTTATTCTTAAAAATAAAAAAAAAAATCTAATGATTAGTTTGAATAAAGGAAAATGGTCGGCACAACCTGAAAATTTCACTTTGTCCACTTCACTCTCGGCTGTCCAAGAACAAACAGCCAGAGCAAACATTTTAAAGGGCACCTAATCCGGCACTTACATTTCTAAATAGTTAATTTGCATAATTTTCTAATAGTCAAGGGCAATTTTAAAAATACCAAAAAAGCAAGACCAAATAAAAAAATATATATATATGTGTGATGTTTCAGTAACAGCATTGTTGCCATATAAAGACAAAATTACTGAATGTATTCAGTACCTTTGTCTGAAGATAGCCAAAATGTAACTGAAACCACACATAATGTAATTATTTGTATTCGGTCTTGCTTCCTTTTTTTTTTGTAATTATCCCTAGTACGCGTGGTACAGGCCATGATAACCATGGTGGGTAGGTAGCGACTGCTTTTACTGTAAGCGCACCACATGTCTACAAATGTGATACATTGCTACCAGCTAAATGCATTTTCACTATGGTGTGATTTCCACATGATGGATCTGTAGACACATTATAATCTCTCCAGAGCTTAAGGTAGCAAACAGTACTTTCACATTATATAAATATCAATGCCAAAAGCCAGAGTTATGATAGCTGTTGCAGTGTAATGTAGACCTGCAGGATGGGAAAAAGCAATATTATTTCCGGCTTTAATTTTAAAAGTATTATGAAACGTTAAAGATAGAATCTTAACTTTTGAAGAATGAAAAAATGCTAACTTGATGTGTATTAATTTAGTCTAAAAACAAACAGCATGTAAAAGTAAGCACCAATCGAAAGCATTTATTAGCTCTAACAGTGCTGCCCCCAGTGGTAAAAGCTTGGAGCTAACGCTTCACGGGTTGGTAAAGTTTATGTTAATAATACATTAACTTAACAATATTCCATGTCTTGCTAACACAAATTTTAATAACATGCATAAAAATAAAGCAATTCTTAAAATCACAAATGAAGCATCATTAAATTAAATGGGAGAGAAATGGTGTTCCAAAATTTTTTTTTGTTGTAAAACTTTGACCTTTATATTTTTACAAATTCTTAAAGTATATAACCCAAACCAAATTGTCTATAAAATTCTGCAAACAAATATAATATTATAGAGGCATGAAAATACCAATGGTGTAAAAATCAAAACAGCAAAGTTATCCTGAAAAATGCAATGAGCTATGATAAGGTGTGTTGCAGGCTAACAAAAACCTTAATTGAACCAGAAATGTTGATACCATAAAAAAAATAAAAAACAATTTTCAAGAATAGAGTTATGTAAATGAATTAAATGTGAAAAAATTAAAATAAAATAAAGTAAAAAAAGCTTTATTGATGAAACTACAGTAGAGCAATAATGATAACAAATTATTCATAAATTATGTAGTTACAAAAGTCAAGCTTCCCAAAATCATTATTCGAAGAAATCTCTTTCAAAATTGTCAAAATCTATATCAAAGCCCCCTGATAAACAATTTTGCGTGTCTTGCTAAAAGTAGAACTAAAGACAAATAAATTTTTAGGGCTGGAAACACGGGAGCATGCTACATAGAGTTGCCCATGCGAGAAACAGGGAGACTCAAGATGCACACCAACTACTTGCAATGTTTGACCCTGAAGCATGCTGAACCCTAGAGCTATTGGAACGCTGAGAAAGTTTGCTTCTCCTATGGCTTGGCATACCTACAAACACAAAGCATTAGTAAAAATAAAAATAAGGATAACTGAAAAATGTAAAACATAAAGGACTGAGATTGAAAAAAAAAAATTCAAAAATAGTGTATTAAAAAAAGCGCGACTCATGACTAAGGCCAAAATAAAAAAAAGCATAGAAATATTCTGAAAGGAGGGGATAAATGCATAAAACTCAGCGAAAACGTAAAACAACTGATTAAAAAAAATCAAATGGAAGAAGACGTAAAAAAAAAAAATACAATTAGCTGAAAAAATATGCACAACAAATATGAGTAGAACATACATAGATATATATGAGCAGCTACATATTATGAAGCAGATAAATCTAAATCAGTGATTCTCAACCAATGTGCCGCGGTAATTTTGTGTGCCGCGAAATTCTAAAAATGTGTCGCTGAATTTTAGGCATATGATTATGTTCACGTTTGTAATGGTTTTTCTTTTTTTCTTTTTCATTTTTTTACTTTTTAAAATAACGAAATTAGCAAATTGAATGTTAGAGATGTATATTACTTAGATTTTGCATAGAAATATTGATACATAATTTGAATTTTCTTGCATTCAAGTTAGCAAAAGTGTGCCGCGAAATTCTAAAAGTGTGCCGCCAAATTTTCAAATCTTTAAAATAATGCCGCAACAAAAAAAAGGTTGAGAATCACTGATCTAAATACTACCTAAACAAATGACAGCAAAACAAAACAAAAAAAAAGACAATGGAAGAAGGCCTAAAAAAAAGTCTAATTTGGTTGAAAAAACTGCCCAATAAATTGAGCCTATATAGATATATGGACCCGGCTTCGCCCGGGTATTGTTCGAGTGGGGTTTACTCTTGAATGAATAGAGCCCCCAACTGTTTTTAAAACTTTAAGTAAAGAATTTTCTTTCAGCACAATGGAGATAAACTGCAAATATCAAAATTAAAAATTCTGGTAAAAATAATCTGAAATATAAGATCAATTTCACAAACACATCTAATGTATAGAGTGCTTTTTTGGAGGAGTGGTCTAAACTGTTGATTTTTAAAAACCACGACCCGGGATCATCGAATCCAGTTTTGGGGAATTTGTTCTGAAAAAAAAAAATTGCCCCAATGGCCCCTGATTCTTGAAAAAGTCAAACCCCTCCAGTGAGTGCAAGTAACCAAACTTGGCTTTGGTATCTGAAAAATGAAAAAAAAAAAATCAAAGGATTAGTGTGAATTAAGGGAAATGGGCCTCGCAACCTGAAAATTTCACTTTCTCCACTTCACTCTCGGCAGTTCAAGAAGAAACAGCCAGATTAAACATTTTTAAGGGCACCTAATCCGGCATGTACATCTATAGTTAAACAACTTTTAAAAATGTAATATATCTGCAATACTGAAATACCCAGACTTGGATTTTTTTTTATTAGTTTATTGTTGGCAGTTTTAGGAAAATGTGGGAAATTAGATATTATTACAAAAGAATGTACTTTTTAAAATGGCATAAAATAATTAGGAAATTTGCATCATTTTCAAATAGTCAAGGGCAATGTTAAAAATATCAAAAAAGCAAGACCAAATAAAAAATAAACGAATTATGTGTGATGTTTCAATAACAGCATTGTCACCTTATAAAGACAAAATTACTGAATGTATTCAGTACTTTTGTCTGAAGATGGTAACAATGCTGTTTCTGAAACCACACATAATTTATTTATTTGGATCTGGTCTTGCTTCCTTGTGATTTTTATCTATATTTCAAAATATACCTCAATTCTTTTTTACCTAAAAAGCTTTACATATATATTGCCAAGACCATAAATAAAGGTAAAATGTCAAATGAGTTATTAATTAACCCTATATGGGTCAGGATATATATCTAAATGCATTCATATAAAAATATGGTTGAACCATATAAATATATATAAATGCTATTAGAGCATAAACATATTACATGGAACAAACATATAGTAAAATATATGTAGCAAGTTATATTGTAAAACATACTTTTTTCAATAAATATACTTTTTACAACTTTAATAAAATTTATACGCACTCTAAATATAAGAAAGAAAAAAAATAGAATACTGTTCTAAAAATAATATACCTTATGAGATAAAATACTACACTTATCGTTAAAGATGTAGATCGTTATATTTACACTAATTAAAATTAAACGAAGCAAAATATATGAATAAGCTGCGAAATAAATAATAATTCCAATTAATTTAAATTGAAAAAATATTACTAAATGATTAAATAAAATCTACCTTCTAAAAAGGAAAAGAAAGTTTTTCGAAATGCAATTTTTGTGCTTTTAGCCTAAATGTTAAACCAAAACCTCAACTCCCTACGTGCGAAATTTCACAATACAGTTTTAATTAACCCAGGTTCCGGGGGCGTATTTATTTGATAATGATCGATTAAAATTATTTTAAAAGAGTTTAAATATATAAAAATAATCTTACCTTTTAAAGACACACATTAATCGGGTAAAATTACAAAACAACAACGTGTAAAATTATTAACCAATCAGATTCATTTATCGTCGCGACCAGTGCGCCGCCAAGCGGTAAAAGGCTTGAACTAAGGAATTTTGGTTTAACATTTTTTAAAAATAGCACATTAAACCTTTTCGTTTTTTGAATAGCCTATATGTTAAACGAAATCTTCAGCTACCTACATGCGAAATTCCATAATGATTGAGTCAGTAGATTTTGCGTGATGCGATAACAAACATCGATTTCGCATTTCATTTTTATAGATATAAAGGATTTAAAAATTCATTTTTGTGATCATCATCACATACAATGTAAGTTTTTTTATATAAACAAACGATAATAAACAACAGCAACAAGGTAATTTGCATCTTCACTATTATAAAACGACAACAAATTGAATTAACAATGTGAAAATATATTTTAACATTACATTTTAACATTTAACACAAAAACGTTACAATATTTTCTTTAAATATATATTAATATTGAAAATTCGAGTTTTTTTACGTCATTGGAATATTATATTGTAGCGAGTTATTAGTTTTATCATTTTCATGTAAATATTTTAATTTATTTGTTTAATTTTGATTGTATCGATTTACATAGTTTTGAATTATGGCATGGCTATATAAATGCGCGTAAATACAATTTTAAGGAGGACAGTTAGAGAGAATAAAGTTCGGTTGGGTTTACTTCTCCTTGCGTCTACCTTTCTGCTACGCTACAAGTGGTGGAGATGCTGGGTACCGATGCCCTCACGGATGACTTGATGGGAGGAGGCCTTCGCTTACAAGACTTGAGGCAACTTTCTGGTCTCTCTCTCTTTCTGCGAAGGTGAGACCGTCTTCTGCGGGGGTGGGACCATCTTTTGCGGAGTTGATGCCGTCGTCTGCAGAGATTGCCGTCTGCAGAAATTGCCGCCTGCAGAGATTGCCGTCTGCAGAATTTGCCGTCTGCAGAAATTGCCGCCTGCAGAAATTGCCGCCTGCAGAGATTGCCGCCTGCAGAGAATCGCCGTCTGCGGAGATGGGAGCGTCGTCTGCGGAGATGGAAACGCCGTCGGCGGAGATGGGGACGTCTTCTTCGGGGATGTAATCGCAGTCTGCAGAGATGAGAACGCCGTCTGATGAGATGACATCTAAGCCTTCAGGCGATACCTCTAAGCCTTCAGACGATACCTTTAGATCCAGAGAAGCGGGAGGACCACCTGGAGGAGGACATGGAAGACAACTTAACAAGTCCTCAAAAGGAAGAAGTTCCAGCGGAAGGGAGGCAACCACCCTTGGCCCAGGAGGAGGTCCCCAGACCAGGAGATCTGGATATCCCTGGCCCTATTACGCGGACGCGAGCTCGTAGACTGGAGGTGCAGGTCTCCTGCTGAGCATCGGGTCGATGTCCTTTGAGAGGGGGGCTATGTAGCGAGTTATTAGTTTTATCATTTTCATGTAAATATTTTAATTTATTTGTTCAATTTTGATTGTATCGATTTACATAGTTTTGAATTATGGCATGGCTATATAAATGCGCGTAAATACAATTTTAAGGAGGACAGTTAGAGAGAATAACGTTCGGTTGGGTTTACCTCTCCTTGCGTCTACCTTTCTGCTACGCTACAATATTACTAAATTCTCAAATTAAATTTATTATACTTGGAACACATTTTAAGCATTGTTACCATTTATAAATATAATTTCACCAGATGCCGCTAGAGGCGCTGCTTGCGAGTAAAAGTAGAAAATTTGCGAATAAAATTGCAAAGAATATTTATTTCAAACCAAATTCAAACCAGAAACCTTCCCAGTAGTATAGTAAATAACTTCCTAAAGTTTCACGGCGATTGGATAATCTTACCTTTTAAAATAATTCATCATGTAAACAAACTAACATTCATCGTGTAAACAAACCACGTGTTAATTATTAACCAATCAAATTCATTTATCGTCGCGACCAGTGCTGCGCCCAAGCAGTAAAAGGCTGGAACTAACGCTTTTTTGTTTTTTATTATTTAAAAAAAGCACATTAACCTTTTAGTTTTTTGAAAAGCCTATATGTTAAACGAAATCTTCAGCTACCTACATGCGAAATTTCATAATGATTTATTCTGTAGACTTTGCGCATCGCGATAACAAACATCAATTTTGGATTTCATTTTTATAGATATAAGGATTAATTTTATTTTATAGTAGTATAGAGCGCAATCATTGAAGGTCTTTTTTACATATTTCCATATACTTCAGCTAGCGCGCCAAAAAATTCGCCACCCCTGTAGAAAAAAAAAAGGAGTAACAGTTAGGCTTAGTTTGTTTACCGCTACAATAAAATGCTGTATTTGCTAAGTTGTTGGCGTACTTTCTAAAATCATAACACCCATGATAATCATGGTAGTTAAAGCAGGTTTATAGCAGCCTATTCTGTAAGTACACCTGTGGAATCCTGAGGGAACGTTGGTCAAATTTGCCGTGTGGTGCAGGATGTTCGGCTGAGCCCATCAACTGGATCTTTCGACCCCCAAGACAGCGTTCCTTGTCTTGTTGTAAACAACGGTGATTTGTGCGACATTATTTAACTAACTGGTCGTTGACCGACCATATAACCACAATAAAGACTATGCAACTAACATCGTTATTGTCATTGTTTGCATATCTACTGTATACATTTTGTAAGTGGCCACCACTGATGAGTCCTTCCCATGTTTGACATATTTACATACAACGATTGTAGGAATTGATTTTAAAACATTGGGAGCAATGTTATAAACAGTCGATTTTTGACAGCCATAAACCAGGTTCGAATCCCGCATTGGGTACTTTTTTATATATGTTTTTATTCAATGGCCTCTCCAATTCTTTCAAAAAATACAACTTTTACCATTGAGTGCAAATAACCAAACGGGACTCTGGCACACTTGTATTTGCATAAGTCGAACTGCTTTCTACACGTGTAGTAACATGTAGAGCACTTAGAGTATACGCAGTCACTTACTACCCACCATGATTATCATGGAATATTTGGAATAAATAACACCGCCACCTATTTCAAAACCATTTCATTATAAATATATATTTAACAATTTAGATCAAAATAACAATGGTTCCTACATAGAAACTCGGTTAAAATTGATTAAATATGCTCTTTCCTATTGAATGTGCAAATCAATATATACAGGAAGAAATTGTTCTCATTGTCTCCTTCAAAAGAAAATTCAAAATCGGACGACCGACGACATCAAAGACTTTCCACTTTCTTAAAATTTTGTCCATGAGTGTAGATAAAATCACCAAGGAACCAACTAGATTCAAATTATCAAAAACAGATGTTCGGTTCATACAGAAAAACATTTCGTTAAAGACAGATTACTGGAAAGTAGATGGAGAACGGGCTTCGTCGTTTAATAATAAACCGATATAAGTCAACCAGTCCAATACGATAATAAAGTTTGAAACTATTATAGACACGGATAATTCCTTTTAAAAATAAACAATTTCTACTGCCCTTACTGCAATGTAAAAATAAATGTGAGGGCCTGGCTCATCAGTGGTGAACCCTTCCAGCAGTAGGGGTAGTAGAAATTGTTTATTTTTAAAAAGAATCATACGCGTCTATAATAGTTTCGAATTTTAATAACAGATGGCACGCTAATGCAACACAATAATAAAGTACTTGAATTTGGTATAAAACTGATTGACATGACTTAGGCCTAAATGAATCCAATTCTTCAACCAAATATATTTAATTCACATATTATATTCCCTTATTTTATATGATATCATTGGCACAAGAACCTACAGGACAACTGTCCTGGTGTGGAACTAACACCTATCTACATATTCTCATGTCCAGCAATGGCCGCAGCCTTGCAGAAAATTGACGTAGACCCAGAGCAGCAGCTTTACACACTCAAGATAGAGGACATTGCTGTGATAGAGATGTATGGAGACATCTGAGGCTCTTCATTGGACACGACAACAACAACAGAAAATTGACATAGACCCAGAACAGCAGCTTTACACCACCAAGATAGAGAACGACTGCTGTGATAGAGATGTATGGAGATATCTGAGGCTATTAATTGGACACGACAAAAACAGAAAATTGACATGGACCCAGAACTTTACACACCCAAGATAGTGGACACTGCTGTGATAGAGATGTATGGAGACATCTGAGGCTCTTCATTGGACACGACAACAACAGAAAATCGACATAGACCCAGCAGCTTTACACACCCAAGATAGTGGACATTGCTGTGATAGAGATGTATGGAGACATCTGAGGCTCTTCATTGGACACGACAACAACAGAAAATCGACATAGACCCAGCAGCTTTACACACCCAAGATAGTGGACATTGCTGTGATAGAGATGTATGGAGACATCTGAGGCTCTTCATTGGACACGACAACAACAGAAAATTGACATGGACCCAGAAAGTAGCTTTACACACTCAAGATAGTGGACATTGCTGTGATAGAAATGTATGGAGACATCTGAATCTCTTCATTGGACACGACAACAACATATGATATCATTTTGGAAAAAATATCCAATGATAGGTTTCATGTTGAAACCTTTTTAACGCTTTCAGTCTATCAGTTGTTGAGCTTTCTGACCTAAACGCTCACCTACGAGAGGATTGCTAACAGATTACACAACACAGCTTCTATAATAGATACAAACCTATATCTGTCCTTTTTTTCATATCAACAATCATTGCACACTATGGTGTATATAAAGATTTTTAAAACAATTACCAATCTATAAACACACAATATACCAATCAAGATAATTACAATAAGTCTCTTTAGTAAGATAATAATGGCAAGCTTTCAAGTGTTAGCTCATCATCATGCCAATTGTTTCGCAAATATCTACAATATATATATAGAGGGGGGGGGGGTGTAGAAGGAAAATTTACATATTTACATATTTAGCAAGTTAAGCTATAGTGCTTCTCGGTCTTTTGGTTAAGATCAAAGTGTAGTGTATATTTAATTGCCGCCCAATAGACATATTTTATTAATTGTTTGCATAAAAACATTGCTCTATGCAAATAAATTTAATTTCCACTATTTACATAGTTTCTCTGAATATATTAACCAAGAATTTCTCTAAAGTACCGGCTATATAAGAAAAATAGTCCAATACAATGCTATTAGACGTCTGGTAGGTTAAACTGGCGAAACCGCTGGCGGGTTCCACCACTGATGAGCCAGGCCCTCCCAATATTTATTTTCATCGTAGTAAGGATTATAGTAAGAAGTTGTTTTTCTTAAAATATATATATAGCGCCATATATAGTTCCTATTTTTACCCACAGATGGCGCTCTAATTCCATATATCTAGCAAGACATTTAGAAGAATATTTTGAACGTAAAAAAAATAATTGATAAACAATTCCAATTTTGATAGATATGTCATATATAGTTACATATAAATTAAACCAAAATGATATAACACCAAACTTTATTTTTTCACAACAGGTAAATAGTAATAAAATATTAGGATATATATATAATTACAAAACCACACATTACAACCACGTATATTTATATATGTATAGGAGTTAGGAATACAATGTACAAGGAAGGCAATAATACAGGTATACACAAGTAATCCAAATTTCGTCGAAGTCTTTTGGTTAATAAATAAATGAATTTGTGTATTGATTAAGCTCTAAAAAAATAAATATAAAGAAAAAAATAAATTTTTAATATATTTTGTTTGATATAAATATATTTTTAAAATTATATTAAAATTTAAAATGCAACAAACGTTTGATGGATAAGAAATAGTATTTAGATATTTAGTGTTTTTTTAAAACACGCTCTATATTTTCACGGTATAAATTCACATCTTAAAATACGTTAAAGATAATAGAGATTTTATATTTTAAAAATATATTTTGAAATATAACTTACTTTTATCAATATTTTTTAAATTTCAAATAGCGGAGTTACCAAATAAATGGCTTCAAATTTAAAGAGTCATAGAATAATTTGAAAAAAATATTTTTCTCTTCAATAAATATATTTAAAATCTATTCGATCAATTGTGTCAAGCATTTTATCGGTATTTTATCCTTTAAAAGAAATATAAAAATATTTACAATATTTAAAAAAAAAGAAACTTTGCAAAATTGTGAATATTTCTGTGGTTATTTTTGGATTTTAAATGTTACAAATATATTATTTTTATTTATTCAATTTAAAAAATATCTTAAATTTAAAGACGAGAGAGAGCATTATTAAAAATTCTCATTTAATTTTTCAAAATATAAGCTCTTTTGGGTCATTAAAACAAATACCTCTTGTGTATTTTTAAAACTACTTTTAGATACAGTCGAACTTGGATAATTCGAACCCCAAGGGACCATAAAAAAAATTCGAATTATCCAAAAATTCGAATTAAAAACGGAAATTATATTTATAGGAAATTCTAGGGACCAAGATAAATATTCGAATTAAAGAGGTTTTCGAATTAAAGAAGTTCGAATTATCCAAGTTCTACTGTAATATATTTGCTCTCGCCGTTTAAAGTCTTCTAAATATAAAATATGACCTATTTGAAGTTCGCAATTATGCATAATAAATTAATAGCGACTGTATACAAATGATGTATATGTCAATTAATGTTTATTTGACTAAAACGTTTTGAAAATATCATTAATAGCGAGATTGAAATAAAGCTTTAGTTTTCGATATACAAATAAGAAAATATAATGTAAATTATTTCCAAATATTTTAAATTATGATGCATCCATTACATGTATTGAAATTATGAATTTGGTTTAATATAATATGATATAAAATACGGAAATATAAATGATAATATATAATTTAATGGTATGCATATATTATATAAACTATTCCGTAATAAATATCCAGTTCACCAAAAGATACGATGGAGAATAATGTGCTAGAGGTTAGGTCTAATAATAGCAGCCGAGCGTTTGTTAGCAGACGCTAGAAAAACAAGCAACCAAACGAGAGCTGCTATGGTGCCTAGTGAAAGAAAGAAAAAAGAAAGTTTCTTTTACACTTATTATAAATATATACTCCCATTAGATAATAAAAAGGCATATATTGGATTGAATAAATTGAATTGAATAAATAAATTGAATTTTTTCAATAGATAATAAATCTTTTATTCAATCCAATATATGGCTTTTTATTATCTAAAGATTTAAATATGGATTGTTCTATTTTCAGAAATATACTCCCATGTAACACTCTTTTTCTCTTTATTTATATTTTTATTAACTAAAATATTAATTTTAAATTATTGATTTGAAAATATTTTAAATAATTTATTTTCAAGTGTATTTAGAAGTTACTTTATCCACAGATTCATTTTTCGATGCGCATTACAACATATTTAGAAATATATATTTTATATTTGTTGATAATATAAATATAATTCACAAAATAATATGTCGATGTGAGGTATATTTAAATAGCATTTGTAAAAAAATATTTCGCGTATTTATATATTGAATAATTCATCATAACCTTATGTATTTAAACTATCATTTCATTTCGTATTTAGGTAACTAAAAATACGCTATTAAAATATGGGCTTATATAATTAAAAAATAATGTTAGAAAAAAATTATCAAATACAATAAAATACATGTCCGCAATATTTCGACTTTTAAAAAATATCTTAATATGATGTAGTAAATATATTATTGATAAGTGAAAATATTTTTCAAAAGAAAATTGAATTTGACCTTTTGTAGGTTTGTTGTAAAATTGTATTTTTCTTCTGAATTTATTTTTTCGTAATTCTATATTATTATTTTACTATATATTTGCTCATAATTATTTTTAAAATATCAATATAAATGTATTAGTAATCGATATTTTATTGGTATCACACCGTCAACACATTTTATAAAACGTATTTAAAGAAAAAAAAAGGTAAGTTAATTTCAATTATGAAAAAAAAACTATATGACTTTATTTTATATATAAATTTTGTAAATGGATTTACAACGATATTAATATATTGGGTATATATATATTATTTACAAAGCCACATAAGGATTAATATAATAGAGTAATAGCATGACATATACGAATATATATATATTATAGATATGTGGATATATGTGGATGAAGGCACACACACAAAGGGGGGCACATGGTGAAATATACATTGGGATATATTTAGATATATATATACATCAAAATGGGAAAGCAACATGCGCTATTTTACATGCCTTACTAATTTTATGGCAGCCGGTTACTTCACGGCTGTATTTTTAAAAAATGATTTGAAAAGACAAAAAAACGCCAAATAACATTTCGAAAATTATATTATAAAAATAATTATGTATATAGTTTAATATAAATTCATATTTTTTATATTTTTGATGTATTAAATCATATTCAAACGAATATATATAAATGGGTATAGTTTGAATAAAATATATTAATTACGTATGCCTTTATAATTTATATATATTTTTTAAAAATCCAAAAGAATATTTAAAATAAAATTCAAAAGTTATATTATACAATACTCATTTTTAAATATTTGAAAAATAACCCCATAAAAGAGTAACAAAAAGTTTACTTTTTTTTAAATTATATTTTTAAACAAATTTAATCGGTTGGTAATAATTTATAAATTCGAATTTATTTTGTTATATATATATATTATTAAATATTCTTTAATAATAGGTTCTATTAATTAAAAATAAAATAGAATAAACATTCGAACATTCGTTTTTAGTGTTTTCGATTTTTAAAAAATCCATATAATTTTGGAAAGGAAAAGGTAGGTGTATGTAAAATATTCAAACATAAAAAAATCCATTAAAATTTCGCAAAACTATTTAAAATATTATATTCTATAATATATTCTTTATGTTCAACAATTTTTCATGGCGATATGCCCTAACTGCCAAATAAAACTAAAAAAGAAAAATGTTCACACGCACTCTCGCTAGATGGCAGTGGGATTAATGGCTCGCATATCAAAATGAATATTTCTTTTGGCTGATATGAAATATGCAAATATATATGAAATAAATATACACATATACAATAAATACAAAATTTATAACTAAAAAAGGATATTTAAAGAAATACACACGTAAAATACAAGGATATAGCAAAATAAAACAGAAAAAAGGGGGGAAATATTATTACAGTAATTCTATAAATATAGAGGGATGACTATATGAATATTTATGTTGAGTTTTGACCAGATTAAGCCCAGTAGATCCAGATCAGTACGACCACCAGCGTACCCAGGCCCAGTACGACCACCACACCACCTGCCAGTACTATGGGGGATGGCATGGAGCGACTTGGGGGTGGTGGGGGTCGCATAACTGACAGCAGGGTCTTCTGCACATCATCGTCTGCTTGGAACAAAAAGACATTCAAATTCCACACTAACCATTGTCCAATGAAAACATATTATCGTGATAGAGTAACGTCGCAACAAATAGAGCAAGGATGTGCCATCTAGTGCAAGTCTTTGCAATTTATTAGAAAGACGAACATAATCGTATAGTGATAAAATAGCACAGAAGTGATATTGTACTGAAGAGAGATTACGTAGTTACATAACATCTTCTGATCGAGTAATTGAAAGTTTTTGATGGCTTGCGCCATCTATCGGAATAAAAATAAACTATTTATTACTTTTCAAAAATTACTCTAATGGTTGCCTTCTCTTGATTTATCAATAAAGGGTTTTCGGCCAATATTCTATATATATTTTGAAAAATCAACTATTAGTTGATATTTATTCCGATAGATGGAGCAAGCCATCAGAAATTGAATTGGACGAGCAGGAGATAATTTTTGTTCTTAATAATATAAGGTTTAATGGTGGAAAAAAGTAAAAATCAAAATTTAAATACTAGAGTAAAGTATGTACATTTTTTGATATTCACTTTTTCTACCGTTAAAATTCAAATACAATAATGAAAATGGAAAATGTTACACCCAGTTGTAACTGGAGGAATAGCATCAAACTTTGGCATGAAGATACAAGCAATTACATAGATCAATTAATAAAAAGGTAAACTTTAACTATTTTTAGACACTTTTTGCATCTAAAAAAATATTATTAATACTTCCACCCAAAAAGTTTTTTTTTCTAACTAAATTCAAAAGTATTTTAAAAATATTTTAATTCAGGGTCCCCCCCCCCTTGTGATATAACACTTTCTATTTTCAGTCAGTGGACGAGTGGGTAACACCCTCGATTCCCGACAGCCATAAACCGGGATTGAATCCCACGTTAACATTTGGTTTAATATTTGAATAACCTTCATATATTATTCATTGTTACAAATATCATAAACTAGGTTGCTCTTGTTGAGCGGTACCTAGTAAAGTGATTTTGGAACAAGAACAAGACTTTCTATTTTATACTAGTGAAGTTAAACAAACAAATGTTTGATAAGCGAAAACACACAAACATTCTTAATATAATGAAAAAGGACATCTCTTCATGATTGTGTAACTGAATGTTGCTGATTGCCTTATGCCATCTATCGGTGTATTTTCTTGAAATACCGAGAAAAGCCAACCACGTACGCTTTTCGGGCTTTTGGTCCTCACAGCGTGGTGCAGGATGTGCCTTGAAGGTACAATAGGGAGAGCTTTTTATCGATTTTTTTAAATTAATGACAAAGTTATTTAGGGCCCAAAGTGCTTAAACAAGCTATTACATGTTTAAAATGAGTTTTAAAAGTAGACAAGTAAAAAGTTTCCCTTTCATTATACAGTTAAACCTGTCTATAGCGCCCCCTCTTGGGACTCACCAAAATAGGGTGCTATAGAGAGGTCACTTTTAATGTAAATCGCATCATACTACGTATTTAAAATCGGGCGCTATAGAGAAGGAGGCGCTATTTATAGGGGGCTCTATAGATAGGTTTACCTGTATATTTTTATATTATTAACCTTGTTGTTGTGTGATCCTTTTCTTATTCTTCTTCTCTACATTAAATTTTTTTTTAAACATTAAAAATGTTTAATTACGAGAAGGGGAGGGGGAGATCTCCTGATCGTGCAACTAAAAGTTGATGATAGCTTGCACCATCTGTTGGAATAAATACCTACTGAATGTTGATTTTTAAAAATATTATTCCACAATTGGCCAAATTCCCTTTCTTGATTAATCAAGAAAAGCTAACCACACGTTTCAGGTTGTTGACCCATCAGCGTGGTGTAAGCTGTGCCTCAATGACAAATTAATAATAATTTTAAAAAAGACTGTTCTTTGGGGCTAATCAAGGAATGGATATTTAAGGCCGGAGGTACAGTTTACACCACGCTGAGGAAGGCCAACAGCCCGAAACGCGTACGTGGTTAGCTTTTCTTGATTAATCAAGAATGGGTATTTTTGGCTAATTCTGGAATAATTAAAAATCTAATTTGATTGGTATTTATTCCGACGGATGACGCACGCCATCAGCAACTTTTAGTTGCATAATCAGGAGATGTCTTTCTCGTAATTTATCATCCTGATCCCAGTACAATTTCACTTTTGTTTTTCGCATAAAAATGTTTGTGATAAAGAATTGTTGTTTTAGAGATCTAAGAGTACTTTTTAATTGTGGAAATAAGATGATTTTATACGAAAAGTAAGGTGTCGACAGTGTGTAAATTTTACAAAATGTGAGTTTAGTGGGTAAAGTTGTATCGTTCTTTCTATATGTCCGTCCGGCTGGGACCTACGGACATAGTCCGAGTCTCTCCTATCGCATCACCTTAATAAGCCAATCATCGTTAAATATTTTCTTAGCTCAGTGGTTGCATCGAAAGACTACATTAACTATACGTTGGTGGGTTTCAAAATATTAATTTGACTTTTGTTTTTTATTATTGCTACATACTCTGTTTTTTTTTTGTCATACTTTTTGGGGAATGAAATTCTATTTTAGGGTTTGTTTTTATGAATCACAATAATGTTGATTTTAATCTCTGTAAGTATATAGGGATATATATATATATGACAGTTGATATCTTTACACTATAACGAAAAACTTAGCGGCGTGAAAAATTTGATTTTTTTTACATAGATACATTATAGCTTGTACGATTCAGTTTTAGATGATATTATTTTTAGTCCCAAAAAGAAAATCGCATCGTGTTTAATTATTCTTGATATTTACATGCTCTGTTAGGTAATAGAGTATGTAAATAGGTCGAAATGGGTATGGAGTAGGTAAATAGGTATGAAATAGGTCGAATTTGCTAAATACATTTATCTGTTTGGTAAATTCGACAGATTCCATAATTCTTCTCGTAGGATGTTATGAAATCGAAGCCGTTCCTGTACTGATGAAGGCCATAGCCTGAAACCATGGTATATAGGTTGTTGGTTTATTGTCTGAATTTTCCTGGTGTCGCGGCTCATTCTTTATCATTACTAGTAAAGGTTTTTACTGGGGTGATGCAATAGTGTGTCATCGTTCTGAATCGCAATTAAAGGGAGATAGATGGCTTATCGTCCAATAATCTTGTAAGACGTCCGTGGCTCACCTGAAGCACGCGACCTGCTGTGTATTTCATAACAAAAAAAACCTCATAAAAGATGGACGAATGGTCCATCGAAATATTGGATTAATAAAAAAAAAATCTTATTACAATCCAAAATACGAGGTGTGTTCAAAGAGTATCGCGAATTTTGATTTTTCGCGGGTTACGTATATTCGAATTTCGATCTTTTTGTGGCTTTATGTTGGCACTCATGTCTCTCACTTATGCCGACAAGCTCGGCCATTTTGAATGTTCACTTAATTGTTGACAGCTACTTTGCTTGCAGGTGTTTTGGATCGTCTTCGATTTTTACCTATTGACTGTGGCATACGGATAAGCTACCTTGGACCGAAGCAACGTTTATCGGTGGTACAAAATGTTCTCAGAAGGCCTAAAAGATGTGAACGACGAAGAGCGTGCCAGACGCCCGAGCACTTCAACAACAGACGAAAATATTAATGAAGTGGAGAAAATGATATTGGCCAATCGTCGAACCACCGTTAGAGAAGTTGCTGAAGACCTAAACATATAGATTGGCTCGTGCCATTCGATTTTTATCAATGATTTGGGCATGAGACGGGTCGCCGCGAAATTCGTACCAAAATTGCTCAATTGCGACCAAAAACAGCATCGCATGAACATTACTAATGAGATGTTGGACTCTGTCCGCGACGACCCAAATTTGCTCCAGAGGGTCATAACTGGTGACGAAGCGTGGGTTTATGGTTATGACGTGGAAACCAAAGCTCAATCATCTCAATGTAAGCTGCCGCACGAAACAAGACCGAAAAAAGCGCGCCAAGTTCGGTCGAATGTGAAAGTTTTGCTGACAGTTTTCTTCGATTGCAGGGGCGTGGTGCATCATGAGTTCTTGCCACAGGGTAGAACGGTCAATAAGGAATATTACCTGCAAGTTATGCGCAATTTGCGCGAAGCAATCCGCCAGAAACGCCCGGATTTGTGGAAGAACAAAAATTGGCTTTTGCACCACGATAACGCCCATGCTCACACATCGTTGCTTGTGCGCGACCTTTTGGCCAAAAACAACACACTAATGATGCCGCAGCCACCGTATTCCCCAGATCTGGCCCCCTGTGACTTTTTCTTGTTCCCTAAACTGAAGAGGCCCATGAAAGGACGACGTTACGCTACGCTTGACGAGATAAAGACGGCATCGAAGGAGGAGCTGAAAAAGATTTTTAAAAAATGATTTTTTGAAGTGCTTCGAAGATTGGAAAAACCGTTGGCACAAGTGTATAATATCTCATGGGGATTACTTTGAAGGGGACAAAATAGGTATTCATGAATAAATAAATAATTTTTGAAAAAACACAAAGGTCGCGATACTTTTTGAACAAACCTCGTAAGCCTTATTTTTGTGTGTGAAACAGCATTAGCTTTGATTTTAGTGACTAGCATCTGTAATGTAGGTAACAAGCGGGTATACAGCGCCTGTGTACGAGTGTACTACAGGGCAGCAAGACAAGATAGAACATTTGATCCTTTTCCACCTACACACCCACCAGTTTCACAACTTTAATCTGACTTGACGTGACTAAACCCATTATTGAAAAAAAAACTTTCCCAACTAATTAGGGAGGGAATTAGCTCGTGTCATGGGCGGGAGAAAGTTGTCCCAAAGGGCGTGGTTTGACCTTTCCACGTATTTCTCTTTCTTTTTAGACATTTCTCTACTTCTTTAGAATTTTACTTTGGACTTTCTATGGATACTAGAAGATTTTATATGACATTTTTAAAATGCCTTTTTGATATTCCATTGACATTTTATCTGCGTTTTTGGAGTTTTCTTTCGATCTTTCTCTGCGTATTGGAATATTCTTTAGTTCACCCTTTTATGTTCATTTGGAGGAATCCTTAACCATTCTCCGTCTCTTTCGAAGATTTCCCTGACCATTCTCCGTCTCTTTCGAAGATTTCCCTGACCATTCTCCGTCTCTTTCGAAGATTTCCCTGACCATTGTCCGTCTCTTTCGAAGATTTCCCTGACCATTCTCCGTCTCTTTCGAAGATTTCTTTGACCATTCTCCGTCTCTTTCGAAGATTTCCCTGACCATTCTCCGTCTCATTCTTAATCTCTTTCGAACATTTCTTTGACCATTCTCCGTCTCTTTCGAAGATTTCTTTGACCATTCTCCGTCTCTTTCGAAGATTTCCCTGACCATTCTCCGTCTCATTCTTAATCTCTTTCGAACATTTCTTTGACCATTCTCCGTCTCTTTCGAAGATTTCCCTGACCATTCTCCGTCTCTTTCGAAGATTTCCCTGACCATTCTAAGGTTTGTCCAGGTTTGTCCGGTTTGTCCGGAAGACTGCTTACTAAAATGATGGAAGGGGAGGATTTATGAATAGGGAAGTAGGATAAAGATTACTAATCTTTATCAAGATAAAGATTTTTATTTCAAAAATGTATCATTGGAATGGTTATTTAAGATAAATTAAAGGTACTAAGGGTTATTGGAAAAATCACTATAACAGTAATATATTACAAGTATAAATATCCTATTCAATTTTTACATAGCATAAAACGCTGATATTTACAAACCCTATTAACATATCCCCTGAAGAGCGTATATACAATTGAGGGAATTTCTAGCGTAATTTATCGATATATATATATGAAAGGCAACCCACTTTCCCGTAATATATAAATACATTTATATCATCGGGGAAATGGATTGCCTTTCATAATTAAGGGAAGAGTTATTGCCACACTTAGAAATCATTCTTGGGAATCGAGGGCAAATATTTTGGTGATATATAAAAGTCATCGATCGCCATTTCTTCCCGCCCCCGCCATGTCAAACGTATGCAAATTGGATTTATTGTTGTGCAAATTTAGTGACAGCCGACTAAATGTCACCTCCCACTACGAACTATATATGAACATATTGGCATTTGACATTCCGGATTTTACTCAAATTAGTGTTGAATAGTGGAATGCCGTTTTTTTTTATACGGGGATAAACTTAATGAAATAACTAATATAGGATTATTTTGTGTGTGTGTGTGAGGTGTTGTGCGCTTATATATTTCTACATATTATTTGCTAGTTTGATTAAGTGTAGAAATAAAATTTGGGTATTAATAAAATACATTTTTAGGCAGAGAGATATCGTTATTTCTTGGCACAGAAGGAGACATTAAGTTATATTTGAAGGCACAACTACTACAATAGAAAGGCTACAGAGAAGAGTAGTATGGTTACTGTGATATTTGCTTAACTGTATGACTAATACAATAGAGGGATATTAGCATGGCTCGTGTAATACGATAGAAAGGATACAGAGAAGATTACCGTGGCCCCGCGCAGGGGATGAGACGCAGAGCAACGGGGAAGAGTTGAAAACAGAAGAATCAACAGGTGTGAAGGACACTTACCCATCCTCCTTGTCTGACGACCCACGGCGTCAAGTCCCGTTGAACATGGCGGTCCAGAAGAGCGGCAAGTGTCAGCACAAGATCCGGTCGTCCAGCCGCCACACAGTCGCTCGCTAGGTTGGCTGCAAGGGCGAAGAGCGCTACCACACGTCCCCAGCTGATATCTCGCAGGAGAGACCGCGCAAGCATCGGGAACAACGCGCGTAGCACGGATTCCGACCTCAGTCCGGCATGTAGACCGATATGTCGCGCTACTCCGCCACCGAACAACGCAGGGTAGCGCCTCTCAAGCAGCGTACAGAGCTGGCGAAGACGTGAGGCCACTCGCCCAGCCACCGCCCCGCGAGGGGAGTAGCTGAGGCCCTGCAGGCGCACGAGCTCGGCCCGTGTATGCCCGCCAGCTGCACGCAGCCTGGCACGCAGCACGCGTCCGCATAACGCGCGGCCCTGAGCGGCTACTTCCTCACCTGACTGCCAGGCCGCCGCCGCCGTGGCCATCGATCTCTCGCGCAGGAATGCCGGGAGATGTCGCGCGCTCTCCTCCTCCGCCCGCTAGCACGCCTGCTTATATGTAAATACGAGCATGCGCACACTCCCAACACGAAACTAACATCCCCCCCCCCCACCCCCCTTTTTTTTTGTTAAAATCAAGAACTTAGAAAATAAATACTCACTCCTATTATATAACACACACACACATATACGTACATACGCAGCAGATGGCGCTACAAGTACATATATGTAAATAGACATTTCTGATAACATGGCGCAAAATGTTTCTTCTACTTTGAGACGAAACGTTGATATTAGAATTCCTGAAAATTTTGACTTTGTTGAATTTAAAATATGTAAATACTAGCCGAGTGGCCCGGGCAACGCCCGGGTTTTACCCGACTGGACCCGGCTTCGCCTGGGTAGTGTTCGAGCGAGGTTTACTCATGAATGAATAGAGGCCCCAACTGTTTGTAAACTCAATGTAATGAATTTTCTTTCAGCAAAATGGAGATAAATTGCAAACAGCAATATCGAAAATGCGTGTAAAAAAATCTGTAATATAGGATCCATTTCACAAACACATCTAATGAATAGAGTGCTGTTTGGAGGAGTGGTCTAAACTGTTGATTTTTAAAAACCATGACCCGGGGTCATCGAATGCAGATTCAGACACTTTGTTCTGAAAAAAAAAAATGCCCCAATGGTTCCTGTTTCTTGAAAAAGTCCAACCCCTCCAGTGAGTGCAAGTAACCAAACTGGGCTTTTATTCTTAAAAATAAAAAAAAATCTAATGATTAGTGTGAATAAAGGAAAATGGTCGGCACAACCTGAAAATTTCACTTTGTCCACTTCACTCTCGGCTGTCCAAGAAGAAACAGCCAGAGCAAACATTTTAAAGGGCACCAAATCCGGCATTTACATATCTAAATAGTTGAGCAACTTTTATAAATGTAATATATTTCTGCAATATTGAAATACCTGGACTTGGAAGAATTTTGTATTAGTTATTGTTGCAGTTTTAGAAAAGTGTGGGAAATTGGATATTTTAACAAAAGAATATAATTTTTAAAATGGTATATAAAATAAAAAGGAAATTTGCATAATTTTCTAATAGTCAAGGGCAATTGTAAAAATACCAAAAAAGCAAGACCAAATAAAATATATATATATATATGTGTGATGTTTCAGTAACAGCATTGTTGCCATATAAAGACAAAATTACTGAATGTATTCAGTACCTTTGTCTGAAGATAGCCAAAATGTAACTGAAACCACACATAATGTAATTATTTGTATTCGGTCTTGCTTCCTTTTTTTTTTTTTAATTATCCCTAGTACGCGTGGTACAGGCCATGATAACCATGGTGGGTAGGTAGCGACTGCTTTTACTGTAAGCGCACCACATGTCTACAAATGTGATACATTGCTACCAGCTAAATGCATTTTCACTATGGTGTGATTTCCACATGATGGATCTGTAGACACATTATAATCTCTCCAGAGCTTAAGGTAGCAAACAGTACTTTCACATTATATAAATATCAATGCCAAAATCCAGAGTTATGATAGCATGTTGCAGTGTAATGTAGACCTGCAGGATGGGAAAAAGCAATATTATTTCCGGCTTTAATTTGAAAGTATTATGAAACGTTAAATATATTATCTTTACTTTTAAAAGCATGAAAAAAGCTATCTTGATTTGAATAAATTTAGTCTAGAAACAAACATAATGTAAAATTATGCACCAATCGATTGCTGATTGTATATTTCTTTATTTAAATATGAGCATATTTTCATCTATATATCTAAATACATTTATTCAAAAATATGGTATTACCCTATAGATATATATGAGCAGTTATTTATTGTGAAGCAGATAAATATAAACCCTAACTAAACAAATGACAGCAAAAATAATTTGAGCCTACCCTTAAAAAAGCAGTTACTGAAAATGCATAGCTGCTGCTTACAATATAAATGCTATTAGAGCATAAACATATTACATGGAACAAACATATAGTAAAATATACGTAGCAAGTTATATAGAAAAACATACTTTTTTTCAAGAAATATACTTTTTACAACTTCAATAAAATTTATACTTACTCTAAATATAAGAAAAAAAATAGAATACTGTCTCAATTTGTCTTAAAATAGGAATATTCCTTATGAGAATCAAAAAGTAAACCTTATCTTTTAAAATGTAGATCGTTATATTTACACTAACTAAAATTAAACGAAGCAAAAAAGATATGAATAAGCTGCGAAATAAATAATATTTCCAATTAATTTAATTTGAAAAAATATTACTAAATAAATAAATAAAATCTTAACTTCTAAAAAGGAAAAAAAAAGGTTATTCGAAATACAATTTTTGCACTTTTAGCCTAAATGCTAAACTAAAACCTCAGCTAACTACGCGCGATATTTCACAATACAGTTTTAATTAACCCAGGTTCCGGGGACGTATAAATTTGATAACGATCGATTAATATTATCTCCAAAGAGTTTAAAAATATATAAATAATCTTACCTTCTAAAGACATTCATCGTGTAAAATTACAAAACAACAAAATTACAAATTAAAAACAAACAACGTGTAAAATTATTAACCAATCAAATTCATTTATCGTCGCGACCAGTGCGCCGCCAAGCGGCAAAAGGCGGGAACTAATCCATCTCAGTTAAATAATTTTTTAAAAAAGTACATTAACCTTTGTAGTTTTTTGAATAGCCTATATGTTAAACGAAATCTTCAGCTACCTACATGCGAAATTCCATAATGATTGAGTCAGTAGATTTTGCGTGATGCGATAACAAACATCGATTTCGCATTTCATTTTTATAGATATAAGGATTATTCTTTCTCTTCTTGTTTTTATCGCCCGTATTTAGTACTTTTATTGTTTGCTAAAATGAATTGTGTGCTCTGTCTTTAATAAAATACTATTGGCACGTGTTGAATAAATTTTCGATTACAACATGTGTTTGGAGAACGAGGTAACAGGCCACGTTTCTTCCCCAAACTAGAGAATATTGGCTGGATGAAACCTGTTAAAGGCCATTATAAGAACACCGAAGAATTAGAAGGGACATATATATAAGAGCAGAAGTTGCCTCTCCTGTTAAAATATACGTCAAAACTAGAATCCATCTATTGACCGTTGCCACAAACTAGCGGCCTCGGGTCTGTGACAGCCATTACACGGTCAACAGGAGAAGCGAGAACCTCTACTTTTATAGATAAATTTCCTCCCGGCAAAATTTCCATCTATATTTATGTATAGAGGGGTAATGGATTGATGAAGAAAATTCTAGATGGTAAAGAGTTAACGGAGGAAATGGTGGAAAGAAGAAGAATGGAACTGGTAGGCTGTATAGGAAACTATTAGATAAATAAATAAAACAGCTCAAGATAGAAATTCACAACGCCACTGGAAGCCAGTAACTGTAAATGTGTAGAGAAACTAAAAAAGAACATTTGGAAATAAATATCTGTGAAAGGTGTCTTGAAATCTCTAAGCATTCGTTGATCACAGAGAACATTTTTATCTGTATAGGTACCCATTGTTCTATATTTCATTCTTGGAGCAAGTATAAATAAAGATTGCTTTGTGTAGATCATTGTGGAAGTCAGAGGAAAGCTAATCCCCCGAAAATCCAAGCCAGAACAAGTGAGTACCATACCTTTATTCGTAACGCCATTTAATTTACATATCCTGTGATAAGGTAGTATGTAAAAGTTCCTATCGTATTGTTTCAACATATATTATTATCACATTCAAGTGATAATAACCTGAAAATCTGCAAGATTGCAGTGACGGATAGTAGATGGCACGCTAAAGTAAATATCGTAAGAGTGCCTAGCTCATCATTGCCTAACCCCTTACAATAATTTTTCAGTTTAATAGACACAGATTGCTACAACTATTGTAATTGATTATTTACATAGCATTTTAAAAGTTTACTCTTGGAGCTTAGTCAAACTCTGTGAATATTGCCTTTAGAATAAAACTATTTTACATATCTGTTCGAGTTGTTAGGTGAATGTCAAAATTCTTTTTAAGAACGGAGGCCACATAAAGTTTCACATTCGAAACACAAATGACGCTCTTTGTCTTGTTTAATCTATTGCTATGTTGACTTGTCAGCAGGGATCGTAGACTAAATGCGTATGTTTTTCAAATGTTGACCCGGTGTATCACTCATCATTTTAGATAAATCAACCACAAGATTTCTTGTATAAATTAAATTATTAATTTAATTATTATTTATTATTAATTAAATATATTTTAGAAAAAAAATATTTTTAAACTTCTATATTCAAAATGTATTTGCATTTAAATCAATTTATGAATCAAAGTGTATTTTACAAAGTTGATAAAATTGGTTATATAAAATGTGCAAAAATAAGGTTTTAATATTGTTCTAAGGGTTTATATATATATGACTATATATTTACATATTCACCATATATTTATCTCTGATGCCATTCAAACTATATTGACACCCATATACGAGTATGTATTCACATAAATAAACATAGAAATATATTTTAGCATTAGTAATGGATACACAGAGAAGAGGAAACTGTCTTTTCTCACATTTTACGTATTTACATATCTCCCAAGTTAAATACATAAATAGCAAAGAGTAAAGAATGACATTCTCAGACTAAGAACGTATATTTAATCACGATTTATTCGACATTTCACAATGACATATTACTCCCAGGATCCATCGGAGCTACTTCAGGCACTCCCCTGCATCCACATATCCAGGTCATTTCTTCACGGCAACAACTCCTAGATTTGCATACCTACCTCACTGAATTCTGTTGTCCACACGGTTTTCCTGGAGAGAAACAAACACCATTCTATCAATATATTAAACAAAACATAGGTGTGGGTAATATAAAATCTGCAAGTTAAAAAAACAACCTCCGAGAAAGTATTGGTCTCCTCTTACCAAATTTACATAATTACAAGATTCCTTAAATGTAGAGAATAGAAGCAAATCCCGAGAGATAAATGTAAATATCAGAATATATCATAGCGAACGCCCAGATAGTTGCATATGTATACATGTATGTATATATGGCAGGAAATATGGAAATGAGATTTTAAATCGTATTAAATAAAAGAGAAATTCGAGGATACGTCTAAGATGAAATCTCGTCAAAATTTATCAGATTAAGAGATTCAATGAAAATATTCAAAACTTTTGGGTCCTACATCTAAAGAAGACCTTGTCTGGAGGAAGACCCTCCTCCATGGAGCCTCCATCAATGAACTAATATGTAAATATTGCTGTGTTTTAACATTGTCTAGAAGACAATAAAGATGTTTTAAATTATGTATAACGGTTTATAACGCACCTATAGCCATATCGATCGACATTCCAATCTTTGAATTTCCTTTTAAAAATTCTTAGCAAAATTCTCTTGAGACAGAGAACAATTCTATCAAATATTTAGATAGGGTTCAACGCGTCCAGTAAGGTGCGATTGTTTAGAAAAAAAAACATATTTTGAATGTGTATGCATAGAGAGACTTGAAATAAAGCTTGCGAATTTTAGATAAACTTTGGAAGAAACGTATACAGAAACGTTCACATCGTATATGGCAAAGTTCCTTAATATTTCTATTTTGAATGGTTCTATATATTATGGTATACATACCTGATTGTACATCCGGGTATACTACTGGGTATTGATCCGGGTATTCATATATGATAGGATATTCGTCAGGGTTCTGATTCGGAGATTGGTCTGGGATTATTTCTGGCTCGCGAGGGTTTTGATCTGGGTATTGGTCTGGGATTATTTCTGGCTCGCGAGGGTTTTGATCTGGGTATTTGTTATCTGGATATGTTTCGGGTATTTTCTCTGGCTTGCACGGGTTCGGATCCGGATATTGATCATTGGGGTTATTTTCATCTGGGTACTGTATTTGGATGGTTGAGGGTCTCGCGGGTGGTGGTGTGGTGATGTATTTCGGAGTCTGTTTCTTTGGGACACCTTCAGGAGCGGCTGTTGGATATTTGATAGGCCAAGGTGTAACTCTGGGGGGGGCCATTGTCGAAATAGATTCTGGAGGTGACTTTGTAACGGGGGGCTTCGATCCGGCTTTCGGACAATTGTAATGTCTGTTAATTCTGTCCAAATCCATCTGAAAACACATCAAACATTTTGTTTTTGCAACAAAAACATTAAATCATATATATTTTTCAAAAAATATCGCAATCCACTAAGATGCCTTGTGTTGTGGCTTTGTCACCGAACCGAGGTCGCTAGTTTGCGACGACGGTCAATAGATGGCGTCTAGTTTTGACGGGAGAGGAATCCTATGCTTTTTTTAGGATAATAAAGTCTAATATGCAAATTAAAGACCTTATATATGTAAATAAAAACACTTAGATGAACATACCATGGTGAAATTCTTTTGGTTCCCAAGGTCCTGTATATTCGGATTCTTTGATTGCATAGAGAGTTTGGGGCGAGCGAAGCTGTATTGGTCGTAGTGCATGACGGAATTGTAGTCGTAGGGCTCCTTGGTCAGGTCGATGGGGCCGGTAGCCTTCTGGTAGGCATATCTCCAGGCTGTAGATACACCAAGGCGTTATGCAACTACGTCACATCAGTAGTGGTTCATTGAGAGCAGATGTTAGCCATCAGTTTCTTTATTGAATTAGGTTTGGATAACTTTCGAGCCTTTCAACAGTTCCTTTATCGTAACATACGATTCTATAAAAGACTGATATTTCTATTTACATATATACACTTGTGTGATAATTAAATTTACTGAAAATGTGTTTATATTTTTAATAATATCAAATATTTTCTTTATAATTTGATGAAATTATATTATAAAAAAAGAAACAAATTAATTTAATTGTTACACATTTTATCGATAGATGGCAATTGAATTTAAAAATTTAATTTACATATATAATTACATAATTAAAGGGAATGATGCCTCTATATGTAAATATGTGAAAAATAAATAGGGACAATGTCAGATGTTGTGTGTGCGATATTAAAAACCAAAAAGGAAGATCCTGACCGCTCTCGTGAGAAATTTAGATGGCAGAGCGCCATCTAGTGGAAAAAGAATCAACTAAATGTTGGGTTTGTTCTATGCGTACGTGTATGGCTTTTCTTGGTTTAAAGGGGGGGTTGGCTAAATATATTATGGAACAAGCGTAAATCAACGTTTAGTTTTTTTTTGTTCCTTTAGATGGCGCTCTGTCATCTAAAATGCTCACGTGAGCGGTAGGATAAGCCTTTTTAAAAAATATATATACATTCATGGAGACAAATTTTAAACCGTAATTCAAACAATAACTCTGAAATATATTTGATACACAGTGACCTTTATTGAAGACACGAGATAACCAAATGTGAACAGCCTCTGTCTACTTAAAAAAAAAAAAAGAAAAAAAAGACGACCGGCGACATCAAAGAATTTTCACTTTCTTAAGCTATTTTGCCTATGAGTGTATATGTATGTATGTGCATATTGCCGAGGTATTTACACATTTACATACTTTTGCATATATAAGATTGGTTTTGTAGTATCGTTTGTTAAGTTCACCGTTGAAAGGCTAATTGGTCCCTAAAGCTGGCCACGTATAATTCAATAAAGAAAGAAATAGCTACAAAAATTAATTCATATATTGGATAATTAATTATTATTGATTCTTTTAATTTGGTAAATTAGAATTAAGATTGTTTGGGGTATAAAAGAAACATTGGAACTTAAATGTTTTCATTTACTATACATAGATGGCGCTTTATTGCGTTATATTAATTTATGTCTAACTGGCCTTGTCCTTATTGTTTGCGGAAGAGTATTGTTCGATAAAAATATCCATATGCAATTTTACTGTCCTATAAGCTTATGTCCATAGTTTGCTTGAATACCATTTCTAAGATTCCATCCTTCAATATAGCATATATAAGTAGAATGATCCAATACAGTATTAGAGCTCCATAGAAGCGGTCTGGTAGATTAAATTGGTGAAACTGCTGGGAGGGTTCACCACTGGTGAATCGTGTTGGTGGACGAGTGGGTAACACTCTCGATTCCCGACAGTCATGAACCGTGATCGAATCCCGCGTTAGCATTTTATTTAATATGTAAATAACCTTCATATATTATTCATTGTTGCAAATATCATAAACTAGGTTGTTCTTGTTGAGCGGCGGTACCTAATAAAGTGATTTTGGAACCGAAAACTGATGAATCAAAAACTCCCAATAGTGTTTTATTTCAGTAAGGACAGTAGAGAGTTTGTATTTATGTGTAAAAGAAGCATTTGTGCTTAAATGATTTCTTATAGCGTTGTTAGAAATCTTGGAGAGTCTATATAGGCTCATAAGTCAATAAACTCACGTGGAGGGATATTATCCCATAAAATTTCGACGTATTGATCTCTGTCCAATCTCTGCTGTTCGTGGATGTAGCCCAGGACGTGCATCATCTCGTGTAGGACAGAGTTATACGTCGTGCAAGCCGACGTCAGCTGTATAATCTGTCCTCCCCTCCCCGTCATCCCTACATCGCCGAAACATCTACACACACACGTTATTCAATTAAACTGGAGAAACCGCTGGGATGGTTCACAAATGATGAACCACAGACCCTCCCATGCTGTTGTTGTCGTGTCCAAAGAAGAGCTTCAGATGTCTCCATGCATCTCTATCACAGCAGCGGCAATGTCCACTATCTTGGGTGTGTAAAGCTGCTGCTCTGGGTCTATGTCAAATTTCTGCAAGACTGCAGCCATTGCTGGCCATGAGAATACGTGGGTAGGTGTTAGTTCCAGACCCTCCCATTATATGAGGATGTACCTCTACGACCAAACCAGAGGCTTCCTGAGAAATCAAGAAATAGGTATTTAAAGCCAAGTTTGCGTAAATACGCTTTTCATGTGAAAAAAAAAAACAATAAGAAATATAAAATGATCATGTGAACAAGGTCAGGATATGCCTTTTTTTGTTTTTAATATCAAATCAATATTGTTTTCTCATATGTAAATATATTTTTAAATAAAAAGAAACTCATTGCGAGAAAATATTTTTGTATTTTTAAACGTTTTTCACAATTTTATCATAAATAGAGATATATTTTTATCATTACAGTAAGTGGGGGTGCAGTAGAAAATGGTTTGATTTGAAAAAAGAAACCTACACTCAGAGATATAAACGAATTTATATTTTGAATAGCAAATCCTTCTACTAGCAATAAACTAACTTCCTACTATCTTTAATGAGATATTATTGGAAGGGGCCTGGCTCATCATACCTGAGACCATAGTCGCCAATCAGAGATAAGCTATTAATAATGGCGGACTTATTTAGGGTCAAATGGTTCATTGATGGCCCAGATATTTCGAGACGACCAACCAGAAAGTTATCATTAAAATATAAGGTATGTAAATACGTCCCTATGTAACATACCTTAGATCAACTCCGCTAGTGAAGACGACGTAGTTGGTTTCTGTGGTTCTCGGGATCCAGCGGATACAGGTTAATTCATTGTAGGCTTGTACTGCCTCAGCTAGAAGGGATCTCAGTTCTTGGGCTGAACACACATGTAATTTATAATACAATATAATGCGGCTTATGATTGTAAAACGACATTTAGCAATCATCCCGCATGTGTTTCTTTGTTCCATATATCCAGGGTAACCTAGTGGACATGGCATCTACCCGGTAAGCGGAACACTGTGGGTTCGTTTCACATCCCTGGACACTTTATTTTTCCGTTTATCATTACTCTTCACAATTCATCCTTTCATACTTCATCTCTAAGGTTAGAAATAATCGTTATTTCTCCTTAAAATAAATTTCAATTTTTCGTTCAAAAGAAACACATGCGGGATAATTGCTAAATGTCGTTTTAAAGATATGTATGTTGTGGTATGTTTACAGCTAAACTGGCGAAACCGCTGGGAGGGTTAACCACTGATGTGCCAGGTCCTCCCATTAATTTTTCAATTGCAGTAAAGACAGTAGAAATTGTTTAATTTTTAAAAATAATCATACGCGTCTATAATAGTTTCGAATTTTCATAACAGATGGCGCGCTAATGCATTATAATATACCAGTAGGTTCGATGTTTCGATTGCTTGGAAATTGTAGGATCTTATTTGCATATACTTATCAATTCTCGAGATTTTTGGCATTTATGATCTTGTTCAGTATTCCCAACACAGAAACTTATCTCTCCATGCTTTTTTAATATCCAAATAATCCTACGATATATATTCAAGGAATAATCATTTTTTATAATTGGAGTCCATATATGGGTAAAGGACTAGGAGATAAGATTCATGGTAAAATTGAGAAAGGTGTTTAAAAACAAAAATAAAAAAATACTTATAATGAGTTTCTTTCTCTTTTCTTCAAATTTTAAAAAATGTTTTTATTTGATATTTAAAAAGAAAGAAAGTCATTGTGAGTAATCTTGGTAATAAGAATTAACCCTCTTGTAGAAGAGCATCTCTCAAGTCTCGAAAGCTCGGGGGAAATCGATAAGTACATACATAAAGAGATGTATTTTCAAAATTTTGATTTTCAAACAGAAATTTAGTATAGTTACATTAGTATAGTTATATTTATGCCCGTTGAAGGACTTTTGTCCGAAAGCTCGCAGCGTTCTTACAATAAAGAAACTCATCTTCTAATCCTTCTTAATTGATTTACCTTACTAGAAGAGTCTTTACCTTCAAACAGAAATAATGTAATATATTTTTATCTCTCAATATATAATAAGTATTTAAAATATGTATATAATAATGTATATATAAAAAAATTGTATTTATTATTAATTTGTTAACATGATAATCCTGTTGAAGGACTAACAAGTCCGAAAGCTTGAAAATAAAAAGTTGAACAAGAAACTTAACCCTGGAAGATTTATTTATTTTATAAAAAAAATAGATGTATTCCTGGATTAGATTTTATAATTGAAAGGATTATGTTAATTATATATATTTGATAATATTTATAAATATATAAAATGGCTTGTGTGGGCCTTTGCACTGAAGGAATAAACCGAATGTACTTTTTTGATTCATTTTAACGGGAGATGTGCCTCTTCTGTTGTATGAATACCACCCTCCTGTATAAGTGTTTCAGTGGTTATGTGACAATGAAAAGAAACTTTATTGACTATTAGTCAATGATTACACTCAGCTATGAGGGTCAATAATAAAAATAATCACAATCAATTCAGTGGTTAAGTGGTATAAGCCAAATTTCAGCCAATCACGACCCTGGTTCGAATCCCGCATTGAGCATATTTTATTCTAAAGAAATAAATTTGCTTTAATAGCCCCCGATTCTTACAAAATTTCAATCACATCAATGAGTGTGAGTTTCCAAACAATTCTCTCTCTACCACACCTATAAGTACAAAGGTTGAACAGCGCTTTTTACATGTATAGACATGTGGTGCACTCGCTGTAAAACATTCGCTAACTACCCACCATGAATATTGTAGCCACGTGTAATAGGGATAATAATAATTAAAAAAACATATAAACATATATTACAAAGAGAACATTTTTATAGATACTTACAGAAACTTTGATCAATCACATAGGGAACTATTCCTTTAGGCCATAGGACACCTAGGTAATTCAACACCTCCTACGTAACACAATCCTCGTGTTACTTATAAACACAGCGAGCTGTATGTAAATATTGACAGTTACATATCACCTATATATATATATGGAAATAATAAAAATATGAAAAAAGATCAAGTGCTGACATTAGAAATAAATTAGGTATGTCCTGACCACTAACATGAGCGTTTGCAGAGCGCCATCTAGTGGATTAAAAATTAACTAAACGTTGATTTAACCTGTTCCTTGATATTTGGCCAACCCATTTTCTTGATGAACGCGTTTCGGGCTGGTATGGATTTTTCAGAATTTGCAGAATATGTTCTTACCGTTAAAATATTCACTTATTAGGAATATTTTTATTCTTTATGATAAACATCTTTGCATATATCAAACATTAAGATATAAATATGTGAATAGATTTGCTCAAGTTTGAAATAAGCGAAGGTAGATATGTGAATAGAGAGGTTTACCAGAGTATCAAACAATGGAAGGTAAATATGTGAATAGGTTTGCCTCAGTATCAAACAATGGAAGGTGAATATATAGAGATGTTTGCCTCAGTATGAAACAATGGAAGGTGAATATGTAGCTAGGTTTGCCTCAGTATCAAACAATGGAAGGTGAATATATAGCTATGTTTGCCTCAGTATCAAACAATGGAAGGTAAATATATAGAGATGTTTGCCTCAGTATGAAACAATGGAAGGTGAATATGTAGCTAGGTTTACCTCAGTATCAAACAATGGAAGGTGAATATGTAGCTAGGTTTGCCTCAGTATGAAACAATGGAAGGTGAGTATGTAGCTAGGTTTGCCTCAGTATGAAACAATGGAAGGTGAGTATGTAGCTAGGTTTACCTCAGTATCAAACAATGGAAGGTGAATATGTAGCTAGGTTTGTCTCAGTATGAAACAATGGAAGGTGAATATGTAGCTAGGTTTGCCTCAGTATGAAACAATGGAAGGTGAGTATGTAGCTAGGTTTACCTCAGTATCAAACAATGGAAAGTAAATATGTGAATAGGTTTACCCCAGGTTTAAAAATAAGAATGTAGCTATATAATATTCTCTCTACCTGAGAAGTATGTAAATAAGACTTACAGGTTCGTTCTGAGGATTGTACGGCTCTCCTCCCCTCGGCTCCTGGTTGGTGTACGGATTGTACGCATAGTACTCGCCTGCAGCACAATTACGTCATTGCTGGGGGCGGAGCTTACACTCTACCTAAGTTCCTCACATTGCGAATGACAAAAAGTATTTTTCATTCGAATATTATTAAACGAACTTCTATTTTATGAATGCAGACAAACATTGCAATACAGTAAGGTAGTTAAAAAAACTTCTATTAACCATGATTTACATATAACACCTGCGTATATATTTGGGATGTAATATCATTGGAAGCACTCAAAAACACATGTATTCACCATGATTATCATGGCCTGGTACTACATCTGTAGAAATGTGGTGTCTTACAGTACAAGCTGTCAAAATCCTCTACCCACGATGATTATCATGGTCTGGTACTACATGTGTAGTAAACATGTGGTGTACTTACAGTATAAGCTATCAAAACCCTCTACTCATCCTGATTATCATGGTCTGGTACTACATGTGTAGACATTCTACATTGAAATACAGTGGTACCTCGACATACGAGCGCCCCAACATACGAGTTTTTCGAGATACGAGCCGACGAGCAAGAGAATTTTTGCTTTTAGGTACGAGCGAAATTCGAGATACGAGTTCGGTTCGGTAGTGTTGAAGATATTAATCTGTGATTTTAAATGTTTCTTTTTGACCAGTACTTTTGTTTTGTTTTTGCTTTTCCTAAAATTTTTCTTTCTTCTTCTTCATTATTATTTGTTCTATATGCAAAGCTTTGTTTTTTGAGACTTGAATAAACAAATTCAAGTTTATTATATTTTTGTGTGCTTTTAAAGTTAAAACACAACAGGTAGTAACACGCAGTCGCGCCATCACGATCAGTTAGCAGCGTGCTTCCGCTGTGATAAGTTGTGTTTTGTGTTCGCGTTTTGTGTTGCGTTTACATTTACAGTTTTAGTTCATTTATTTTTATAACCATGGATCGGAAGAAAGTTTGTAAAAAGTCAAGTGCTAAGAAAAAGATGATAAGTATTGAATTAAAACGTGAAAAAGGCAAAGACCAGTGAGGATATCTAATTTATTTCTTTACATTCTCTTTTTTGTTTTTGTGCAATAAATATTTGATATTTATAAATACGTTTTTATTATTTAAAACCACGTAACAAAAATAACTGGGGTGACATTTTGGAGGTTGGAACGGATTAATGGTAGTTCAATTATTTTGTATGGGGAAATTTGCTTCGAGATACGAGTAAATCAAGATACGAGCAAGGTTGCGGAACGAATTAAACTCGTATGTCGAGGTACCACTGTATTGGTAAATAAATTATATTTTGATCCAATATATGCCTCTTTTTAATTGATATATATGTAGAAGAATTAATAAACGAATTATATATAATTGATTTATTTATTTCAATTTTACTGTGATATTATCCAAAAAAAAAGCTAGTGAACATCTCTCCCGAAAGTTTTGCATAACTCTTTTTAATAATGTTAAATTTTGCAACAGACCTTACTGCAATGATAGGCAATGCGCTTCTTTTAATGTGTAGTATCATTGCAGTAAGGTCTGTAGAGATACTATTTGATGATATTTAAAAGAAGCGTATTGCCAGTAAATTTATTTGTGTAAAATCTTTTTAATAATGTTACTTTTTTTGTAAGCTAAATATTATATAATCCACAACAGTTTTGTTTAATTATGAAAAAAGGCATCTCCTTATGCACCTTATCCCAGTACAATATCACATTTGTACTATTTTTTCACAGTTTTGTCTAAATTTGAAAAATTCAAATAAATTTTCAAATAAAAAGAAACTTGTTATGGATTATATCTTAATTAATTTTATATCTAAAACTACATTGTTTTTGTAATCGAAATGATAAATAAAAAATATATAAATAATTCTTAAAATATGCTGATACGGCCGATTCTTTGATATGATACTGCGCGATCTATACAAAGATCTTTTAAAAAGTCGGAATGATTTGACATTTTTTTATATAAGAGATTTGCCGCTCGAGATTACAATCTTCCTTTAAACTGCTATATAAAAAACGATCATCTATTATTATATATAAATCCAACCTACCATTTTGTTTTTTCTATATAAGGTACAGGGATACCAGACTTACCTGTTAGATTCTTAGCATATGCAAGATCTGCTTCCCCCAGAGGAGGTCCTACATCCACATACTGGTCACTCTCAACGTATCTCTATCTAAATTTGCATACCTACCTAGTTTAAGTTGGGACACGTCAATGCCCTGGCTATTCTGGAAACACCATATATAGTCGTGAGAGATAGATTATATGCATATATATATAAATTGAAAAAAATAATAATAAAAAATATTTAAAAAGCTCAGGTGTTGATATTAAAAATAAAGAAGGCATATCCTGACCAAGCTCACATGAACATTTCTAGATGGCAGCGCGCCATCTATTGGAGAAAAAAAATAAACTAAACGTTTATTTAACTTGTTCCGTTTTATTTGGCCAACCCAAATATGCATATCTTGACCTGCTCGCATGAGATTTTTAGTTGGTAGAGCGTCATCTGGTGGCACAGAATTCAACTAAACGTTGATTTAGCCAGTTCCCTGATATTTGGCCAACCCAATTTCTTGATAAATGAAGAAAAACTAACCACGAAAGCGTTTCGGGCTGTTTTCTTTTCCAATTTTTCTTGTATCATTACAGAGAGTATAAAGGGAGATGTTCTCTGTAGAAAGATTTAATTTATAAATAGTATATAGCTTTAAAAAATCTACATCAAATTTTAGTGGACACTATGCAAATAATCGTTCTTTATTTTCCGTGTATAGCGAGTGTAGAAATTTATATTAGAAATCGAACGCCTGTGTGAAATTCTTATTTTATCATATTTATTTCTATATAGACAATTTTAAATGATCAAAAAAACGCTATATTTTAGAAGAAATATATGTAAATAGAGTGTTTAACACCCAGAGAAAGATATGAATAAAAACATGGAGTTAAGTTCAAAAATTATTTCTTGTTTATAATGAAGGATAAGGTTTTGATTGAAAATTTCTAAAAATAGATAAATGTTGGGGGCGAATTCTTATTTTTAATCAATATATCTATGTAATAGCATATATCTTTATATCAAGTTTCAAGATGTTGCATAAGTGTGTATGTTTCTTCTGAGTATCTACTTTATATTTCTACAAATTTATATATTCAATAAAATAATTCCTTTGTATCAATACTGAGTAAAAATATCAGGTCTACAGGGAAAATTATCTTTTCAAAAACTTTTTTAATCTCTAGCTCGGGCACGAGCGCCTTTCTACCATGTTTTCTCCTGTAAAAGGGCGTTTGTTCCCGAAAGCTAGAGATTTAAAAGGTTTTTGAAAATATAATTTTCCCTGGAGGCCTAATATATTTACTCAAGTCTATATATACAGTTAATTCTGTCTATAGCGCCCCCTCTAAATAGCGCCTTTCCTCTCTATAACGCCCGATTTTAAAAACGTAGTACGATGCGATTTACATTAAAAATGACCTGTCTATAGCACCCCCTCTCTATAGCACCCTATTTTAGTGAGTCTCAAGAGGGGACGCTATAGACAGGTTCAAATGTATATAAGCTAATATCCTTGGATGAATATATTTTCATTATAATATACGTATATATATATGCAAATACATATGTAACTATGTTACATACAGTTGCGGCGGGAGAATGATATCCATAACATCCTACGAGAAGAAATACGAGAAGTGTAGAATTTGCCAAAAAAAGTGCTTAAGTTGATAAAGTGGCAGGGCTGATTTTTTTTTTACTAGAATACAATGTAAAGTTTCGGGAAGATGGTATTCAGGTACGAAAAGAGGCACCTCTCCTTTTAAATATGTATTAAAACATTGTTGTTACGACTACTAGAGTAGTCAACTTTATGCAAATATATTTGTAACTTAAAAACTAAGAGAAAAAGTATGTAAATTTCTTTAATGTATAAATTAAGCGTGTTTTTCAATAAAAATGAGTTTCTGGATAGGTTTTTGGACTGTTGATAGTTATCCTTAGAGCCTCTTCCTTGGAGTTGCGGAGCTGGTCAAGTAGCTGGACTAAAACACTAGGTTGTCTCTCAAGGTAAAGAGAGAGACACCAATCTATATTGAGAACCCCCTCAATAATTTTATTTTGTTTATCAAACCATGATAAATATGAGACTAAACGCCAGTTTTGGCAAATTCAGACACACAAAAAAAAGCTTGCATAGCAAGGTTGTGGGCTATGGTCTTCATCAGTACAGGGGTCGGCTTTGATTTCATGGTATCCTACAAGAGGAGTTATAAAATCGGTCGTATTTACCAAATTTAAAGGGAGAGGTGCCACTATATATATTTATAAGTATAGCTCTTATAGCGATTTATAATTATAAGAAAGAATGAGATTTTAACGCCTTGCTAAATGTTAATTTTTTCTTGCACCTGACGAGGACAAAAGATTTTTGTCGAAACGTCGAGGTAATAAAAAGATTTACTGGCCGCAGTGTCTTTTATTTAAAGAAATATAAGAAAGAAGTTGAGATTATTCCTAAATTTGGATCACCACATAGCTGGGATGTCAAAGATGGTAACTTACAGGCTTAGATGTCGTAGGGGCACCCAGGACAATGGTGCCTGTCAACAGGACAACAGCAATCAGGACTATTCCCGATGTCCACATTGTGAGGTCTGAACTGAACTATCTAGTGACAGCCTTATATATACCCTCTATCTACCTATAATTGTATAGTGCTGCCGCCTAACGGCATATAGAGACATTACAATATAGTCCTGACTCATGACTAGATAAGATGATCAAAGAATTATTTTACTGCGTTATTTATTTATGCTTATGAGGCGATACAGCAACAATTTTTACTGCGTGTTCTTACACAATGACGAAAGAGATTAGAAGACGTATTAAAGATTGGTAGCAATAGAAAGATAGAGTTGTTTTATAGACAGAGAATATACATTGCTAATGAGACAATCTCCCAATAGTGATATGTAAATATACCACATGGTTCAAACACATTACTTCGACTAATAAGAAAAAAATACGTCTTTAGAATTAGAATTTTGTCTACAAAAAGTTTTCCAATTCAATCTATTAAACGTAATTTAAAACAGGATTTGAATCATCCCAATATTTGAATAACTATATATATATATATATGTCGTAGCTGTCGTGGTCGAATGGAAGGGCGCGACCGTTATGCATGTATGCGTCAAAAAAGAACTTGTTCCACACTCGTGAGCGCGCGCTGGCTCCCCCACGTTTATTTTGTACAGATTTATAGATGGGTAAATTTGTATTTACATTTTAACATATTAATTATGGTGAAAATAAATTATATCTATTGGGAATTATAAAAATTATGACATATATATATCAACATCGGGAGGATGATATTCATATACCAAAAGAGGCACCTCTCCATTTTAATGTACATTTTGGCTCTTACCCAGGAAGCCCGAGTTCGATTCCCGGCGTGAGAATTTTTTTTTCTTTGGTTAATAGCTCGTAAAACCATATTCTCTCTTAAATATGCAACAGAACGATGGCACTATTGCTCATCCTAGCAAAACACTTTACTAGAAATGATAAAGAATGATCCACAGCACCAATTTTGACAAATTCGGACAAAACGCCAATAACCTGTATTCCAATATATAGGTATAATATAGGGGCGTCCTGGGCTCAGCTGGCCCAGCTGATAGTACCCTGTAAGGACTCCTAATCCAGGTATACAGGATGAGCAGCGTTTGTACTCCATGTTAGGAGCAGCTGTACATGGCATATGTTCCTCATGTCAGAGGCGGTCATTTCTTTTGGAGCTAAGTCGGCCTGCCACTGAGTAGTGCTCCCAGTCTTAATGACAAAGGCAGATGCATTCTACTTCAGATATAAGAAAGAAGAAGAAGAGAAGGTATAATATAGAGCGAGTGAGAGAATAGAACATTCCAGAGGTTAGAAGTGACACGGAAGGTTGCAGAATGGCTGTGTGATGACCTGACTTAAGCATTGAGATTGTCTTCAACGCGATGGCGTTTTCGCTTGAGGCCTAACCCTAACGGTCTTTAACAAGTCCCAGGCTTTTCTTATAGCCGGGGTATCCCTTATGGAGTCAACGGTCATACCGTTAAAGTCCCGCTATGTTAAGTGATATGAAGCCAGGTTGTCAGGCCTATTTCTGTCCTTCGTCATCCTTCCTTTAAACCTAAGGGGCACGAACGCCTTCTACCATGTTTTCTCCTCTAGAAGATTGAAAAGATATTTGAAAATATACCTTTCCCTGGAGCCCTGATATATTCGCTCAAGTTTATATATATAAGCTAATCCTTGGATGAATATATTTTCATAATAACGGACTTTGGACATGCGTCGGACCTGTAGGCAATCTTCAAAATTCCAATATATGTCTAACATCCACGTCAAAGTGACTCGAATGTTGTTATAAATACTGTATAGCTGAGAGAGGACATATGTAAATATTCTATGTGGGAGATAGATATACGGCGAAGCCAAGGAACAAAAGTAATCAGCGCAATAAACAATATAGATTTGGGTGCTGCGCTGCCTGGAGTATAGGAGCTTCTTCTATGATTCCTTTCCTTCTGTGGTGAATCTGTATAAGACCGGTGGTTTTAATAAAGCTTTGTGTTTGTGTATATTTGTTACACGAGGCTTTAGAAGTTAGTTTAACGTCAGTGGTATTCAGCAGAGAGAAATAAGAATCCAGATAATTGTATTATGCAAATACATATGTAACTATGTTACGTATAGTTGGGGCGGGAGTATGATTTCCATAACATCCTACGAGAAGAAATACGAGAAGTGTCGAATTTTCCAAAAAGGTGCTTATGCTGTTGAAGTGGCAGGGCTGATTTTCTTTACTAGAATACAATGTAAAGTTTCAGGAGGATGGTAAACTAAGACGTAAAAGACCTGAACTTAGCCAGTTTTGAAGGGCTTTCTTCAAAATTCCAATATATGTCTAACATCCACGTCAAGGTGACTTGAATGTTGTTACACACACTGTATAGTTGAGAGAGGACATATGTAAATATTCTACGTGGGAGATAGATAAATGGTGGAGCCAAAGGAACAAAAGTAATCAGCGCAATAAACAATAAAGAGATATGAAAAATGAAATAAAGCACGAATGTTTCTTTTATACGCAAAATGATTTCTACTGTCCTTACTGCGATGATAAAATATTGGGAAGGCTTGGCTCATCAGTGGTGAACCCTCTCAGCGGTTTCGCCAATTCAATCTTCTAGACCGCCTTTAGACCTCTAATACTGCATTGGACGATTCTGCTTATATAGATTCTGCAAATATAGCAAAACCGTCCAATACTGTTAAAACTAAATGATTTACATAGTGTAATTTTCATAAGATCATTTGTATAGTATCATCCGCGGATAACGAGAACCAATCGGGTAAGACTTTGCGCAGGCAAGAAGTGTATAAAAGGCACGGCCGGATGGCCGGTGCGGGGGAATTAGCAGAGTTGGTGAGATTAGCAGGAGATTGGTAAGAATCATGTTGAGGAAGATAGCAGAGCCTAGGAGATGGAATACTCGTGCTCAGAAGAATAAAGGGATAAAGAAATCTATGGGAAGCCTCTGGTAGAAATTGAAGAAATTGAAAGAGCTCAAGTTGAGAAAAAGCCTGTTGAAATTAGAGGAAAGTGAAAAGGCAGAAGTTGATAAAAATCCCACTGAAGAAATTGAGGAAAGAGAAGAGGCTTGGGTTGGCAAAAAGATTATCGGCAAAATAGCCGGATACTTGCTCCAACTGAAATAAGTTTAATTTTATGTATCATTCATCATAGTTAAATAAAGCCCATTATATTTAAAATCACCAAATCCTGTCGTTCCCTTCCCTCAGGAATACCACCTGCCTATCGCTACAATAGTTAGACACAAAAGTTATCTGTTTAAATTGGTCATTTGTTTATCATAGTTTTCTACATTCAGTTTTTTTCTATCTTTATTCCCAACAAATACAGTATTAGAGCTCTAAAAAGCGGTCTGGTGAATTAAAATTTGATGAAACCGCTAGATGGGTTCACCACTGATGAGCCAAGCCCTCCCATGCAGGATGGACACGATATAAATTTGTTTTATTTGGATTTTAAAAGAAATATGTATGCTTCATAGTTCTATTTCTTAGTTTACTACCTGATACTCACTAACCGTATCATACAGAACGTGAAGTGATTCAGGTAAATGTCAAGTAAAAAGGTTTCTCCTATCTTTATATTGCTATTTTGTCTAGACTAGACTATAGATTTCACACAGATTAGACAATTCAATATATATTATTGACATTCTCTTAGTCAATTGATGATAAGGCACAATTTGGATTATTCTATATACAGTTACGAGCGTCATTCCTCATCAGTCGTCTCTGTCACCGTTTGCTTTTTTTTTTTTTTGGAATGGCGCCCTCCTATTGGTTGGCTACGATCACGCCACCTTTGCCCCCCTCCCTCCCCATCAAGCCTCCCCCACTCGCTCTTTCGTTTTTGTAACTATTGTTTTGGAGCGGGTCGCTCTTTAAATAAATGCATATATTAGTTAATAACTAAATGGAATCCTCTCTTTCCTTTTCCCAGTAAGAGACGCCTACGGAAGCCAACAGTACATAGACAGATAAAGCACATAGGCTATAGTTATTAACTAACATATGCATTTATTTAAAGCGCCAATTTATAATTGTAACAAATAGTATTTGAATAAAAACATTCAATCGGGTAAAACACGGGCGTTGCCCGGGCCATTCGGCTAGTAGATTATAAACACAAGGTAATAAGACCAAATCCAAATAAATAGTGTGTGATGTTTCGGTAACAACGCTGAATAGTTTCAGTACTTTTGTCTGAAGATGGTAACAACGCTGTTACCGAAACGTCACAAACTATTTATTTATTTGGATTTGGTCTTATTACCTTGTGTCTTAGTTAATTGTTACAAAAATCAAATATAAATGTGATTAATTACAATTTAATGATAAAATATATTAAAACTTGTTCTCAGGAAGGAAGGCTCCTCCACCTTGAGAAGTCCTCCTCCAGATTAGAGAACAAATTCTAATAGAAAAGAATCAACGGAGAGGAAAGTTTATTTTATTATAGCAATAAAACATAAGCTTTCAAACCCCATGGTTCTTCTCCAATATAGTTCCACCTGAAGAAGACCAGTGAGGTTTCAAATCTTACGTCCTATCGAGATAATAAAATAAACTTTTTTCTCCGTTATTCTTCAACTGTTTATGTGGTGGTGGTGTCTTGTCCATGGAGCAGGACAGATCGGTCCGTGCACCCTGATCACAATACCGGCCAACTGAGGTGGTGGTGTCTTGTCCATGGAGCAGGACAGATCGGTCCGTGCACCCTGATCACAATACCGGCCAACTGAGGTGGTGGGGTGTCTTGTCCATGGAGCAGGACAGATCGGTCCGTGCACCCTGATCACAATACCGGCCAACTGAGGTGGTGGTGGTGTCTTGTCCATGGAGCAGGACAGATCGGTCCGTGCACCCTGATCACAATACCGGCCAACTGAGGTGGTGGTGGTGTCTTGTCCATGGAGCAGGACAGATCGGTCCGTGCACCCTGATCACAATACCGGCCAACTGAGGTGGTGGTGGTGTCTTGTCCATGGAGCAGGACAGATCGGTCCGTGCACCCTGATCACAATACCGGCCAACTGAGGTGGTGGTGGTGTCTTGTCCATGGAGCAGGACAGATCGGTCCGTGCACCCTGATCACAATACCGGCCAACTGAGGTGGTGGTGGTGTCTTGTCCATGGAGCAGGACAGATCGGTCCGTGCACCCTGATCACAATACCGGCCAACTGAGGTGGTGGTGGTGTCTTGTCCATGGAGCAGGACAGATCGGTCCGTGCACCCTGATCACAATACCGGCCAACTGAGGTGGTGGTGGTGTCTTGTCCATGGAGCAGGACAGATCGGTCCGTGCACCCTGATCACAATACCGGCCAACTGAGGTGGTGGTGGTGTCTTGTCCATGGAGCAGGACAGATCGGTCTGTGCACCCTGATCACAATACCGGCCAACTGAGGTGGTGGTGGTGTCTTGTCCATGGAGCAGGACAGATCGGTCCGTGCACCCTGATCACAATACCGGCCAACTGAGGTGGTGGTGGTGTCTTGTCCATGGAGCAGGACAGATCGGTCCGTGCACCCTGATCACAATACCGGCCAACTGAGGTGGTGGTGGTGTCTTGTCCATGGAGCAGGACAGATCGGTCCGTGCACCCTGATCACAATACCGGCCAACTGAGGTGGTGGTGGTGTCTTGTCCATGGAGCAGGACAGATCGGTCCGTGCACCCTGATCACAATACCGGCCAACTGAGGTGGTGGTGGTGTCTTGTCCATGGAGCAGGACAGATCGGTCCGTGCACCCTGATCACAATACCGGCCAACTGAGGTGGTGGTGGTGTCTTGTCCATGGAGCAGGACAGATCGGTCCGTGCACCCTGATCACAATACCGGCCAACTGAGGTGGTGGTGGTGTCTTGTCCATGGAGCAGGACAGATCGGTCCGTGCACCCTGATCACAATACCGGCCAACTGAGGTGGTGGTGGTGTCTTGTCCATGGAGCAGGACAGATCGGTCCGTGCACCCTGATCACAATACCGGCCAACTGAGGTGGTGGTGGTGTCTTGTCCATGGAGCAGGACAGATCGGTCCGTGCACCCTGATCACAATACCGGCCAACTGAGGTGGTGGTGGTGTCTTGTCCATGGAGCAGGACAGATCGGTCCGTGCACCCTGATCACAATACCGGCCAACTGAGGTGGTGGTGGTGTCTTGTCCATGGAGCAGGACAGATCGGTCCGTGCACCCTGATCACAATACCGGCCAACTGAGGTGGTGGTGGTGTCTTGTCCATGGAGCAGGACAGATCGGTCCGTGCACCCTGATCACAATACCGGCCAACTGAGGTGGTGGTGGTGTCTTGTCCATGGAGCAGGACAGATCGGTCCGTGCACCCTGATCACAATACCGGCCAACTGAGGTGTCCGTATGGATGTCCTCTTCTGGATTGATGTCTGGCATATAGAGGGCTGCAAGGATGGCCGGTGCTATTTATGTAAAAAAGGATATACCTGGATCTATTAAAGAAAAATTAAACATTTTTTTCTCAAAATATTTCGAGTGATTTCTCGCTTTTTATTAATTTATTACACAATAAACTTAATTTGTTTATTTAAGCTAATTAAAGTTGTTAATTAAGTTTATTCAACAATAAATTTAGATGAAGAGGGAGCAACCCCAGGAAATATTTTTTAAAAAATGTTTTTTTTTCTTTCAAAGATCCAGGTACGACTTTTTTTATATTAAATATATTCAATGGATAGCGCCTTTTGACTCAAACTGTTTGCTATTTATTTAAGGTGATTGCTATTCATGCAAATTATCATCTTAGTTACATATATATTCCTTGCATTAAAGATGGAGGTATGTTATTCTTCTATTCGAAAGAACAACATCCCAATCAGATGAAAATCTTTTATTTTCACAACGTTACGGTAAAAAGTATTCACTATTTCGTCAGTTGAGAAACAAATCAAACATGTAAAAAGCGACCATTAAATATTATATAAAATCTATATATGTGTTATGAACAAAAATGTAAAGCTCCCGTAAATATGCAACTTTACTTTCAAATATTTAATACCTTCTTTAGATGTTTGATTTGCTTCCCACATGACGAGGGTGAATGAATGTTATTCACTGAAACGTTATGGAAATAAAAGATAATCATCTGGCCGAGATGTTCTTTGAAATATAGGCATGCCTTATATTTGCTACATGTGGTCCATTTGGATGAGGAAAGCGAAGACTAGAACGCGGCTGATTCCACACTAGCCTGTTCAGTGATACGCTAACCATGACGTATGCACAAAGGAACGTGTGGCCATTGGACATGCGTCAGACCTGGAGGCTGTTGTTGGGTGCTGCACTGCTTGGAGTATAGGAGCTCTATCTATGATTCCTTTCTTCCTGTGGTGAATCTGTATAAGACTGGTGGTTTTAATAAAGCTTTGTGTTTGTGTATATTTGCTACACGAGGCTTTAGAAGTTAGTATAACGTCAGTGGTATTCAGCAAAGAGAAATAAGAATTCAGATAATTGTGTGACAAGATATATATCACCGTATATCGAATTATAACAACGGACCAATAACTAAACAGAATGCTAACCACCATAAGTAAAGAAATGTATATTAAATTCAATACCTTTTGTAGATATATCTTAATTTATATAGCAACAAATATCTTTTAAGAAACTGATAATTTATATTATGCTAATTGTACATATTGCCAGACATTTCTTTCTTTTATTCACAGTTTTTTTTCTCGTTTTTTTCTCTCTCTCTCTCTCTCATTGTGAACATCATATACTTTTATATTCACGGCCTAAAAGTATTGTATAAATATGTATAGAAAAATGTAAAGACATACATGTATGACAGCGCAAGTGTCCCTAGGGGGACATAGCGCTTTAAATTGAAATTAAAAATAAATAAAATGTTGATCTAACTACTCTGTCGGAAAGAACTCTGGCGGTCTTTCCTGCGATGTAAGGCGTCAATACAGAAATTAGATAAAATATATATATGTACACTCATGGAAAAGTCTTAAGTAAGGGGAAAGTCTTTGATGTCGCCGGTAATCTATATATATTTTAAAGAGACATAGGCAATTTTGTTCACACTTGGTTATCACGTATGTAGTATCGTCGTACGTGCGATGTTTTTATTTATTGTAGTTGTGTAAATTTCGCCTTCTAATTTATCTCTTTTGTAAATAATATTTACATCTTTTTTATTTACTTCTCCATCTCCCCATATTCCTTCAATCTAGGCAACATCCTAACTCATCCTTCTTTCGTTTAAAACTTCAATATTGTACACTCATGGTCAAAACATAAGGAATTAGAAAGTCTTTGATGTCGCCGGTCGTGTTTTTTTTTTTTTTTTAAGAGACAGAGGCAATATTGTTCACACTTTGTTATCTCGTGTATCTCCAATAAAGGTCACTGTAATATCTTTCATAGTTATTGTCTGAATCCCGATATATATGCTAAAAGGTACAACTTCCTTAAGTTTTGTCCATGAGTGTATACACACTTGGTTATCTCGTGTGTCTTTAATAAAGGTCATTGTAATATCTTCCACAGTTATTGTCTGAATCCCGATATACATGTTAAAAGGTACAACTTTCTTAAGTTTGGTTCATGAGTGTATACACACTTGGTTATCTCGTGTGTCTTCAATAAAGGTCACTGTAATATCTTTCACAGTTATTGTCTCAATCCCGATATACACGTTAAAAGGTACAACTTCCTTAAGTTTGGTCCATGAGTGTATACACACCTGGTTATCTCGTGTGTCTTCAATAAAGGTCATATATTTCACAGTTATTGTCTCAATCCCGATATACATGTTAAAAGGTACAACTTCCTTAAGTTTGGTCCATGAGTGTATACACACTTGGTTATCTCGTGTGTCTTCAATAAAGGTCACTGTAATATCGTTCACAGTTATTGTCTCAATCCCGATATACATGTTAAAAGGTACAACTTCCTTAAGTTTGGTCCATGAGTGTATACACATTGGTTATCTCGTGTGTCTTCAATAAAGGTCACTGTAATATCTTTCACAGTTATTGTCTCAATCCCGATATACATGTTAAAAGGTACAACTTCCTTAAGTTTGGTCCATGAGTGTATACACATTGGTTATCTCGTGTGTCTTCAATAAAGGTCACTGTAATATCTTTCACAGTTATTGTCTCAATCCCGATATACATGTTAAAAGGTACAACTTCCTTAAGTCTTGTCCATGAGTGTATACACATTGGTTATCTCGTGTGTCTTCAATAAAGGTCACTGTAATATCGTTCACAGTTATTGTCTCAATCCCGATATACATGTTAAAAGGTACAACTTCCTTAAGTTTTGTCCATGAGTGTATACACACTTGGTTATCTCGTGTGACTTCAATAAAGGTCACTGTAATATCTTTCACAGTTATTGTCTCAATCCCGATATACATGCTAAAAGGTACAACTTCCTTAAGTTTTGTCCATGAGTGTATACACACTTGGTTATCTCGTGTCTTCAATAAAGGTCACTGTAATATCTTTCACAGTTATTGTCTCAATCCCGATATACATGTTAAAAGGTACAACTTCCTTAAGTTTTGTCCATGAGTGTATACACATTGGTTATCTCGTGTGTCTTCAATAAAGGTCACTGTAATATCTTTCACAGTTATTGTCTCAATCCCGATATACATGTTAAAAGGTACAACTTCCTTAAGTTTGGTCCATGAGTGTATACACATTGGTTATCTCGTGTGTCTTCAATAAAGGTCACTGTAATATCTTTCACAGTTATTGTCTCAATCCCGATATACATGTTAAAAGGTACAACTTCCTTAAGTCTTGTCCATGGGTGTATACACATTGGTTATCTCGTGTGTCTTCAATAAAGGTCACTGTAATATCTTTCACAGTTATTGTCTCAATCCCGATATACATGTTAAAAGGTACAACTTCCTTAAGTTTTGTCCATGAGTGTATACACACTTGGTTATCTCGTGTGTCTTCAATAAAGGTCACTGTAATATCTTTCAGAGTTATTGTCTCAATCCCGATATACATGTTAAAAGGTACAACTTCCTTAAGTTTTGTCCATGGGTGTATACACATTGGTTATCTCGTGTGTCTTCAATAAAGGTCACTGTAATATCGTTCACAGTTATTGTCTCAATCCCGATATACATGTTAAAAGGTACAACTTCCTTAAGTTTGGTCCATGAGTGTATACACATTGGTTATCTCGTGTGTCTTCAATAAAGGTCACTGTAATATCTTTCACAGTTATTGTCTCAATCCCGATATACATGTTAAAAGGTACAACTTCCTTAAGTTTGGTCCATGAGTGTATACACATTGGTTATCTCGTGTGTCTTCAATAAAGGTCACTGTAATATCTTTCACAGTTATTGTCTCAATCCCGATATACATGTTAAAAGGTACAACTTCCTTAAGTCTTTGTCCATGGGTGTATACACATTGGTTATCTCGTGTGTCTTCAATAAAGGTCACTGTAATATCTTTCACAGTTATTGTCTCAATCCCGATATACATGTTAAAAGGTACAACTTCCTTAAGTTTTGTCCATGAGTGTATACACACTTGGTTATCTCGTGTGACTTCAATAAAGGTCACTGTAATATCTTTCACAGTTATTGTCTCAATCCCGATATACATGCTAAAAGGTACAACTTCCTTAAGTTTTGTCCATGAGTGTATACACACTTGGTTATCTCGTGTGTCTTCAATAAAGGTCACTGTAATATCTTTCACAGTTATTGTCTCAATCCCGATATACATGCTAAAAGGTACAACTTCCTTAAGTTTGGTCCATGAGTGTATACACATTGGTTATCTCGTGTGTCTTCAATAAAGGTCACTGTAATATCTTTCACAGTTATTGTCTCAATCCCGATATACATGCTAAAAGGTACAACTTCCTTAAGTTTTGTCCATGAGTGTATACACATTGGTTATCTCGTGTGTCTTCAATAAAGGTCACTGTAATATCTTTCACAGTTATTGTCTCAATCCCGATATACATGCTTAAAAGGTACAACTTCCTTAAGTCTTGTCCATGGGTGTATACACATTGGTTATCTCGTGTGTCTTCAATAAAGGTCACTGTAATATCTTTCACAGTTATTGTCTCAATCCCGATATACATGTTAAAAGGTACAACTTCCTTAAGTTTTGTCCATGAGTGTATACACACTTGGTTATCTCGTGTGTCTTCAATAAAGGTCACTGTAATATCTTTCACAGTTATTGTCTCAATCCCGATATACATGTTAAAAGGTACAACTTCCTTGAGTTTTGTCCATGGGTGTATACACATTGGTTATCTCGTGTGTCTTCAATAAAGGTCACATCTTTCACAGTTATTGTCTCAATCCCGATATACATGTTAAAAGGTACAACTTCCTTAAGTTTTGTCCATGAGTGTATACACATTGGTTATCTCGTGTGTCTTCAATAAAGGTCACATCTTTCACAGTTATTGTCTCAATCCCGATATACATGTTAAAAGGTACAACTTCCTTAAAATTTTACACAAATAAATTTACTGGCAATGGGGTTTCTTTTAAATATCAAAATTGTGTAAAATTTTAACGATAGATGGCAATAAAATTTAAATAACTTCCTTAAGTTTTGTCCATGAGTGTATACACATTGGTTATCTCGTGTGTCTTCAATAAAGGTCACATCTTTCACAGTTATTGTCTCAATCCCGATATACATGTTAAAAGGTACAACTTCCTTAAGTTTTGTCCATGAGTGTATACACATTGGTTATCTCGTGTGTCTTCAATAAAGGTCACATCTTTCACAGTTATTGTCTCAATCCCGATATACATGTTAAAAGGTACAACTTCCTTAAGTTTGGTCCATGAGTGTATACACATTGGTTATCTCGTGTGTCTTCAATAAAGGTCACTGTAATATCTTTCACAGTTATTGTCTCAATCCCGATATACATGTTAAAAGGTACAACTTCCTTAAGTTTGGTCCATGAGTGTATACACATTGGTTATCTCGTGTGTCTTCAATAAAGGTCACTGTAATATCTTTCACAGTTATTGTCTCAATCCCGATATACATGTTAAAAGGTACAACTTCCTTAAGTCTTGTCCATGGGTGTATACACATTGGTTATCTCGTGTGTCTTCAATAAAGGTCACTGTAATATCTTTCACAGTTATTGTCTCAATCCCGATATACATGTTAAAAGGTACAACTTCCTTAAGTTTTGTCCATGGGTGTATACACACTTGGTTATCTCGTGTGTCTTCAATAAAGGTCACTGTAATATCTTTCACAGTTATTGTCTCAATCCCGATATACATGTTAAAAGGTACAACTTCCTTAAGTTTTGTCCATGGGTGTATACACATTGGTTATCTCGTGTGTCTTCAATAAAGGTCACATCTTTCACAGTTATTGTCTCAATCCCGATATACATGTTAAAAGGTACAACTTCCTTAAGTTTTGTCCATGAGTGTATACACATTGGTTATCTCGTGTGTCTTCAATAAAGGTCACATCTTTCACAGTTATTGTCTCAATCCCGATATACATGTTAAAAGGTACAACTTCCTTAAAATTTTACACAAATAAATTTACTGGCAATGGGGTTTCTTTTAAATATCAAAATTGTGTAAAATTTTAACGATAGATGGCAATAAAATTTAAATAACTTCCTTAAGTTTTGTCCATGAGTGTATACACATTGGTTATCTCGTGTGTCTTCAATAAAGGTCACATCTTTCACAGTTATTGTCTCAATCCCGATATACATGTTAAAAGGTACAACTTCCTTAAGTTTTGTCCATGAGTGTATACACATTGGTTATCTCGTGTGTCTTCAATAAAGGTCACATCTTTCACAGTTATTGTCTCAATCCCGATATACATGTTAAAGGTACAACTTCCTTAAGTTTTGTCCATAAGTGTATACACATTGGTTATCTCGTGTGTCTTCAATAAAGGTCACATCTTTCACAGTTATTGTCTCAATCCCGATATACATGTTAAAAGGTACAACTTCCTTAAGTTTGGTCCATGAGTGTATACACATTGGTTATCTCGTGTGTCTTCAATAAAGGTCACATCTTTCACAGTTATTGTCTCAATCCCGATATACATGTTAAAAGGTACAACTTCCTTAAGTTTGGTCCATGAGTGTATACACATTGGTTATCTCGTGTGTCTTCAATAAAGGTTACATCTTTCACAGTTATTGTCTCAATCCCGATATACATGTTAAAAGGTACAACTTCCTTAAGTTTGGTCCATGAGTGTATACACATTGGTTATCTCGTGTGTCTTCAATAAAGGGCACATCTTTCACAGTTATTGTCTCAATCCCGATATACATGTTAAAAGGTACAACTTCCTTAAGTTTGGTCCATGAGTGTATACACATTGGTTATCTCGTGTGTCTTCAATAAAGGTCACATCTTTCACAGTTATTGTCTCAATCCCGATATACATGTTAAAAGGTACAACTTCCGTAAGTTTTGTCCATGAGTGTATACACACTTGGTTATCTCGTGTGACTTCAATAAAGGTCACATCTTTCACAGTTATTGTCTCAATCCCGATATACATGTTAAAAGGTACAACTTCCTTAAGTTTGGTCCATGAGTGTATACACACTTGGTTATCTCGTGTGACTTCAATAAAGGTCACATCTTTCACAGTTATTGTCTCAATCCCGATATACATGTTAAATATGGACATTGTAATAAATCAGTTTCAATCTCAAATCTCTCTCTCCATGAGTGTACATTTATATCAATTATTTTTTATATATACATATATATCCTTATATTATTTTGAAAATAGAGCAATCCACATAAATAGATCTTTAATTATATATTCTTATATATTCTTATTTATTCATTATTTGTATTTAAACCTATGTAATCATATATGAGATTGATGTTGTTTTGTTCTCTACCTAACAAAAATAGCACTTGACGAACACTATAAGGTATATACCATTTATTTCTATAAATAAGATACTTTCACTCTCCTCTTACACTCTATATACATCCAATCATTTTACATATTTAATTTTCTATCAGAAAATTAATATATATCTACATATAAGCTGCATTTTTTCTTTAAGAATAAAATTTCCATATGGAGTCATTACAGCACCCGCCACCGAAGATTCATCATCACTCCTGAGATAATTTTATTTCCACGGTGGTTCCCTTTGTCCGGATGTTGAAAGGCTGGACATTGGATATGTGAGTGGTTCTGGTCTGACGATTATGGAAATACACTGGTGTCCAAAAAATAAGAAACTTAACCAATATTGAAATTTCTCGAAAGCTAATTTATTAACAAATATAAAATTTAGTATACAAATAGTTTAAACTATGGAGAATTTGACCAGCTATATGAAAATTTAAAAAAATATTTGAAATAATGAAATATGCAAATTATTACCAACATACCCAAAGCTAAGGTTCCATATCTTAAAGAAATAATTATTGTCTCAATCCCGATATACATGTTAAAAGGTACAACTTCCTTAAGTTTGGTCCATGAGTGTATACACATAAGATATCAATAGGGAGTATGATCACCTCTAACAGCTATCAAGGTCTCACAGCGAGCCCTCATACTGTTTACCAGGCTTTGGAGGAGGTCCAGGGGTAGTAAGCCCCACTCCTCCAATAGAGCAGTTCTTAGCTCAACGAGGGTTCTGGGAGAGGGGTGACGAGCTCCAATACGCCTCCCTAGAGCATCCCACACATGCTCTATTGGATTCAGGTCCGGAGATCTGGCTGGCCAATCCATCCTTCGAATATTCTCACTCTGGAGATATTCATTGACTAGCCTAGCCCTATGCGGACGAGCATTATCGTCCATAAAAATTAAATTTTGGCCAATTTGATCTCTATAAGGTCTTAGATAGGGCTAAAGGTCTCGTGCCTGTACCTTTGGGCAGTTAAAGTGCCCCCAGAAAAAATGTGGAGGGGTGTGCGTCTGCTAGAACTGATGCCAACCCAGACTAAGAGACTGCCCCCTCTAAAACTGTCTATTTCCCTGATGTTACTGGGATGATAGCGGGTTCCAGACTCCCTCCAGATGAAAACTCGTCGAGAATCTGTGTTTAAACTAAATCTTGACTCGTCACTGAAGAGAACATTGGCCCACTGATCATGAGTCCAAGCGTGATTTTCCAAGCACCAATTCAAGCGGGCTCTCCTGTGAGCAGAGGTTAAAGGGATACAGACCATTGGTCATCTTGCATAAAGAGCACCTTCGTGAAGCCTTCGGTAAACAGTTTGTCTTGAAATTCTCGTTCCAGTAGCACTTGAGAGTTCATTAGAGAGTTGAATAGCTGTCATCTCCCTATGGCGCTTGGCAGTTACGACCAGATAACGGTCTTCAGAGGTAGCTGTTTTTCTTTTTCTACCAGAACCTTCTTTTCTTTTGATGGTTCCTGTCTCAATGAGCTGTTTCCATATTTTGCTGATCACAGATTCATTCACATTTAGCCATTTTGCTACTTCAACTTGTGATTTCCCTGCCTCCATTCTTCCAACAGCTCTCCATTTTAAATCATCTGCTAAAATATTTCGTAAACTCATAATTAACTAAGGATTAAATAAAATTATGATTGGACAATTCTTAGATGGGGTAAACGACACGCCAAATAGCACACTTATAAAGACAATCAAAAATTTGCATATTTTCAATTTTACCGAATCGAATGGTTGCGATAAATAAATTCTGCGACTTAAAATACCTAATTAAATTACTTTTTAGCTTTTAGCGTTGTATATTTTAAAAAATATCAAAAAACAAAAGTTTCTTATTTTTTGGACACCAGTGTAGTTTTCTATGTACTTAACCAGACCGTCCATTTCAGTTACACGACAGACTTCATGTGGTCCAGTCTGGTGCCATTCTTTTCCTTTCCTTTGATGACGTACCAGCACATAATATCCAACTTTTAGCTGAGGTGGTGATCTTCTTTGTTTTCTATTATAGTAAAATTTTGTTTTTTGTCGATATTGGTGTTGTCCCTCTTCGTCTCTCTCCTTTTCTTCAAGTTGGCAACTTATACCAAGCTCATCATCAGCAGGTAAGAGTTGAGATTGCTTTGTATATTTAAATATAGGCGAGCAACCCAGATAAGAATTGTAGGAGCGGTTATGATACCGAATTGCTCCCTCTAGGCAGGACTTCCATCCTCCTTTGAAATGAGGGTAACAGGCGAGAAAGGTCTTTATTTCTCTTATGGTTCTTTCCGCCAGACCATTTCCAGCTGGATGATAGGGAGTTGTCGTGATCAGTCTTATGTTTTTAGATTTTGCCCATTCCGGGAATTTTCCGTGAACAAAGGACTTTCCTTGATCTGTAATTATAGTGCGCACTTTCTTAAGATTTTCATGTTGTTCGAAATAATTTATCAATGATCGCCCATCTTGTTTTATAGCTTTAGCCTGGGCTAATCTTGTTGCTTCATCTATTGCTATTAAAAAGGTTGATCTAGCATCTCCCTTAGTTGGAGCTTCGGCATAATCTAAATGCACAGTATGGAAAGGCTCCTGTGATTGTGGCGGCAAGCTCATATGATTTGGCCTGTACTTGTATTTAAACTTGACCTGTTGACAAACAGGGCAAGAGGCTATGTAACTGCGTATATCATTTTTCATCTTATACCAGTAGAATCGCTGCCTTAATTTATGATAGGATTTCAAAAACCCTGAGTGGCCACCTGAGAGAGGATCATCGTGATATAAGAGCAAGATAGAATCTCTATCCCCGGGAGGAACCAAGTACTTGTTGTTATCTCCGAGCTTCAGATCAATGCTTCGGTGATTCGTCCATAATATGGATTCATTTGGATCTGTGGGAGAATCAATGGCCAATCTCGACAAAGCGTCGGCATCTTGTAATTCTTTTCCGGATCGGTGATTAATATTCATTTCAAACGAACTAAGGAACAGTTGCCATCTGACAAGTCTGTCTCTGAGATTTCCGCAGGAAAGCAGTTGAGTCAACGCGCGGTGATCGGTGTGGACTGTAAAAGGGTTACATTCCAAATATGCGCGGAAATGTTTAACTGCTTTCAACCCAGCAAGACATTCCTTTTCGGTAACAGAATAATTCTGTTCCGCTCTTGTAAACGTATAACTTATTACTCGTAATTGTCGGTTTTTCTTTTCGGTAATATCTCGTTGGTATAATACTGCTCCCGTTCCATAGTAAGAAGCGTCGGTAGACAGCTCGTATTGAAGGGAACAATCGGGAATCCTTAAAATCGGGTTGGATGTAATCAGGGTAAGTAATTTCAAATACGACTCCTCACATTCTTCTGTCCATGTAAAAATGGAGTCTTTTCTTTTCAAGGCATCCAATGGTCTTATTATCATAGCATAATTCGGTATATACGGCCTGAAATGCCCAGTTAAGCCAGTGAATCATTGTAGGGATTTCAAATTGTAAGGCCTCCTCATATTCTTCACCTTTTCAATCACCTGATCCCTCATGTGTTTGAAATCGCCATTTATTATTCTTCCTAGTAACTCCACTTGAGGAACGCAAAACTGACATTTCCCCAGGTTAATGGTCATATCAAATTTGGCCAGTCTAGTGAGAATCTTGTAGGATAGGGCTGCACATTCTTCTTTAGTGGGTGCACCACAACAAATGTCATCAATATAGACAACTACTCTTTGATCTATCAGATCCCCAATATTTCAATCATTATGCGTTGGAATTTGGGAGGAGAATTTTTCCAACCAAACGGTAACCTCGTGAATTCGTACAGACCTTCTTGTGTTACAAACGCAGAAAATTTTCTGGATTCTCTAGTTAGTCCTATTTGCCAAAATCCGTCTCGTAAATCAATTTTTGTAAATTTATGGCAACCCCCAAATCGGTCTATAATCCTATCAATGCTGGGAAAGGGAAAGGGATCCAAATGAGTTTCCTGATTGAGCCTTCGATAGTCCTGACAGAGTCTAAAGGAGGAATCCTTTTTTGGAACAAGTACGCATGGTGATGCAAACTCTGAGGTAGATGGAACAATGATTCCCCGGTCAAGCATTTCTTTAATTTTTATTAGATATCCATTTTCTTTTGTATTCAGACGTTGAATATGGTTTAGACCGAATAACATTGCAATCAGGTTTCAACAAAAAGTCCACCTCAAATTTTGGGACCCTAATCCGAGAAAATCCACAAAGACTTGGGAAGTTTTCCTGAACATCATTAATCGTAAATGCATATTCATTAGCATTCAAGGCCAAACATTTGATGTTATCAGAATGAAAATCCCATTGGATTTTGAAATTTTTCATGGTTGGCTTTCCTAGCAGAATCTCGAAAGGCATCTCTTCAAGAATTACTGCAGTTACCTCGATTCTACGATTATCTGCTTCAAGCTCAAGGTCAATACATCCAGATGCAAAAATGCTATTATGATTTATAGTTGTTAATTTTGTCTTTGCCGGATAACTTTTCCAGCCATACTTTTCTAGAGTGTTTTTTCGAATCAAATCAATAGATGAGCCAGGATCCAAAAATGCATTTAATTTTACTCCATTAACATTAACCGGAAGCATTGAGTTAGGGGGAAACAGGAAAAGTATAATACCCTTTTTGACGGAGGGAAAGGCCAACCCTCATTTTCTAGTTTTTTGGAAGTGTGCTTTTCTAATGGGCGAATGGAAGGCCTACATCTCTCAAGAACTTTTCTTAATTCCATAGTGGTGGAGAATGGGATCACAGCCAAACGTTGTTGCATTTCTTCTGGTAGGCTGTGCAAGATGCCAGTTATCAAGATTCTCTCTGAAGCTCCCGGCAAGCCCAGCTGAAGTAGCCTCAGTTTTTTTATAAAAATAGTCCACATAGGAGCCACTGCGATATTGCCATTTAACAGCTTTATCAAATCTGCAGATGGGATCCTCGCGAAACGCCTCAATGAAATCATTCTTCCATTCCTCCCAATCTCCATCTGCTACTTTTTTATCTTGGCAGTCATACCAAAGCAAGGCGGTATCTTCTAACAATGCACGCATTCCATTTACTTTAGTTTGAGAAGATTTCCAGTTATTATTCTGGCAGATAATTTCGTAATTTTTGATCTAAATCAACGGATCAAACGGATCAACATTCTTTCCATTAAACCTTTCAACTTCCATTTTAGCCATCCTCTCCTGTCCCGTGGCCAGATGCAGCTCTACAAGTTTATTAAGCAACTGCTGTTGGTTATTTAGTACAGTAACGAGTGCAGCGACGTTGGGCTCGACTTGAGAACTCCCAGGAGCTATATCTGGCTTCTCATCCTTAAGTAGATTTTCTTTACTTGGATCAGTTTCTGTTTGACCTTTGCTGTCACTTTTTCCTCCGTCCACAATTCCAAGTTCCTCCTGCAGTGCTTTCTTGGTTCCGCTTCTAAGAGAATATCCTGCCGGCTGCGCCATGTTGTTGTGTTCTCTACCTAACAAAAATAGCACTTGACGAACACTATAAGGTATAAACCATTTATTTCTATAAATAAGATACTTTCACTCTCCTCTTACACTCTATATACATCCAATCATTTTTACATATTTCATTTTCTATCAGAAAATTAATACATATCTACATATATGCTGCATTTTTTCTTTAAGAATAAAATTTGCATATGGAATCATTACAGATGTAAAAGAATAGTTTCAAACCCAATGGAGAGAGATATATATTGTTAGCATTGTCTACACACAGTAGAATGTCAAAGAAGAATGAAGAACATTACAAACTGTCGGGAGAATAAGTTAACGAAACCGCTGAAAGGGTTCACCACTGATGAGCCAAGCCACATTCTCATTTAATTTTTCTATTATCGCAATAAGGACTGCAGAGTTAGTTTTGATAATCTAAATATTTGTAATAAAAATCAATTTTAAAATGCGTAAAATTCATTTGATAGATGACACACTCAAATATATTTTATTTGTTGCTAAGAGGAGCTATTTACACTTTATGGACAAAACTTAAAGAAGTTATACCTTTTAACATGGATATTGGGATTCAGACAATAACTATGAAAGATATTACAGTGACCTTTATTGAAGACACACGAGATAACCAAGTGTGAACAAAATTGCCTCTGTCTCCTAAAAAAAATATATATATATATATATAGACGACCGGCGACATCAAATACACCTATCCCCCGATTTACACGGTAGATACGTTCCTGTGAAAAACGTGTAAATCGGGGGATAGGTGTACACAGAAATAAAAATAAAATGCATTGACAGGTTAAAATATGTAGTCAGCACATAAGCTCGGGATTCCTCGTGAGATGTGTACACAGCGCATGTGTTCAATCACAGTAGCATTTAGTATAGTGCGATAAAAACCAAAAAAAAAAAAACGTATTTGGAAAACCGTGTAAAAGCGAAAACGTGTAAAACAAGTACCGTGTAAATCGGGGGATAGGTGTACTTTTCACTTCCTTAAATTTTGTCCATAACTGTATTATCTGCTAGAACATTATCCGTTCTGTAAACGGGTCAAGAACAACAGCCAGTTCTAAACCCCATCTATAATAAATGTCAAAATGATTATCAAAATATAATGTTTCATAAAGTTCTTTTTATCTATCAATTTATATGATGACATCAACCATCCTAAAACCTCATTTTTATTTAAGTCATATAAACGTATTTTAATATAAATTTGGCAATTTAAGAATTTTTCACTTGCTTACTTGCGATGAGAATGCAATAATTCTAGGAACATTTTTGAATTGGGTCGTAGTGTTTAAATAATAGAACCATGACCCATTTTTGTGTGTTTAAAATGTGTCTAATTACTTAAAGTGGATCGGTGCTTATTTTTTAAAAATTAAAACAACAAATCTTTTGAAGAGAGAGAGAGACTTGTAATTATTTATTATAAATAATTATAAATATATATGATATAATGAATAAAAATATTCCAAATATTGGAAGCAGATTACATAATTATAACAGATAAATTTTACAGATTAATTTGATGTAACCACTGATAAGCTTCTCTCATATGATTTTGTATTATTATCTCAGTAAGATATCTACAGACGTTTCTTGAAAAAAGATATTTGCTCATTTTTGGAAATAAATACCATAATATTCTTATCTAAACATGGATGAACCAAGGCATCAGTAATCTATGAATCACATAGATTCAGCCAACCTATGACATACTTGTCGAATGACACGGTTTCACCAGGTTATGTCCGAGTGACAAAGTTATGATATTATTATTAGTACACCAATACCTCGCTTTGCGTCGTTTCGTTTTGCGTTTTTTTTTTTCGAAGTTGCGTCGCTGCTTAATTTTTACTGATTTTCACTGTGCGTCGTTAGATTTTCGAAGTTGCGTTGTTTTGGATTCGAGTCCTTAAATTTTTTTTTGAATTTTTTTCCTAAAATATGGCAACACCTTTGTTTTTGATTGCGCCTTCACATATTTTCACTTTGCGTCGTTTCAATTTGCGTCGTGTTTTTTTGGAACGTAACCCCGACGCAAAGCGAGGTATGGGTGTATTATTACTGATGACACCAGAAGTTAATCTACCATTATCATTATATTCTGACTACAAATATTCAAAATAATTCTTTTTGGATAAATTGTACAATATTGGTATATTGCCTATTTGTTAAATCTTCTCCTACCTCTACTTATCATAATAATTGATTCAGTAGTTTTGGTGAAGAATAATAACAAACATCTATTTAAAATTTCAATAATATATTTATATATTTTTAATTAAAAAGACATATATTAGATCAAAATATCATTTATTTTACCAATATATGCCTTTTTAATTAAATATTTATTTATGGTTTGCTTTATTTTCAAAACGATATTTATATATACACAGTCTAGCCATAAATTCTGTTACAAACAATTTTATAAAATAACTGATTAAGAACAAAAACTAATGGGATATAAATACATATTTTATTAGCCAATAGGACATGGATTTTAAATATATACAATAATTCAAAATATCCTCCCTTATCTTTGACACAGGATCTCAAACGTTCGGGCCACTGATCTATGGCGGCACGCACCTTTTCTGAGGATATTTCTTTCATTGCTCTCACCAATGCTGATTTTAATTTATCCAAATTAGGATAACTTTTAGAGCACACCTTCTCCTCTAAATATGCCCACAAGCTGTAATCAAGGGGTTTAAATCAGGGCTTCCAGAGGGCCATTCATTGGTTTATATGAACTCCGGAACATTCGTCTCCAACCATTAACACAAAGCAATGGCGCGTTATTGCTTTGTGTTAATTTATTCCTAACTGGCCTTGTCTTTATAGTTTGCTGAAGAGCATTGCTCGAAGCAAATATTTGAATGTAACTCTACTGTCCTATAAGCTTATGTCCATAGTTTTCTTGAAAACCATTTCTAAAATTCCATCCTTCAGTGTAGCATATAAAAGCAGAATGGTTCAATACAGTATTAGAGCTCTGAGAAGCGGTCTGGTGGATTAAATTGGCGAAACCGTTTGGGGGGGTTCACCACTGATGAGCCAAGCCTTCCCAATATATTTTTTCATCGCAGTAAAGACAGTAGAAGTTCATTTTATGTATAAAATAAACATTCGCGCTTTTGAATCCTTTTATTTTAAAGATGATGTATATTTTGTCGCCTATTGAAAATGTACCTTTATAATTATACACATCGATTACTCTAATATTTCTAAAAAAATAATAAAATCATATACAGTTAAACCTGTCTATAAGGCCCCCTCTAAATAGCGCCTCCCTCTCTATACCGCCCTTTTTAATATGTAGTACGATGCGAGATTTACATTAAAAGTGACCTGTCTATAGCACCCTCTCTCTATAGCACCCTATTTTGGTGAGTCCCAAGAGGGGGCGCTATAGACAGGTTTAACTGTATATATTTCAAAATATACAGGACACAAACATTCAAGGCTATGTTTAGTATAGTTGGTCATACACATCGACGAAATACAGCACAAGAGTAGAAATAAATAGAAAAAAAAAAAGATCAAAAGAAAGAAAAACATTTTTTATGAAACTCCACGTCATTATTCAGCTTAAAAAAGATACCGCCCACATTAAAAAGAAATAAAAGGAAACGCTGACACTTTTTAAATAATAAAAAAGTTGTGGCGTCATTTTTAACCCTTTGTCGTTGATGCCAAAAACTCTTTGTTCATAGAGATTAGACTTTTTTTTTAATATTTGACTCAGCATTTCGAGGGTGTGGTGAGTTAAAACATCACGCCACAACTCGCAAGTAAACCTCCAAGACGATTCTAAACCCAGTCTGCCAAATGTTGATCTTTTATGTCTAACCTGATGAAGACATTTTGGCCGAAACAAAAAACAATAAAAGGTGTAAAATAAAAGTATTTAAAAGCGCGAATGTTTCTTTTATACATAAAACGAACTTCTACTGTCCTTACTGCGATGAAAAAATATATTGGGAGGGCTTGGCTCATATAAGCTTATGTCCATAGTTTACTTGAAAACCATTTCTAAGATTCCATCCTTCAGTGTAGCATATAAAAGCAGAATGATCCAATACAGTATTAGAGCTCTGAGAAGCGGTCTGGTGGATTAAATTGGCGACACCGCTGGGAGGGTTCACCACTGATGAGCCAAGCCCTCCCAATATATTTTTTCATCGCAGTAAGGACAGTAGAAGTTCGTTTTATGTATAAAAGAAACATTCGCGCTTTTAAATCCTTTTATTTTATATGTATAGATGGCGCGTTATTGCTTTGTGTTAATTTATGCCTAACTGGCCTTGTCTTTATAGTTTGCTGAAGAGCATTGCTCGAAGCAAATATTTGAATGTGATTCTACTGTCCTATAAGCTTATGTCCATAGTTTACTTGAAAACCATTTCTAAGATTCTATCCTTCAGTGTAGCATATAAAAGCAGAATGATCCAATACAGTATTAGAGCTCTGAGAAGCGGTCTGGTGGATTAAATTGGCGAAATCGCTGGGAGGGTTCACCACTGATGAGCCAAGCCCTCCCAATATATTTTTTCATCGCAGTAAGGACAGTAGAAGTTCGTTTTATGTATAAAAGAAACATTCGCGCTTTTAAATCCTTTTATTTTATATGTATAGATGGCGCGTTATTGCTTTGTGTTAATAAAAGGTGTTTTCTGACCAAAGTTTCATTTTAAAAAAAGGTACACAGTTTCACCTCAAGAGAGAGTATACTTTATATATACAGGGTGTATCAGGTAAATTGGAACTAACTTTGACAGTCCATAAAACAAAAACTACTTGAGATTAAAAACTTGTTTTTTTTTCATTACGTAGCCATATTCATGTAAAATGCAACAGTACATGTGTGCGCAGTGTAGTGATGAAGAGTAACCGAGAATTTGAAAATCGAGCTGCCATCATCGTTGCTCTGCGCGCCGGAAGGAGCCCCAAAGAGATAGTGGATTTTCTTAAGTTGCCCAAAACCACTATTTATCGTGTCAAGAAGCAGTTTGATGAGGCCGACAGTAACAAAGAGGGGATAGCTACAAGCAAAAAGCACTCGCGTCGATCGGACAGGGTAAGAGGCGAAGAAATCGTCAAAAATGTCAAGGAGAAGATTGATGGAAACCCTGGGAAGAGCATGAGGGCCATAGCCAAGGAAATGGACGTTGGCCCTATGACAATTGTCAGAACTATCCATGAGGACCTTGGTCTCAAGTCTTATGCCCTTCGGAAAGGTCAGTTGCTGACTGAGAATATGAAGAATAACAGAAAAGGAAAGGCTGCTGCCCTCCTCAACAACCTGAAACACGACTCTTTTGGCATGCTAAGGTTCTTCTCTGACGAAAAGAACTTTGACGTGGACCAAAAGGTAAATCCCAGGAATGATCGCTGGATCTGTAAAGACCCCTCAGAGATACCTGTCGTGATGCACACGAAATTTCCTGCCTCCGTAATGGTCCTTGGCGTTATCAGCAGTGAAGGTGATGTCATGCCTCCCCATTTCTTTGAGAAGGGCCTTAGGATGAACGCTGACACCTACATCAATGTTCTGGAGACCGTTGTGAAGCCTTGGATGGACATGGTGGCCGCAGGAAGGAAGTATGTCTTCCAACAGGACTCAGCTCCAGCCCATAAGGCAAAAAAGACATAATCGTGGCTGACACTTAACGTCCCTAGTCACTGGGGTCCTGATATTTGGCCCCCTAATTCTCCAGATTGCAATCCCCTCGACTACTATGTATGGGGCGTTGTTGAGAGAGATGTCAACAAAGCTCCTCATACCACCATCCAGTCTGTCAAGAAAGCAGTTCACACGGTGATGACCCAAATGGACAAGGTCATCGTCGCCAAGGCCTGTGCTTCATTCCGCACTCGCCTCGAGACTGTTGTAGCTAATAATGGAAACTACATTGAATAAATAAAAACTATATCCTTTTATCTACTACTGTGTCAAATTTCATTCGGATATTTTAATTTTTACTTGCAAAAAATTTCAGTTAAAATACCATTGTTGAAATTCCCAATTTACCTGGTACACCCTGTATATTTTTCTAATATAAAAAATGATAATAAATTAAAATGATTTGCAGAACCTTTCTTTTATTATGTAGAACGGCAAGCTTTCGGGTGTTCGCTCTTCATTAGGCCAATATTTGCATATTTACGAAATTAATTAAAGGTGCACCATCTATATATAAAAACTAAAACTATTGAGCACAAATATTTCTTTTACGCATGAACAAACTTTCTAATATAAAATTGAAGGTAACCTCTCTCCCCCCCCCCCCCCCCCCCCCCTTCAAAATAAATGTTAAAACCAGAAGCCATCTATTGATCGTCGTCGTAAACAAGCGGACTCAGGTCGGTGACAAAGCCACAACACCAGCTTTGGCAAACTGGGAAGCGTCCACCTGGAAACTATAGTTTCAAGCTATGGCCCTCGTCAGTCCATGGCGGTCTTTATTTCATGAGATCCACAAAGGATAAAATGAAATAATTCAAGATAAAATTGTGAAAAACGTTCAAAAACTACAAACATTTCTCACAATGAGTTTCTTTTTATTTTAAATTGCAAGTTTTCAAGTGATAATCGCTCTTCAACTAAGTAAGAAATAAATGATTGTTTTAAATAAGCCTGTTGAAGAACGATTATCGCTTGAAACCTTGATTGGAATTTAAAAGAAACTCATTGTGAGAAAATATTTATTAAATCTTTAAAATCTGTACCAAAAGTGCCATTTATATTTTTGCACCTTCATGGGAGGTTGGTTTCACGTCAACTCTTGTAATTGGTGCATTAACTTATTCTTTTTATTTTTCTCTTTATCCATTCATATTTTCAACACTCCACAGTTTCTCTGTTTTGTCATTTCCAAGGAGAATCTTTTATAAGACCAGTGTGTCTTAATAAAGGTTTTTTTATATGTATATATGACTTCTGATTGGTCCATATCTGGATCATAAACAAGACCAGAACGCAGCTAATCATTAAATTAAAACAAGTTTATTTTCACAAGGAAACTTTCTTTGTACATCTTTCCCAATATCATAATAAAAGAAAATAAGATCTAATCCAAATAATTTATTTGTTTGTGACGTTTCGGCAATAACATTGTCACCATCACCAGACAAAAGAATAAAATGAATAAAATTATTTGGATTAGGTCTTATTTTCTTTTATTATAATCTATATTCCAAATTGTGCTTTATTACTTTCTCAAGATCTTAAAGCAGCTACAGAGATAAAACAAAATATTTACAACGGAAGTGCTGACGTCACGTGAGTGATGATGATCCACCGAGTAGGCTATCACAGATTATTCTAAGACAATATGTAAATAATATTTAGGGGAATTTACACAAAGGCAACAATTCAGTTATACGATACATTGAAAGTCGGAAATAGAAATGTAGTGTAGACAAGGGGTCATGTTAAATTTGAGATGAATTTATTGATGAAATAAACCTATTACAAACAGATAAAAATCTACATGTAACTACTTGTATTTACAACAATTTTATTAGATATAAATAAATAAGTATATTGACCTCAAAGGCGGGGCCAATTCGATTCAGTGATGAAGTTGTATATCAGAGATAATTTATTATTTATTTACTATAGGCATCCTTGACAATATTTACATATTAACACATGTTCCTCATTCGCTGGCTCCCCGCACAATATGTAAATACATAAGTCTCCAGAATGAAGAAATTTCAAGTATTTACAGATTAGATGCTCAAATCCACGGTAAACATGTTCATTATAATGTTGTTTCCAAGAAGTAATAAAAAAGCTAACGGTGACAAGATTCTTTATTGAATTGATATAATCTTGGCAAGCTTTCAGACAATAACATCCTTCAACAGGCTGTAATACGAATACAATAAACTAGAGGAGAAATGATATATATATATGGGATTTTTTTAAATTAAATAATTATTATTATTTATGGAATATTAAAATAAAATTTATTTAAAACAACGATATACATCAAATACAGGAGATTGGTGGTGTACTTTATGTCCGGTAGGGGTCCCACATCCAAATTCAGACACTCACCACACAATCACCGATATTTGCATATCTACTCAGTTGCATCTTGTTGGGCAACTACCGGTTGTTCTGGAAGCACCATAGTCATGTTATAGCATGTATATGTAATATGATGCAATTGTTATTACACTATAATATTTGATGTATTACACTGTTGTAGAATCCTGTCGATTTAACCGTTCTGTGGCAATATCGTTGCGGGGTTTCTTGTTGTTGGATGCGAATGGTGAGATTTGGTTGAAGCGCAGTCGTTGAGTGGTAAGTGAAGCACACAGTTAGGAATAATCAGGACACGTGATTGGATTTGAAAATAAAAGGCAACTGGGTTGGAGGGAAGAAAGCTTGAGAAGAGTTGAGCGATTTGACTTATTAATTAGTTGATCACATGGCGATGATGGGATTTAGATGAAATGAGCGGAGAGAGAGAGATCTCTAGAGTAGATGTTACCTTGTTGGAAGCCAAGGAGCAACTCCACAACTGTAGGTGTTGTTCCTATGATAGCGAAAACGTAACTGACCATTCTTGCTTTCCGATTTAACACCAAGACTCAGTTTCTCTCTGATTGGTTGAGAGATGATCACCTGATCTTTCCCTATTGGTTGACCTATTTAGATGCTATCTTCTGATTGGCCGGCGGCTTCCTTTGGTGTTAGTTACGCCCGGCCTGGGTCAGGAAGTGCCGTGTTTGTTCGACTCTATTTACTTCCGCGGCTATCAAAATACGTCCGGTTCTGTCAGGAAGCATTAGGTGTCTCTCGATTAATATAACTTCTGCGGATACTAGATACGTCCTGTTTTTCCAGGAAGTGTTGGTTTAAACTTAGCTCGCAGGGACCCGGGGTCAGAAGGTTAACTGCGTCGTTATTAATAAATATGCTCTCCTCTAGATCTACTTTCTATGTCTTTTGTTACTTTCTTTCCTCCAGTTACCTTATTCTTTTATTAAATCTTTGAAAATCATACATGATACATACATAGTGGGTCGGGGTTGCATTTAATTATATACAAATTATGACAGATGCGCCCCCTACATGTGAAGAATTCAAGAAGGGGTTAGCCTGAGAGAATTCTGTAAAGTGGAAAATAATTTTGTGGGAAAATTAGTTGTGGGCATTGAGTCTATATACAAGCATTGGTGGCGATATAATAAGTAAAATAGAATAGTGTTGATGATATAGGTTGCGTATAATTAATAGAAATCAAAAGTTTTTAATTGTAAGAAACCAATGAATGCTATGGTACATAGTGGGCTAAAAAAGGAAAATGTGCCTAAACGAATTCTACTCGAAATAAGAAAGGAGATCGAGGGAGTTCTATTAAGGTTTTTGAAATCAAAATAAAAACAATATAAAAATAGTTGAATGAAATCAAAATTGAATGTGTTTGGTTGAAAAAGAAAAATTGTTTTGTTGCATGGTGATAAGGGAAAATGCCTAGTTACCTTTTTTGCTCGAATTTGGAAAAGAATTCGAGGGAATTTCATAAGGTCTTTTGAAATCAAAATAAAATAAAATAAAAGGTTTTTGAGCGAAATCAAAGTTGAGTGCTTGGTTGAATGGTGAGAAAAAAAAGGAAAAATGCCTAACCATATTCTATTCGAGATTGGGAATGAAATCGAAGGAATTCTATTAGGTCTTTTGAGAAATCAAAAATAAAATAAAAGTTTTTTGAGCGAAATCAAAGTTGAGTGCTTGGTTGAATGGTGAAAAAAAAAAAGGAAAAATGCCTAACCATATTCTAGCTCGAGATTGGGAATGGAAACCGAGGGAATTTTATTAGGGCTTGTGAGAAATCAAAAAAAAATAAAAATAAAAATAAAATTTCATAAGGTATTTTGAAATCAAATAAAAATAAAAGTGGTTGAGCGAAATCAAAGTTGAGTGTTTGGAAAAAAAGGAAAAATGAAAAATAAAAAGGTTTCAACAACAAAGGGTGATTTAATGTTTTTAGTTTAATCGAAAACCAATGAGTTTTCGTTGATAATTGAGTTGTGGCAGTTTAAGCTAAGTGGTAAATAGAATGATAATTGATAAATAAAAATGATAATATAAACTAATTGGAAAAAAAATGATAATTAATGATTAAAAGTGGTAATTAGTTGAATAAATTGATAAATTGATTAAATATTTAAATTTTAATTGAGAGAAAATAATGAAAATGATTGATATGAAAAATAAGGTATATTGGTTGGAACCCTTTGGTATCTACATGCCCTGATCTACATGTATTGGTTGCTCCATTTTGCCCTATAAATGTTTTACTTGCTCAATTATGCCCTATAAATTTTTTGTCTCATCTGTAGTGACACTTAGGTGAAAAACGTGATTCTAGCCCTCAAGTGCGTTTATGCTGTGTGTACAGGAGACATGGAAATCTATATAACCTTTATGTGTAATTTTTTGTCTTTGTGTGTGTGTTGTGAAAAATGTTAGAAGTCGGTTGTGTAAGAAATGTGTGTGTGAATTCTATGTGTTGTCTCGTGGATGTGGAATTGGGTGGTAAAAATCGATATGTAGACTCGAACTGGAATCAAAAATCGGTGGCATAGCGAGGTTCCCAGTTGACCTCAATAGGGGATCTTCTCATTGTAATTAGAGATACGGAAGTGGGGTGTGTCGGGCAAACGAGAGGGAATGAAATTGGAGATCGGACGAAGGCGCTCCGCTTTGTTTACAGAGGCCGAATTTAACCGCCGCGGACTACACTTCCTGTCGTGGTGTTTCAAATTCTCATTTCCTGCCGTCTATTTATTTTGGGGTGTGGCTCGGGGCTTGTTTTTGGAGCGTGATTTCTCCGACATTGTTTGGTCATCTTTTCAGTTACTGCTATCTCTTCGGAGTTTATTTAGATTTTCTGCGAAGATGGTTCCTAAAATTATGAGAAGTTTTATAAATGCTTGTCCACAATGAAGAACTGCTTGTCCACAATGAAAAACTGCTTGTCCAAAATTAAAAACTACCTCTTGTAGTTCGAAGATTTTCTGCGCGGGCATGGCATAGATAAACAAGTAATTAATGAATAAAATTGGGATGCAGTTGTACGGTAGAACTAATAAACAAAGGATAAAAATCAGATGAAAGATAGGATATTGCCCCATGTTCGTCCACATTTTTGTAACTGGGGACTCTGAAATATTTGCTTGAACCTTATGAATTGTGGAATTTGAATGATTGGTAGGTTCGCAGTTCTCTTGTTTGATATCTTTAGGGAGTGGTGTGATATGATTGAACTGGTTGTCAGGTTTACAGTTTTCCTGTTTGATCGTCAATGGTTTTATTAGAGATATGTCGGCGGTAATTGGTTTAGGTTGAGATGTGTGATCGTTTCTCTGACGTGGATGTGGTAATTTTGGCATTGTTTGTGTTGTGTGTACGCTGTGCTTTATGTACGAATTTTGTTTTGCTTTGGTGCCTGTGTCGGTATTTTTTACGTGAAGGTTGGTTGTATTCATCGATTCTTCTAGCGAATCGGCAGGTGGGGCAGGTTTTTACTTGTTTTGCGATGTCTTGTGTCATGTTCTGCCAATAATATTGTGCTGAGATGAGCCTCGTCATCTTGGAGATGTTTGGATGGTGATGTTGAGTGTGTACGGACTTAAGGAGTCTGGTTGTAAGTGAACTTGGGACTATAGTTTTAAGTACTCCTTTTCGGGAGACGGTGCGCAGTTTATTGTGATCCATAGTCACGCGAGATTTTCTCGGTGGAGAAGATTGTTGGCTCTGTATGAGTGGCGCATCTAGAAAGCCACAAAATGGGATACG
>CP092878.1:3802017-3832444 GCA_030710605.1 Cordylochernes scorpioides | reverse complement strand
ATTCCGATAGATGACGCAAGCCATCAGTTAATTCAAGATTAGATATTTGATTATTTAACGTAAAAAAAACTCCGCCTTTGCCGGTCCCAAGCCCGGATGAAAAAGGAGGAGGGGGAGCAGTAACAAACTCAGTAAAAAACCTGGGTTTAGCTGGCCTGGCTGATAGTACCCTGTAAGGGTTCCAGGAAAATAGGATGAGCAGCCTTTGTACTCCATGTTAGGAGTTGCTGTACATGGCGTCTGTTCCTCATGTCAGAGGCGGCCATTTCTTTTGGAGTTAAGTCGGCCTGCCACTGAGTAGTGCTCCCAGTCTTAATGACAACGGCAGACGCATTATACTTCACCCAGTCATGATTGTTGTTAAGTCTCAAGCTCTACAAGCCTAATACCCTAATATGATTGAGTGGAGATAAAAAATAAGAAGAAGACGTATTAAAAATATGAATTGCGCTAATTTTAACTATATATATATAAACTGGTAATTTTAACAACTAATTGATTGTAAAGAAACACTTAAACTTTGCATAGCGAAGTCAGCCAATATGTAACTACAGAACCGGCGGCGCAAAGGTGACGACACACGGGACGTGTCGCCGCGTGACAAATGGCTCTCAGGGTGAGCAGACGAACCGGAAACCAATTGATTCAATCAATCAATCGATAGACCATTGATTGGAGGCCGCCATCTTGATTTCCGCTATTTTTAACGCTTTTTTTTACTTTTTACTATTTTTTACGAAAGGAATCCTTTCGCGCCATTTGTCATTTATAATCATTTTTGGTAACTTGAACTCTCTCTCTTTAATCCATGTAGTTGTATATTTGCATATATTGCTCTGGTTCATCAGTAAGGAACCCTCTTAGCGGTTTCGCCAGTTTAATCTAACAAACCGCTCAGCTATTGTATCGGCGTGATTTTTTATATATCAGCCAATTATTTTAAATAAATATTTTTGAAGGCATATTTGGGAGAAAGTATATAAAAATGTAAGATAATATATATACTCATAGATAAAACTTAAGAAAGTTGTATATTTCAGCATGATTATGACAATAACTCTAAAATATATTACAGTGACCTTTATTGAATACACACGAGATAACCAAGTCTCAACAAAATTGTCTCTGTCTCTTAAAAAAAAAAAAGGCGACCAACGATATCAAACACTTTCCACTTTCTCAAATCCATGATTGTTTATATAAACTGGCGAAACCGCTAAAGAGGGCTCAAAACACCTTTTGATTATACTTGAGTTATTTACTGTTTTCATGGTAAACGGTTTGCGGATTTCGACAAATTAGAAAGAAGGAATCATATATTTACTGTTTATTAGGATTACTCCAACGATCAACACCGTGATGTGTAAAAAAAGAAAACTACAAAATTTCTACAGAACTCTTGATTTAATGTCAAAATTTCTGTCACGGAATACTTTATAAGCCTGTTGACGAATGGTATAAACTGTCGATATTTCGACAGTCACGATCCGGGATCGCATCCCGCATTGGGCACTTTTTTTCTGAAAACAATATATTGCTCTAATGGCCCTCGATTTTTTCCAAATTACAGCCAACACCACCAGTGAATGCAAGTAACCAAATGGGGCTCTGGCACATTTGTAAATACAAAAGTCGAACTGTTTTCTATATGTATAGACACGTGATGCACTTATAGTAAAAGCAATTGTCGCTAGTTACTACCCACCATGATTATCATGGATACTAGGAATGATCTAGGGATAATAACTTTATAAGAAATCTATACCCTCTTCACTAAGTTTTTTTCAATTCAAATCCCTCACCGTGACCTTACAAAGAAAGTCCAATTGGAATTCGATCTTGTTTGGAAGAGGAATAGTACTCAAAGAATCAAAACAATTTTAACTACACTTTTGTTTTTTTTTGTAATATTTATAAATAGATCGATTTTTCTACAGCTCCTATCCTGCGATGAATAAAAATTAAAAGAGGGATGGCATGGCTCATCAGGGGTGAACCCTTCCAGCGGTTTCACCAGCTCATTCTTCCGACAGCTCTATTATTATATTAGACTGAATTTCTTATATACCATAAATTTTGTGATGCATGGAATACAGTGAATTGATGTTTTAAGAGAACTGTGGACTCATGGACAAGACTTAAGAAAGTTGTACCTTTCAGCGTGTATATCGGGATTCAGATAATAACTCTGAAATATATTCGATACATAGTAACCTTTATTGAAGACACATGAGATAACCAAGTGTAAACAAAATTGTCTCTGTCTCCATAAAAAAAAAAAAAAAGACGACCCCTGCGACATCAGAGACATTCCACTTCCTTAAGTTTTGTCCATGAATGTATATTCCTATATTTGACATTAAATATATTTTAGAATAGCTGGCCTGCTGGATTAAAGGTCGTGGTTTTCATTGAATTGAGGTTATCTGGCCAAGTTATTGGTTAAGTTTTGTCCATTAGTGTAATATTTGATATGGTGTATATCGTAAGGGAGATATGTAATTATGGAGATATATATATATATAGGGACTCACCCATCCTCCCTGACGACGGAGCCAGTCCGCCAAGTCCATCTCCGCCCAGAGTCCGACAGTTCTCACCAGTGCCGGGATGATGTCAGGACGCCCAGCAGCTAGGGCGTCCCTCGAGAGACGTCCCGCGGCAGCGAAGACCGCAGCGACTCGCGGCCACGTCGGCTCTGGTTGACAGATCGTCCTTGCCAACCGCAGCAAGATCCCCGGGTCCGGCTCCAGACTCGGTGGGGCGATGGTCGCTCGGTCCACCTCCCCGGCTAGCAGGGCGAGTCCAGCCGCCACTCCACGGGCCGTTCCAGCGCCAAGATACTGACGGAGGAAGTCCCCAGCGACTACTCGAGCCTGGGCGCCGAGCTCAGCGGCTCCAGGAGCCTCCCTGTGTGAACGAACCTTCCCTCGAGCCTTCTCCGCAGCGGCGTAGACCGCCAAGGAAGGGCGCAGGCTGCCCTTGCGGCCTTGCTGCTGTTGCTGTGGCTGTACTGCCATTTCTGACATCGACCGAACTCCGACGCCACCAACCGGCAGTTTCAGCCTAAACCCCCCACCTAAATCCATCGATGGATTCCTCTTTTTGTTTTCTCTTTCTTTCAACGACACTCAAACCTCTCTAGCATGCGTGTATCTCTCTCAATCGCTCTATATCTCTTTCTCTCAAGTCTGGAACTGACAAGATTTGATAAAATGACATAGATGGGGAAAACTGATCTCTGTAAATATGTAAATAGGTATTTAACATGTTATTTAATATATTACAAAAGTGATATTGTACTCGGATCAGATGGATACATTTTCTTGTTCAATCAAGAATATGAGTATTTGACCAATTTTGGAATAACTAAAAATCAACAAATAGTTGATATTTATACCGATAGATGGCGCAAGCCATCAGCAAAATTTAGTTGCACGATCAGGAGGTACTTTTTTCTTATAAGAATATAGATATAAGATATTATTTACATATTTCAATATATTCATCTTTACATAGTCTCCCCAATACATTAATCACCTGTTTCTCGAATTATGCTGAAAACATCTCAATGCATCCACAGAGATTAAAAAAATATATCCTCCCTTTTAATTTTTTATTATATTTTCTCTAGTTTTTCTAACTTAAACGCCCTTCTCTATTAAGAAATAATATTTTAAAAACAGAAATAAAATTAACTGAATCGTTCTAATATAGAAAAGTATTAAGAAATATGTTTAAGAGAAACTATTTACATAATTGCTTTGAAAAAATATAGAAGTTGTTCAAAATGTATTTTTTATATTTTAAAAAGGTTTTTGACTTTTATACAACTGGAAGCAAAATTCTAACAGCATTCCGAACACACAAACACAGACATCCGGAATAAATAAATATATCAGAAAAGGTCGACAGAATAAATTGTAGCTATTTTTTGACATACGCTTATGGACAAAACTTTAGAAAATGGAAAGTCTTTGATGTCGCCAGTCGTCTGTTTTTTTTTTTTTTAATGAGACAGAGTCAACTTTGCTTACACTTGGTTATCAGGTGTGTCTTCAATAAAGGTCACTGTAATATCTTTCAGAGTTATTGTATATATATCCCGATATACATGTTAAAAGGTACAACTTTCTTAAGTTTTGTTTCCATGAGTCTACATAGAGAACAGACCAAATGCAATAGTAGAGCGTTATGGTAGATTTTACTGGCGAAACCGCTGGAAGGGGTTTACTACTGATGAGTCAGACCCTTCCATTAATTTATCAATGCAGTAAAAACAGTAGAAAATTATTTTATTTAAAAAATAATCATACGCGTGTCAAAAATAGTTTAAACTGCTTACAATAGTAGAGTATTATGATAGATTAAACTGGCGAAACCGCTGAAAGGGTTTACCACTGATGAGCCAGACCCTCCCATTAATTTATCAATGCAGTAAAAACAGTAAAAAAATATTTTAATTTAAAAATAGTTTTAATTGCTTTCAATAGTAGAATATTATGGTAGATTAAACTGGCGAAACCGCTGGAAAGGGTTTACCACTGATTAGCCATGCCCTCTCAATAAATTTTTCTTACTCAACAACAAGAACAAAACCTTTATTTAGGGACTCTCGCCCTATACAGGATTCGCCAGTTCACAAGTGATGGGGAGAACACTGTGAGGCCTTTTTCCGGGATATAGTCTTGTGGAATCCAAATATCGCCACCGCTATATACCTATTCTTTGATATTTCATTAATTAGTGCCGGAAATGAAGGACAAAGTTGCCCCGTTTTATCATTTAGTTTTCGTCTTTCCTCAGACAGAGCAGCACAATCAAATAAGTAGTGCAACATCTCCATTGTTATTCCTGACCCACAGAAAGTGCATTTCAGGTCAATTTTTCTTACTCTATTAGGTGTTCAATATAAAATTGTTCAACAGAGAAACAAAAAGGAGAATTAATAGGACCTACTCCACCCCCCACTCTCCGTAACAACAAAAAATAAAAAGAAGAAGAGAATAGAGTGGTTAGGTTTCAATTGAGGAAGAGCCGAGATGTGGGACATCAGATGACATCGCACGGAAGTTGGACGTCAGTATAAGACACGGCGCTACGCTGTGGTCGACCACATCAACATGGACAAGGTGGGTGTACTTGTTCTCTTCCTAGCTCAGTCAAACTGGAGAGTACCATCTTCAGATAGAATTTCTCTCATCAGCTCTTTCTAACATAACGTAACATCTCGTTGGCATTTGGAATTTATATATTTTTTAGACAATTGACAATAATAGAGTTTGAAAAATAGTACAAATGTGATATTGTACTGGGATAAGGTGCATAAATTAAGAAAGTTGCAGTTGCACGAAAAGGAGATGCCTTTTTCTTAATAATATAGTTGTTATTCATATCTTGTCAATTCATACAAAAGTGCACAGTTTGTACTATTGTTTTAAAATTATAATTAGATATATATAACTTGAAACTATTATAGACACGTATGATTCTTTTTGAAATTAAGCAATATCTACTGTCCTTACTGTAATGGAAAAATTATAGGAAGGGCCTGGCTCATCAGTGGTGAACCCTCCCAGCGGTTTCGCCAGTTTAATCTACCATACCGCCGTTATATTTCTTTTTTTTCGATCTTCCTTTTATAGTGATACTGATGCTGAAATCTTGGAATATATATAACTATATACAATTTACATGGCGCCTCTGCCACCGCTGCAGAGTTTGGTAGAGAATCGCCAGCCTGACTCATCAGCGGTAAACACTCCCAGCGGTTTCGCCAGTTTAATCTAATAGACCGTTGTAATATTGTATTGGACTGTTCTGCTTATATAGCGAGTACTGTAGTGTGGAATTCTTGATTAAGGTAGTTAAACGAAGTATGGAAATAATTTTTGAGGATAATCAAATTATATATGCAAATATTATTAAAAGTTAGATCTGGTGGTTTCATTAGACCTCGTTGAAGAAGATACCTTCTCGAAAGCTTATCTAATGAATTTTACATAACAAACCGTATTGCAAGGTGTATTCTGTATTATTCTTTACATATAAATAGAGTTCACTCAAATCTTTGCTGCTGTTCTGGCGAAGATCAGGAAATTTCGAAAGCTCACTTCCAGCATTCAGAATAAATAAACATACAAGGTACAATAAAAAAAAAAGTAACTGAACTTAAAAAAAAAGAGAAAGAATATCGGGAAAATATCCCATTGGAGAATCTACCCAATTATAGGAAAGATAAATCGATTATTTGATTGGCTATCTCAATGTATCATTCTGTTTGATGGATTCCCGTGTCCAATAAGATCCTTTCTTTTTATGACGTCATCAATATAGATGTGCGTCATCTCTGGATTGTTAGATAGTAGCGGGAGGTTATTTTTAAGCTTAATTCTCCCGTGGAAACAATACATGCGGCACAAACATAGCACAAACACAAACCCACAAATACTTCTTTACATAAAAAGGCATATATTGGATCAAAATATCATTTATTTTACCAATATTTCAGTTGGCTGAACGCCAACAGCCGGTTATAATACCTTGATAAAGGTTGGCATTCAGCCAACTGAAATATTGGTAAAATAAATGATATTTTGATCCAATATATGCCTTTTTATGTAAAGATTTATTTTTGGATTGCTCTATTTTCAAAACAAATATTTCATATTTAAAAATTCTTTTTAAAAATTAAACAATTTCTACTGTCCTTACTGCAATGAAAAAAATTATTGGGAGGGCCTGGATCATCAGTGGTAAACCCTATTAGCGGTTTCACCAGTTTATTTAATATAGTTATAGATGGGAATTTTTGCCAGATTTATATTGATATGTAAAACTAATGGTTACCTTTCCTGTCAAAATAGATGCTAAAACTAAACGCCATCTATTGACCGTCTCCGTAAACTAGCGAACTCGGATCGGTGACAAAGCCACAACACCAGCTTTAGCAAATATAATTTTATAGATCAATTTTATCTTCCTAAAATTTTCATCTATATTTTTAATCAATAAATTTGCCCAGCGACTTTACCAGCTAAACACCTCTTTGGAAGATTGTGAAGATTTCATTAGATACTTTGTGGAACTTATGGAATCAAAGTTCGCCATAGACTGACGAAGGCCATTAGCCCGAAACCACGGTGTCCAGGTAGGCGTTCTGAATTTGTTAAAGCTAGTGTTGTGGTTTTATCACTGAACCGAGTCCGTTAGTTTGTGGAGACGGTCAATAGATGGCGTTTGTGTGTCTCCATAGATCCCCTAAACACCCCTAAGCTGCCTTCCATAGTAAATACAGGGTATATAGGAACAACAATCCAATACAATAGTAGAGCGGTGTGGAGGTTAATTTGGCGAAACCGCTGAGAGGGTTCACCACTGATAAGCCAAGCTCTCTCATTCAATACCTTTTATCATTGTAGTAAGGTCTGTAGAGATAAAAAGAAACATATTGCCAAAAAAATAATTGTTGTAGATGATATTTAGCATCTATTTTGACGTGAGAGGTTTATAGCGAATGAAGAAATTAATACGCAAATGTTTCTTTTACAAATAAATCAAACTTCTACTGTCCTTACTACGATGCAAAAAATATATTGGGATGGCTTGGCTCATCAGTGGTAAACCCTCTCATCGGTTTCGCCAATTTAATCTACTAGATTGTCTCTTTAAAGCTCTAATACTGTATTGGATCATTCTGTTTTTATATTGCCACGTGGAAAATTAGGGAAGACAAACTTCGGGATAAGACAGCAATTTATTTCAGGCAAAGAACAAACTATGAAGGATAAACAAAAGATAAGTAAAAGAGGGAAGTTTATAGAGTAGCAAAGTATAAACATCAAAAATGATACTCTGTTAATAAAAAAAATACATGTTACAATGTACTAGAGCGCCATCTGTTATCAAATTATAAAACTATTTTAGAGGCGTAATATTCTTTTTAAAATAAAACAATTTCTACTGTCCTTACTGCGATGGAAAAATTAAAGAGAGTTTTATTTTAAAAAGAATATTACGCCTCTAAAATAGTTTTATAAAAAAAATACATACTTAGCGACAATATGCAACACTGAATGAGGAGGTTTATGTATTCAGCAATGGTGACAGAGCGTGATGCAGGTTGTTGCATTGCTGTTAGCTGTTCTTGCCGTGATCCTGGTGGCCAGCGCCAACAGAGACAGCGAATGGATCCACCTCATCCGAGCCATGTCCTCCCAGAACCCACGCCGCCGCATCCTGCCCATCCCCATTCCTTTCCCCGTCCCGGCTGGGAGAGGAGGCTTCTTCGGCGGCTTCCCGTACGTCTCTATTTACATATCTCCCTTCTCTACCCCTTGATTTGCATAGCATCATCAAACGACCAAATACTGATAGAAAAAAAAAACTTCGCGCCACCGTACGTCTTCTCTAACTATTTACATATCTCCAATCTTTACATATTGATTTACATAACTTCCACACGACCGAATCGTAAAAGAAAAAGACTAGAACCACCGTACGCGTCTTCACTATCTATTTACATATCTCCCTTCTTATAAGAAGAAAATTCATCTAGTATTCATATAAAATAATCGGTTGTTTTGGCAAAGGCTATTTTTTATTAATGGAAAATGGCAAGCTTTCGAGCATGACACTCTTTTATGTATAACGCTCTTTTTTGAAACACAGTCTATAGAAGAGAGCGGCGTAAATTTAAAATCTCTCTATTATAAGAATTTAGGTTTAAAAATTATATAAATACTAGCGAATGTGTACCCGGCTTCGCCCGGGTTTTATCCGAGTGAAAGTTTGCCTAACGAATATTATTGATAATAATATTCCGGAACACACAGAATATTATGATAATAATGATAATAATATTCGCTACATTATATATTTATATAATATAGAAAATATATTTTTCGAGCAAACATATCCACTCTCTCTACTGAATAGAATTTTAATAAGATATATATAAATGAATATATCTAGAGATATACTACATGATCTTAGCCAAAAGGCCGAGAAACGATATTTTATATGTAGAGATGACCTGGCTTCGTGTGTCTTCTGCTCGAGTGAATGTTTCGCGGTAGAATTTTGTTCCTGCCCACTAAAAAATATTATCTGGCTCCGCCCGTGGACTGCTTTAGTGAATATTCCCCTAAAGAATTTTGTTTATGTCAATCAAGCATGATACAGCAATATTGTCATTATCATTTCTGACTAAAAAAATATTGTTGCTCAGTACTATAATTTTTCTTGGTTAAAGTGCGACAAAAAAACTCTTCCAGATTTAACTCTCTGTCCTTTTCAAATTTCAGCGAGATTAGTTACATATTGAGGGCGTGCATAGCCGACAAACATATATATATATGTTCCCGGCTTCGCCTGATTTTTACCCGAGTAAAAGTTTGCCTAACAAACATTTGTTAAAACGATTCTAGCAAACATCCAATCCCTACTGAATCTATACTTGTCATACTCTCGATAATTTGAAAATTTTCCCGGTCCCTTGAAAAAATACTCGATAAGTTGAAAAAAAATCAGTATTAATTTGAAGTTGAAGGAATAGTATCTTGCCACAAACGAAGATTTGTAAATAACTGTATTTAGCGAATGTACCCGACTTCGCCCGGTTTTTATCCGAGTAAAAGTTTGCCTAACGAACATTTGTTAAAACGATTCTAGAAAACATCCAATCCACTATATATTGATTTAAAAACGTATATAAATATAATAATTGTTATACGCGTTTAAATATAATTTTGAACCAATAATTTTTTTAAAACATTTATTATATTTTAAATAAGATATTGTCACTTTTGTGAATTTGATAATTAATTATTTCTTTTTTTTTCAATGAATTATATATATTAATTTAAAAATTCATTTTTGTGATCATCATCACATACAATGTAAATTTTTTATATAAACAAACGATAATAAACAACAGCAACAAGGTAATTTGCATCTTCACTATTATAAAACGACAACAAATTGTATTAACAATGTGAAAATATATTTTAACATTACATTTTAACATTTAACACAAAAACGTTACAATATTTTCTTTAAATATATATTAATATTGAAATTCCGAGTTTTTTACGTCATTGGAATATTATATTACTAAATTCTCAAATTAAATTTATTATACTTGGAACACATTTTAAGCATTGTTACAATTTATAAATATAATTTCACCATATGCCGCTAGAGGCGCTGCTTGCGAGTAAAAGTAGAAAATTTGCGAATAAAATTGCAAAGAATATTTATTTCAAACCAAATTCAAACCAGAAACCTTCCCAGTAGTATAGTAAATAACTTCCTAAAGTTTCACGGCGATTGGATAATCTTACCTTTTAAAATAATTCATCATGTGAACAAACTAACATTCATCGTGTAAACAAACCACGTGTTAATTATTAACCAATCAAATTCATTTATCGTCGCGACCAGTGCTGCGCCCAAGCGGTAAAAGGCTGGAACTAACGCTTTTTTGTTTTTTATTATTTAAAAAAAGCACATTAACCTTTTAAGTTTTTTGAAAAGCCTATATGTTAAACGAAATCTTCAGCTACCTACATGCGAAATTTCATAATGATTTATTCTGTAGACTTTGCGCATCGCGATAACAAACATCGATTTTGTATTTCATTTTTATAGATATAAGGATTAATTTTATTTTATAGTAGTATAGAGCGCAATCATTAAATGTCTTTTTTACATATTTCCATATACTTCAGCTAGCGCGCCAAAAAAATTCGGCACCCCTGTAGAAAAAAAAAAGGAGTAACAGTTAGGCTTAGTTTGTTTACCGCTACAATAAAATGCTGTATTTGCTAAGTTGTTGGCGTACTTTCTAAAATCATAACACCCATGATAATCATGGTAGTTAAAGCAGGTTTATAGAAGCCTATTCTGTAAGTACACCTGTGGAATCCTGAGGGAACGTTGGTCAAATTTGTCGTGTGGTGCAGGATGTTCGGCTGAGCCATCAACTGGATCTTTCGACCCCCAAGACAGCGTTCCTTGTCTTGTTGTAAACAACGGTGATTTGTGCGACACTATTTAACTAACTGGTTGTTGACCGACCATATAACCACAATAAAGACTATGCAATTACATAATTATTGTCATTGTTTGCATATCTACTGTGTACATCTTGTAAGTGGCCACCACTGATGAGTCCTTCCCATGTTTGACATATTTACATACAACGATTGTAGGAATTATGATGTTAGAACATTGGGAGGAATGTTATAAACAGTCGATTTTTTAAAGCCATAAACCTGGTTCGAATCCCGTATTAGGTACTTTATTTATTTATTTATTATTATTATTTTTTTTACTAAATGACCTCCGATTCTTGCTAAAGTCTAACACCACCAGTGAGTGCAAATAACCAAACGGGACTCTGGCACACTAGTAAATGCATAAGTCGAACTGCTTTCTACGCGTGTAGCGACATGTAGAGCACTTAGAGTAAAAGCAGTCACTTACTACCCACCATGATTATCATGGAATATTTAGGATAAATAACACCGCCACCCATTTTAAAAACATTTCATTATAAATATATATTTAACAATTTAGATCAAAATAATAATTTGTTCCTTCATAGAAACTCAATTAAAATTGATTAAATTCCTATTGAATGTGTAAATCAATATATACAGGAAGATATTGTTCTCAATTGTCTACTTAAAAAAAAAAAAAAAACAGACGACCGACGACATCAAAGACTTTCCACTTTCTTAAAATTTTGTTCACGAGTGTAGATCAAATCACCAAGGAACTAACTAGATTCAAACTATCAAAAACAGATGTTCGGTTCATAAACTTTTCATTAAAGACAGATTACTGGAAAGTTGATGGAGAAAGGGCTTCGTCGTTTTATAATAAACCAATATAAGTCAACCAGTCCAATACAATAATAAAATACGAAACTATTATAGACGCGTATGTTCTTTTTAAAAATAAACAATTTCTACTGTCCCTTACTGTAATGTAAAAATAAATGTGAGGGCCTGGCTCATCAGTGGTGAAACCTCCCAGCAGTAAGGACAGTAGAAATTGTTTCTTTTTAAAAAGAATCATACGCGTCTATAATAGTTTCGAATTTTGATAACAGATGGCGCGCTAATTCAATCACAATAATAAAGTGATTGAATTTGGTATAAAACTGATTGACAAGACTTAGGCCTAAATGAATCCAATTCATCAAACAAATATATTTAATTCACATATTATATTCCCTTATATGATATCATTGGCACAAGAACCTATGGGACATGCAACAACTGTCCTGGTGTGGAACTAACACCTACCCACATATTCTCATGTCCAGCAATGGCCGCAGCCTTGCAGAAAATTGACATAGACCCAGAGCAGCAGCTTTACACACCCAAGATAGTGGACATTGCTGTGATAGAGATGTATGGAGACATCTGAGGCTCTTCATTGGACACGACAACAGAAAATTGACATGGACCCAGAGCAGCAGCTTTACACACCCAAGATAGTGGACATTGCTGTGATAGAGATGTATGGAGACATCTGAGGCTCTTCATTGGACACGACAACAGAAAATTGACATGGACCCAGAGCAGCAGCTTTACACACCCAAGATAGTGGACATTGCTGTGATAGAGATGTATGGAGACATCTGTTCATTGGACACGACAACAACATATGATATCATTTTGGAAAAAAAAAATATCCATTGATAGGTTTCAAGTTAAAACCATTTTTAACGCTTTCGGTCTATCAGTTGTTGAGCTTTCTGACCTCAACGCCCCACCTACAGGATGATTACTAACTGATTACAAAACAGCTTCTATAATAGATACAAACCTATATCTGTCCTTTTTTTTCAAATCAACAAATATCTCATTGCACACTATGGTGTATATAAAGATTCTTAAAATAATTACAAAGTATAAACACAATATACCAATTAAGATAATTGCAGTAAGTTTCTTTAGTAAGATAATATCAAGCTTTCAAGTGTTAGCTCATCATCATGCCAATTGTTTCGCAGATATCTACAATATATATATATATAGAGAGAGAGGTGTAGAAGGAAAATTTACATATTTACATATTTAAAAAGTTTAGCTATAGTGCTTTTCGGTCTTTTGGTTAAGATCAAAGTGTAGTGTATAGTGCATATTCAATTGCTTACCAATAGGGATATTTTATTAATTGTTTGCCTAAAACATTTCTCTATGCAAATAAATTCTACTGTTCACTTATTTACATAGTTTTCTTAAATACATTCACCAAGGATTTCTCTAAAGTACCGGCTATATAAGAAAAACAGTTCAATACAATGGTATTAGAGAGTTCTGGTAGGTTAAACTGGCGAAACTGCTGGCAGGTTCCACCACTGAAGAGCCAGGCCCTCCCAATATTTATTTTCTTCGTAGTAAGGATGACAGTAAGAAGTTGTTTTCTTAAAAAGCGTTATATATAGTTCCTATTTTTACCCACAGATGGCGCTCTAATTCCATATATCTAGCAAGACATTTAGAAGTATATTTTGAACGTAAAATAAAAATAATTTTTAAACAATTCCAATTTTGATAAATATGTCATATATAGATACATATAAATTAAACCAAAATGATATAACACCAAACTTTATTTTTTCACAACAGGTAAATAGTAATAAAATATTAGGATATATATATAATTACAAAACCACACATTACAACCACGTAAATTTATATATGTATAGGAGTTAGGAATACAATGTACAAGGAAGGCAATAATACAGGTATACACAAGTAATCCAAATTTCGTCGAAGTCTTTTGGTTAATAAAGAAATGAATTTGTGTATTGATTAAGCTCTAAAAAAATAAATATAAAGAAAAAAATAAATTTTTAATATATTTTGTTTGATATAAATATATTTTTAAAATTATATTAAAATTTAAAATGCAACAAACGTTTGATGGATAAGAAATAGTATTTAGATATTTAGTGTTTTTTTAAAACACGCTCTATATTTTCACGGTATAAATTCACATCTTAAAATATGTTAAAAATGATAGATATTTTATATTTTAAAAATATTTTTTTGAAATATAACTTACTTTTATCAATTTTTAAATTTCAAATAGCGGAGTTACAAAATAAATGGCTTCAAATTTAAAGAGTCATAGAATAATTTGAAAAAAATATTTTTCTCTTCAATAAATATATTTAAAATCTATTCGATCAATTGTGTCAAGCATTTTATCGGTATTTTATCCTTTAAAAGAAATATAAAAATATTTACAATATTTAAAAAAAAAAGAAACTTTGTAAAATTGTGAATATTTCTGTGGTTATTTTTGGATTTTAAATGCTACAAATATATTATTTTTATTTATTCAATTTAAAAAATATCTTAAATTTAAAGACGAGCATTATTAAAAATTCTCTTTTTTTTTTCAAAATATAAGCTCTTTTGGGTCATTAAAACAAATACCTCTTGTGTATTTTTAAAACTACTTTTAGATAATATATTTGCTCTCGCCGTTTAAAGTCTTCTAAATATAAAATATGACCTATTTGAAGTTCGCAATTATGCATAATAAATTAATAGCGACTGTATACAAATGATGTATATGTCAATTAATGTTTATTTGACTAAAACGTTTTGAAAATATCATTAATAGCGAGATTGAAATAAAGCTTTAGTTTTCGATATACAAATAAGAAAATATAATGTAATTTATTTCCAAATATTTTAAATTATGATGCATCCATTACATGTATTGAAATTATGAATTTGGTTTAATATAATATGATATAAAATACGGAAAATATAAATGATAATATATAATTTAATGGTATGCATATATTATATAAACTATTCCGTAATAAATATCCAGTTCACCAAAAGATACGATGGAGAATAATGTGCTAGAGGTTAGGTCTAATAATAGCAGCCGAGCGTTTGTTAGCAGACGCAAGAAAAACAAGCAACCAAACGAGAGCAGCTATGGTGTCTAGTGAAAGAAAGAAAAAAAGAAAGTTTCTTTACACATATTATAAATATATACTTCCATTAGATAATAAAAAGGCATATATTGGATTGAATAAATTGAATTGAATAAATAAATTGAATTTTTTCAATAGATAATAAATCTTTTATTCAATCCAATATATGGCCTTTTATTATCTAAAGATTTAAATATGGATTGCTCTATTTTCAGAAATATACTCCCATGTAAGACTCTTTTTCTCTTTATTTATATTTTTATTAACTAAAATATTAATTTTAAATTATTGATTTGAAAATATTTTAAATAATTTATTTTCAAGTGTATTTAAGAGTTACTTTATCCACAGATTCATTTTTCGATGCGCATAACAACATATTTAGAAATATACATTTTATATTTGTTGATAATATAAATATAAATTACAAAATAATATGTAGATGTGAGGTATATTTAAATAGCATTTGTAAAAAAATATTTCGCGTACTTATATATTGAATAATTCATCATAACCTTATGTATTTAAACTATCATTTCATTTCGTATTTAGGTAACTAAAAATATGCTATTAAAATATGGGCTTATATAATTAAAAAATAATGTTAGAAAAAATTATCAAATACAATAAAATACATGTCCGCAATATTTTGACTTTTAAAAAATTTCTTATATGATGTAGTAAATATATTATTGATAAGTGAAAATATTTTTCAAAAGAAAATTGAATTTGACCTTTTGTAGGTTTGTTGTAAAATTGTATTTTTCTTCTGAATTTATTTTTTCGTAATTCTATATTTTTATTTTACTATATTTGCTCATAATTATTTTTAAAATATCAATATAAATGTATTAGTAATCGATATTTTATTGGTATCACACCGTCAACACATTTTATAAAACGTATTTAAAGAAAAAAAAAGGTAAGTTAATTTCAATTATGAAAAAAACTATATGACTTTATTTTATAAATAAATTTTGTAAATGGATTTACAACGATATTAATATATTGGGTATACATATATATATTATTTACAAAGCCACATAAGGATTAATATAATAGAGTAATAGCATGACATATACGAATATATATATATTATAGATATGTGGATATATGTGGATGAAGGCACACACACAAAGGGGGGCACATGGTGAAATATACATTGGGATATATTTAGATAAATATATACATCAAAATGGGAAAGCAACATGCGCTATTTTACATGCCTTACTAATTTTAGGGCAGCCGGTTACTTCACGGCTGTATTTAAAAAAAAATGATTTGAAAAGACAAAAAAAAAGCGCCAAATAACATTTCGAAAATTATATTATAAAAATAATTATGTATATAGTTTAATATAAATTCATATTTTTTTAATGTTTGATGTGTTAAATCATATTCAAACGAATATATATAAATGGGTATAGTTTGAATAATATATATTAATTACGTATGCCTATAAAATTTATATTTTTAAAAACCCAAAATAATATTTAAAATAAAATCGAAAGTTATATTATACAATATTCATTTAAATATTTGAAAAATCGAAAACAACCCCATAAAAAAGTAACAAAAAGTTTAATTTTTTTTTAAATTATATTTTTAAACAAATTTAATCGGTTGGTAATAATTTATAAATTCGAATTTATTTTGTTATATATATATTATATAATATTTTTTAATAATATGTTCTATTAATAAAAAATAAAATAGAATAACCATTTGAACATTCGTTTTTAGTGTTTTTCGATTTTTAAAAAATCCATATAATTATTCCATATCCATATAAAATTTCGCAAAACTATTTAAAATATTATATTCTATAATATATTCTTTATGTTCAACAATTTTTCATGACGATGTGCCCCAACTGCCAAATAAAACTAAAAAAGAAAAATGTTCACACGCACTCTCGCTAGATGGCAGTGGGATTAATGGCTCGTATATCAAAATGAATATTTCTTTTGGCTGATATGAAATATGCAAATATATATGAAATAAATATACACATATATAATAAATACAAAATTTATAACTAAAAAGGGAAATTTAAAGAAATACACACGTAAAATACAAGGATATAGCAAAATAAAACAGAAAAAAGGGGGGAAATATTATTACAGTAATTCTATAAATATAGAGGGATGACTCTATGAATATTTATGTTAAGTTTTGACCAGATTAAGCCCAGTAGATCCAGATCAGTACGACCACCAGCGTACCCAGGCCCAGTACGACCACCACACCACCTGCCAGTACTATGGGGGATGGCATGGAGCGACTTGGGGGTGGTGGGGGTCGCATAACTGACAGCAGGGTCTTCTGCACATCATCGTCTGCTTGGAACAAAAAGACATTCAAATTCCACACTAACCATTGTCCAATGAAAACATATTATCGTGATAGAGTAACGTCGCAACAAATAGAGCAAGGATGTGCCATCTAGTGCAAGTCTTTGCAATTTATTAGAAAGACGAACATAATCGTATAGTGATAAAATAGCACAGAAGTGATATTGTACTGAAGAGAGATTACGTAGTTACATAACATCTCCTGATCGAGTAATTGAAAGTTTTTGATGGCTTGCGCCATCTATCGGAATAAAAATAAACTATTTATTACTTTTCAAAAATTACTCTAATGATTGGCTTCTCTTGATTTATCAATAAAGGGTTTTCGGCCAATATTCTGGAATATATTTTAAAAAATCAACCATTAGTTGATATTTATTCCGATAGATGGCGCAAGCCATCAGAAATTGAATTGGACGAGCAGAAGATAATTTTTGTTCTTAATAATATAAGGTTTAATGGTGGAAAAAAGTGAAAATCAAAATTTAAATTCTAGAGTAAAGTATGTAAATTTTTTGATATTCACTTTTTCTACCGTTAAAATTCAAATACAATAATGAAAATGGAAAATGTTACACCCAGTTATAACTGGAGGAATAGCATCAAACATTGGCATGAAGATACAAGCAATTACATAGATCAATTAATAAAAAGGTAAACTTTAACTATTTTAGACACTTTTTGCATCTAAAAAAATAGTATTAATACTTCCACCCAAAAAGTTTTTTTTCTAACTAAATTCAAAAGTATTTAAAAAATATTTTAATTCAGGGTCCCCCCCCCCTTGTGATGTAACACTTTCTAATTTCAGTCGGTGTACAAGTAGGTAACACCCTCGATTCCCGATAGCCATAAACCGGGATTGAATCCCGCGTTAACATTTTGTTTAATATGTAAATAACCTTCACATATTATTCATTGTTTCAATTATCATAAACTAGGTTGCTCTTGTTGAGCGGTACCTAGTAAAGTGATTTTGGAACAAGAACAAGACTTTCTATTTTTAACTAGTGTATTTAAACAAACATATGTTTGATAGGCGAAAAAACACACAAAAATGCTCAATATAATTTTTTTTAAAAGATCATATTTTCATGATCGTGTAACTGAATGTTGCGGATGGTCTTATCCCATCAATCGAACCCTTTTTTTTAATGAAATATCAAGAAAAAAATAACCACGTACGCTTTTCGGGCTTTTGGTCCTTTTAGCGTGGTGCAGGTTGTGCCTTGAAGGTACAATAGGGAGAGCTTTATGTCGAATTTTTTAAATCCATGACAAGGTTATTTAGGGTCCAAAGTGCTTAAACAAGCTATTACATGTTTAAAAATAGTTTTAAAAGTAGACAAGTAAAAAGATTCCCTTTCACACACATTATACATTTAAACCTGTCTATAGCGCCCCCTCTTGGGACTCACCAAAATAGGGTGCTATAGAGAGGTCACTTTTAATGTAAATCGCATCATACTACGTATTTAAAATCGGGCACTATAGAGAGGGAGGCGCTATTTAGAGGGGACTCTATAGACAGGTTTACCTGTATATTTTTATATTATTAACCTTGTTGTTGTGTGATCCTTTTCTTCTTCTTCTTCTTCTCTACATTTAAAATATTTTCAAACATAAAAATGTTTAATTAAGAAAAAGCCATCTCCTTATCTTGCAACTGAAAGTTGCTGATGGTTTGCGCCATCTATCGGAATAAATATATACTATTCTCGTTGATTTTTAATTATTTAAAATATTAATTAATTAAAAATCAACGAGAATAGTTGATATTTATTCCGATAGATGGCGCAAACCATCAGCAACTTTCAGTTGTACGATAAGGAGATGGCTTTTTCTTAATTTATGCACCTTATCCCAGTACATTATCACATTTGTACTATTTTTTCACATAAACATGTTTAATTACGAGAAGGTGAGGGGAAGATCTCCTGATCGTGCAACTAAAAGTTGATGATAGCTTGCACCATCTGTTGGAATAAATACCTACTGAATGTTGATTTTTAAAAATATTATTCCATAATTGGCCAAATTCCCTTTCTTGATTAATCAAGAAAAGCTAACCACACGTTTCAGGCTGTTGGCCCTCATCAGCGTGGTGCAAGCTGTACCCCATAAACCAAAAACGGCTGGTCTTTGGGGCTTTCTGAAAAATCAAGGAATGGATATTTAAGACCGGAGGTACAGCCTGCACCACGCTGAGGAGGGCCAACAGCCCGAAACGCGTACGTGGTTAGCTTTTCTTGATTAATCAAGAAAGGGTATTTTTAAGTAATTCTGGAATAATTAAAAATCAAATTTGGTTGGTATTTATTCCGACAGATGACGCAAGCCATCAGCAACTTCTAGTTGCACAATCAGGAGATGCCTTTCTCGTAATTTATCATCCTGATCCCAGTACAATTTCACTTTTGTTTTTCACATAAAAATGTTTGTGATAAAGAATTGTGTTTTTAGATCTAAGAGTACTTTTTAATTGTGGAAATAAGATGATTTTATACGAAAAATAATAGGTCGACAGTGTGTAAATTTTACAAAATGTGAGTTTAGTGGGTAAAGTTGTATCGTTCTTTCTATATGTCCGTCCGGCTGGGACCTACGGACATAGTCCGAGTCTCTCCTATCGCATCACCTTAATAAGCCAATCATCGTTAAATATTTTCTTAGCTCAGTGGTTGCATCGAAAGACTACATTAACTATACGTTGGTGGGTTTCAAAATATAAACTTGACTTTTGTTTGTTATTATTGCTACATACTCTGTTGTTTTTTTTTGTCATACTTTTTGGGGAATGGAATTCTATTTTAGGGTTTGTTTTTATGAATCACAATAATGTTGATTTTACTCTCTGTAAGTATATAGGGATATATATATGACAGTTGATATCTTTACACTATAACGAAAAACTTAGCGGCGTGAAAAATTCGATTTTTTTTACATAGATACATTATAGCTTGTACGATTCAGTTTTAGATGATATTATTTTTAGTCCCAAAAAAAAATCGCATCGTGTTTAATTATTCTTGATATTTACATGCTCTGTTAGGTAATAGAGTATGTAAATAGGTCGAAATGGGTATGGAGTAGGTAAATAGGTATGAAATAGGTCGAATTTGCTAAATACATTTATCTGTTTGGTAAATGCGACCGATTTCATAACATCTCTCGTAGGATGTTATGAAATCGAAGCCGTCCCTGTACTGATGAAGGCCATAGCCTGAAACCATGGTATACTGGTTGTTGGTTTATTGTCTGGATTTTCCTGGTGTCGCGGCTCATTCTTTATCATTACTAGTAAAGGTTTTTACTGGGGTGATGCAATAGTGTGTCTTCGTTCTGATGCCCAATTAGAGGGAGATAGATGGCTTATCGTCCAATAATCTTGTAAGACGTCCGTGGCTCACCTGAAGCACGCGACCTGCTGTGTATTTCATAACAAAAAAACCTCGTAAAAGATGGACGATTGTTCCATCGAAATATTGGATTAATAAAAAAAAATCTTATTACAATCCAAAATACGAGGTGTGTTCAAAGAGTATCGCGAATTTTGATTTTTCGCGGGTTACGTATATTCGAATTTCGATCTTTTTGTGGCTTTATGTTGGCACTCATGTCTCTCACTTATGCCGACAAGCTCGGCCATTTTGAATGTTCACTTAATTGTTGACAGCTGCTTTGCTTGCAGGTGTTTTGGATCGTCTTCGATCTTTTACCTATTGACTGTGGCATACGGATAAGCTACCTTGGACCGAAGCAACGTTTATCGGTGGTACAAAATGTTCTCAGAAGGCCTAGAAGATGTGAACGACGAAGAGCGTGCCAGACGCCCGAGCACTTCAACAACAGACGAAAATATTAATGAAGTGGAGAAAATGATATTGGCCAATCGTCGAATCACCGTTAGAGAAGCTGCTGAGGACCTAAACATATAGATTGGCTCGTGCCATTCGTTTTTATCAATGATTTGGGCATGAGACGGGTCGCCGCAAAATTCGTACCAAAATTGCTCAATTGCGACCAAAAACAGCATCGCATGAACATTGCTAATGAGATGTTGGACTCTGTCCGCGACGACCAAAATTTGCTCCAGAGGGTCATAACTGGTGACGAAGCGTGGGTTTATGGTTATGACGTGGAAACCAAAGCTCAATCATCTCAATGGAAGCTGCCGCACGAACCAAGACCGAAAAAAGCGCGCCAAGTTCGGTCGAATGTGAAAGTTTTGCTGACAGTTTTCTTCGATTGCAGAGGCGTGGTGCATCATGAGTTCTTGCCACAGGGTAGAACGGTCAATAAGGAATATTACCTGCAAGTTATGCGCAATTTGCGGGAAGCAATCCGCCAGAAACGCCCGGATTTGTGGAAGAACAAAAATTGGCTTTTGCACCACGATAACGCCCATGCTCACGCATCGTTGCTTGTGCGCGACCTTTTGGCCAAAAACAACACACTAATGATGCCGCAGCCACCGTATTCCCCAGATCTGGCCCCCTGTGACTTTTTCTTGTTCCCTAAACTGAAGAGGCCCATGAAAGGACGACGTTACGCTACGCTTGACAAGATAAAGACGGCATCGAAGGAGGAGCTGAAAAAGATTTTTAAAAATGATTTTTTGAAGTGCTTCGAAGATTGGAAAAACCGTTGGCACAAATGTATAATATCTCATGGGGATTACTTTGAAGGGGACAAAATAGGTATTCATGAATAAATAAATAATTTTTGAAAAAACACAAAGGTCGCGATACTTTTTGAACACACCTCGTAAGCCTTATTTTTTAAATTTAGATATGTGTGTGTGTGTGAAACAGCATTAGCTTTGATGTTAGTGACTAGCATCTGTAATGTAGGTAACAAGCGGGTATACAGCGCCTGTGTACGAGTGTACTACAGGGCAGCAAGACAAGATAGAACATTTGATCCTTTTCCACCTACACACCCACCAGTTTCACAACTTTAATCTGACTTGACGTGACTAAACCCATTATTGAAAAAAAAAAAAACTTTCCCAACTAATTAGGGAGGGAATTAGCTCGTGTCATGGGCGGGAGAAAGTTGTCCCAAAGGGCGTGGTTTGACCTTTCCACGTATTTCTCTTTCTTTTTAGACATTTCTCTACTTCTTTAGAATTTTACTTTGGCCTTTCTATGGATACTAGAAGATTTTATATGACATTTTTATAATGCCTTTTTGATATTCAATTGACATTTTATCTGCGTTTTTGGAGTTTTCTTTCGATCTTTCTCTGCGTATTGGAATATTCTTTAGTTCACCCTTTTATGTTCATTTGGAGGAATCCTCAACCATTCTCCGTCTCTTTCGAAGATTTCCCTGACCATTCTCCGTCTCTTTCGAAGATTTCCCTGACCATTCTCCGTCTCTTTCGAAGATTTCCCTGACCATTCTCCGTCTCTTTCGAAGATTTCCCTGACCATTCTCCGTCTCTTTCGAAGATTTCTTTGACCATTCTCCGTCTCTTTCGAAGATTTCCCTGACCATTCTCCGTCTCATTCTTCATCTCTTTCGAACATTTCTTTGACCATTCTCCGTCTCTTTCGAAGATTTCCCTGACCATTCTAAGGTTTGTCCAGGTTTGTCCGGTTTGTCCGGAAGACTGCTTACTAAAATGATGGAAGGGGAGGATTTATGAATAGGGAAGTAGGATAAAGATTACTAATCTTTATCAAGATAAAGATTTTTATTTCAAAAATTTATCATTGAAAAGGTTTTATTTAAGATAAATTAAAGGTACTAAGGGTTATTGGAAAAATCACTATAACAGTAATATATTACAAGTATAAATATCCTATTCAATTTTTACATAGCATAAAACGCTGATATTTACAAACCCTATTAACATATCCCCTGAAGAGCGTATATACAATTGAGGGAATTATTAGCGTAATTTATCGATATATATATATGAAAGGCAACCCACTTTCCCGTAATATATAAATACATTTATATCATCGGGGAAATGGATTGCCTTTCATAATTAAGGGAAGAGTTATTGCCACACTTAGAAATCATTCTTGGGAATCGAGGGCAAATATTTTGGTGATATATAAAAGTCATCGATCGCCATTTCTTCCCGCCCCCGCCATGTCAAACGTATGCAAATTGGATTTATTGTTGTGCAAATTTGGTGACAGCCGACTAAATGTCACCTCCCACTACGAACATATGAACATATTGGCATTTGACATTCCGGATTTTACTCAAATTAGTGTTGAATAGTGGAATGCCGTTTTTTTATACGGGGATAAACTTAATGAAATAACTAATATAGGATTATTTTGTGTGTGTGTGTGAGGTGTTGTGCGCTTATATATTTCTACATATTATTTGCTAGTTTGATTAAGTGTATAAATAAAATTTGGGTATTAATAAAATACATTTTTAGGCAGAGAGATATCGTTATTTCTTGGCACAGAAGAAGACATTAAGTTATATTTGAAGGCACAACTACTACAATAGAAAGGCTACAGAGAAGAGTAGTATGGTTACTGTGATATCTGCTTAACTGTATGACTAATACAATAGAGGGATATTAGCATGGCTCGTGTAATACGATAGAAAGGATACAGAGAAGATTACCGTGGCCCCGCGCAGGGGATGAGACGCAGAGCAACGGGGAAGAGTTGAAAACAGAAGAATCAACAGGTGTGAAGGACACTTACCCATCCTCCTTGTCTGACGACCCACGGCGTCAAGTCCCGTTGAACATGGCGGTCCAGAAGAGCGGCAAGTGTCAGCACAAGATCCGGTCGTCCAGCCGCCACACAGTCGCTCGCTAGGTTGGCTGCAAGGGCGAAGAGCGCTACCACACGCCCCCAGCTGATATCTCGCAGGAGAGACCGCGCAAGCATCGGGAACAACGCGCGTAGCACGGATTCCGACCTCAGTCCGGCATGTAGACCGATATGTCGCGCTACTCCGCCCCCGAACAACGCGGGGTAGCGCCTCTCAAGCAGCGTACAGAGCTGGCGAAGACGTGAGGCCACTCGCCCAGCCACCGCCCCGCGAGGGGAGTAGCTGAGGCCCTGCAGGCGCACGAGCTCGGCCCGTGTATGCCCGCCAGCTGCACGCAGCCTGGCACGCAGCACGCGTCCGCATAACGCGCGGCCCTGAGCGGCTACTTCCTCACCTGACTGCCAGGCCGCCGCCGCCGTGGCCATCGATCTCTCGCGCAGGAATGCCGGGAGATGTCGCGCGCTCTCCTCCTCCGCCCGCTAGCACGCCTGCTTATATGTAAATACGAGCATGCGCACACTCCCAACACGAAACTAACATCCCCCCCCCCACCCCCCCTTTTTTTTGTTAAAATCAAGAACTTAGAAAATAAATACTCACTCCTATTATATAACACACACACACATATACGTACATACGCAGCAGATGGCGCTACAAGTACATATATGTAAATAGACATTTCTGATAACATGGCGCAAAATGTTTCTTCTACTTTGAGACGAAACGTTGATATTAGAATTCCTGAAAATTTTGACTTTGTTGAATTTAAAATATGTAAATATTATTCTTTCTCTTCTTGTTTTTATCGCCCGTATTTAGTACTTTTATTGTTTGCTAAAATGAATTGTGTGCTCTGTATTTAATAAAATACTATTGGCACGTGTTGAATAAATTTTCGATTACAACATGTGTTTGGAGAACGAGGTAACAGGCCACGTTTCTTCCCCAAACTAGAGAATATTGGCTGGATGAAACCTGTTAAAGGCCATTATAAGAACACCGAAGAATTAGAAGGGACATATATATAAGAGCAGAAGTTGCCTCTCCTGTTAAAATATACGTCAAAACTAGAATCTATCTATTGACCGTCGCCACAAACTAGCGGCCTCGGGTCTGTGACAGCCATTACACCGTCAACAGGAGAAGCGACCTCTGCTTCTTTAGATCAATTTCCTCCCAGCAAAAATTTCCATCTATATTTATATATAGAGGGGTAAGGGTTACTGCAGAAAATTCTGGAAGGTAAAGCGTTAACGGAAATGGAACGTTGAAAAGAATAAGAATGGAACTGGTAGACTGTATAGGAAGCTATTAAATAAATAAAGAAAACAGCTCAAGATAGAAATTCACAACGCCACTGGACGCCAGTAACTGTAAATGTGTAGAGAAACTAAAAAAGAACATTTGGAAATAAATATCTGTGAAAGGTGTCTTGAAATCTCTAAGCATTCGTTGATCACAGAGAACATTTTTATCTGTATAGGTACCCATTGTTCTATATATCATTCTTGGAGCAAGTATAAATAAAGATTGCTTTGTGTAGATCATTGTGGAAGTCAGAGGAAAGCTAATCCCCCGAAAATCCAAGCCAGAACAAGTGAGTACCATACCTTTATTCGTAACGCCATTTAATTTACATATCTGTGATAAGGTAGTATGTAAAAGTTCCTATCGTATTGTTTCAACATATATTATTATCACATTCAAGTGATAATAACCTGAAAATCTGCAAGATTGCAGTGACGGATAGTAGATGGCACGCTAAAGTAAATATCGTAAGAGTGCCTAGCTCATCATTGCCTAACCCCTTACAATAATTTTTCAGTTTAATAGACACAGATTGCTACAACTATTGTAATTGATTATTTACATAGCATTTTAAAAGTTTACTCTTGGAGCTTAGTCAAACTCTGTGAATATTGCCTTTAGAATAAAACTATTTTACATATCTGTTCGAGTTGTTAGATGAATGTCAAAATTCTTTTTAAGAACGGAGGCCACATAAAGTTTCACATTCGAAACACAAATGACGCTCTTTGTCTTGTTTAATCTATTGCTATGTTGACTTGTCAGCAGGGATCGTAGACTAAATGCGTATGTTTTTCAAATGTTGACCCGGTGTATCACTCATCATTTTAGATAAATCAACCACAAGCTTTCTTGTATAAATTAAATTATTAATTTAATTATTATTTATTATTAATTAAATATATTTTAGAAAAAAATATTTTTAAACTTCTATATTCAAAATGTATTTGCATTTAAATCAATTTATGAATCAAAGTGTATTTTACAAAGTTGATAAAATTGGTTATATAAATGTGCAAAAATAAGGTTATAATATTGTTCTAAGGGTTTATATATATATGACTATATATTTACATATTCACCATATATTTATCTCTGGTGCCATTCAAACTATATTGACACCCATATACGAGTATGTATTCACATAAATAAACATAGAAATATATTTTAGCATTAGTAATGGATACACAGAGAAGAGGAAACTGTCTTTTCTCACATTTTACGTATTTACATATCTCCCAAGTTAAATACATAAATAGCAAAGAGTAAAGAATGACATTCTCAGACTAAGAACGTATATTTAATCACGATTTATTTGACATTTCACAATGACATATTACTCCCAGGATCCATCGGAGCTACTTCAGGCACTCCCCTGCATCCACATATCCAGGTCATTTCTTCACGGCAACAACTCCTAGATTTGCATACCTACCTCACTGAATTCTGTTGTCCACACGGTTTTCCTGGAGAGAAACAAACACCATTCTATCAATATATTAAACAAAACATAGGTGTGGGTAATATAAAATCTGCAAGTTAAAAAACAACCTCCGAGAAAGTATTGGTCTCCTCTTACCAAATTTACATAATTACAAGATTCCTTAAATGTAGAGAATAGAAGCAAATCCCGAGAGATAAATGTAAATATCAGAATATATCATAGCGAACGCCCAGATAGTTGCATATGTATACATGTATGTATATATGGCAGGAAATATGGAAATGAGATTTTAAATCGTATTAAATAAAAGAGAAATTCGAGGATACGTCTAAGATGAAATCTCGTCAAAATTTATCAGATTAAGAGATTCAATGAAAATATTCAAAACTTTTGGGTCCTACATCTAAAGAAGACCTTGTCTGGAGGAAGACCCTCCTCCATGGAGCCTCCATCAATGAACTAATATGTAAATATTGCTGTGTTTTAACATTGTCTAGAAGACAATAAAGATGTTTTAAATTATGTATAACGGTTTATAACGCACCTATAGCCATATCGATCGACATTCCAATCTTTGAATTTCCTTTTAAAAATTCTTAGCAAAATTCTCTTGAGACAGAGAACAATTCTATCAAATATTTAGATAGGGTTCAACGCGTCCAGTAAGGTGCGATTGTTTAGGAAAAAAAAAACATATTTTGAATGTGTATGCATAGAGAGACTTGAAATAAAGCTTGCGAATTTTAGATAAACTTTTGAAGAAACGTATATAGAAACGTTCACATCGGCAAAGTTCCTTAATATTTCTATTTTGAATGGTTCTATATATTATGGTATACATACCTGATTGTACATCCGGGTATACTACTGGGTATTGATCCGGGTATTCATATATGATAGGATATTCGTCAGGGTTCTGATTCGGAGATTGGTCTGGGATTATTTCTGGCTCGCGAGGGTTTTGATCTGGGTATTGGTCTGGGATTATTTCTGGCTCGCGCGGGTTTTGATCTGGGTATTTGTTATCTGGATATGTTTCGGGTATTTTCTCTGGCTTGCACGGGTTCTGATCCGGATATTGATCATTGGGGTTATTTTCATCTGGGTACTGTATTTGGATGGTTGAGGGTCTCGCGGGTGGTGGTGTGGTGATGTATTTCTGTTTCGTAGGGACACCTTCAGGAGCGGCTGTTGGATATTTGATAGGCCAAGGTGTAACTCTGGGGGGGGCCATTGTCGAAATAGATTCTGGAGGTGACTTTGTAACGGGGGGCTTCGATCCGGCTTTCGGACAATTGTAATGTCTGTTAATTCTGTCCAAATCCATCTGAAAACACATCAAACATTTTGTTTTTGCAACAAAAACATTAAATCATATATATTTTTTCAAAAAATATCGCAATTCACTAAGATGCCTTGTGTTGTGGCTTTGTCACCGACCCGAGGTCGCTAGTTTGCGACGACGGTCAATAGATGGCGTCTAGTTTTGACGGGAGAGGAACCCTATGCTTTTTTTAGGATAATAAAGTCTAATATGCAAATTAAAGACCTTATATATGTAAATAAAAACACTTAGATGAACATACCATGGTGAAATTCTTTTGGTTCCCAAGGTCCTGTATATTCGGATTCTTTGATTGCATAGAGAGTTTGGGGCGAGCGAAGCTGTATTGGTCGTAGTGCATGACGGAATTGTAGTCGTAGGGCTCCTTGGTCAGGTCGATGGGGCCGGTAGCCTTCTGGTAGGCATATCTCCAGGCTGTAGATACACCAAGGCGTTATGCAACTACGTCACATCAGTAGTGATTCATTGAGAGCAGATATCCATGTTAGCCATCAGTTTCTTTATTGAATTAGGTTTGGATAACTTTCGAGCCTTTCAACAGTTCCTTTATCGTAACATACGATTCTATAAAAGACTGATATTTCTATTTACATATATACACTTGTGTGATAATTATATTTATTGAAAATGTGTTTATATTTTTAATAATATCAAATATTTTCTTTATAATTTTGTGAAATTATATTAAAAAAAGAAACAAATTAATTTAATTGTTACACATTTTATCGATAGATGGCAATTGAATTTAAAAATTTAATTTACATATATAATTACATAATTAAAGGGAATGATGCCTCTATATGTAAATATGTGAAAAATAAATAGGGACAATGTCAGATGTTGTTTGTGCGATATTAAAAACCAAAAAGGAAGATCCTGACCGCTCTCGTGAGAAATTTAGATGGCAGAGAGCGCCATCTAGTGGAAAAAGAATCAACTAAATGTTGGGTTTGTTCTATGCGTACGTGTATGGCTTTTCTTGGTTTAAAGGGGGGTTGGCTAAATATATTATGGAACAAGCGTAAATCAACGTTTAGTTTATTTTTGTTCCTTTAGATGGCGCTCTGTCATCTAAAATGCTCACGTGAGCGGTAGGATAAGCCTTTTTAAAAAATATACAGGGTGATCCAAAAGTCCCGCACAACTTTAAAAATTAATAACTCCGCGAATATTTGTGCTAGAGCAATGCGGGTAAACACCATTGTATTCAGGATGCAATGGGATTTTTTATGGCAAATAATGAAAAATTCGAAATTTATTTTAGTTACAATTTTATTCGCCAGATGGCGCTCTACCAGAATCAGAGATTCAGCGGCCAAATTGTTTGATAAATAGAAAAATATAACTGATCGACACGTATTTTTCCTTTTTGAATACCAGGAAAGAACCCTAATAATATCAAATAACAAATTAATAAAACACCACTTCGCCAAAAGTATGAAGAATTGGTTAACGATTTTCAAATACAATCATAGATATGTAAATTAGGTAAATGCAAATTAAAACATGTAGCAAAAATATTTATATTTTATATGGGTTTTTGTGAAATAGATTGAATGTTTGAAAAAAACTGCTGATATCAATACACGATTTTTCGAAATGTTAATATAGTACCAAAAATTATGATGGCACTATTAATAGGATTTCTTGCTATAAGAAAATGTGTAGTTTCTTGACTGATTGGCGACCCTTGACTATTTAACTGGATATTTGTCATGATCCAACAAATGAAATATAGAGGGGAGTGACAAAAATATATTTGTAGTACTTTATTCCAAATATCCTATGGGCTTGTTAAATATTATCATTGTTTATTATACTGTACACAATTTTAAAAAATGTGTCCCCTCAAATAAAAATAATTTTTAAATCGACCTTTTGCGTTGAAAAACGTGGTAGTAAAATCATTTTGTATTATTTTTTTTTTTTTGCACAAAATTTCTAAAGGTATTGGTGTACAGAAAATATTCCTTATGCTATTTCTTCTAATGAGCGAAAAGCGAAAACTAATCATAAGGGGAAAAAATTGTGTGTACAGTGTTATTCGAGAAGTTATAATACTCTGGTACAACGACATAATATGTGAGCAAATGACAAACAAAATATTACTGTTCACAAAAAAAAGAGTCAAGATGTGAGGACAGCATTTATTATCCCCATATCCCAACACAAAGAGCTGCAAAATATTGGCAGATAATATAATACATGGCGGCTTATATAACACATGAGGTAACTGCCTTCTC
>CP092878.1:3786995-3801917 GCA_030710605.1 Cordylochernes scorpioides | reverse complement strand
AAAACATTTAATCGGGTAAAACCCGGGCGTTGCCCGGGTCATTCGGCTAGTATATATATATATATATGAGTCTATATTTCTCTTCCACATTTATTGACTCTCTTCTATATTCTAACGCTATCTTCCAATAGGCAATGACGCATGCGCGGTACCAATTCGTTTTGTGCACCGTTTTATATACGATAGGCTAATGCTCCAATATGCATATATGTATATAGGAGTCTATATTGTTCTTCCATTTATTGACTCTCTCCTATTTTCCAACGCTATCTGTCAATAGGAAATGACACATGCGCCATACCACTTCATTTTTCGATGTTGTATGATAATGACCAGCAGAATGCGGACCATTTACTTGAAAGGTTTTTTAAAATTATTGTTTTTGGTTTGGAAGAGCGAGTTCAGTGAAGGTTTTAGAGTAGTTTGTCGGTTTGGAATATCCTCGAGTTCTTCCATCATGCGACTTGCTAAGTTTATATATAGTAACCATGTATGAAGATTTTGACAGTGAAACAAATACGCGCTACTTTTTAGATTTAAAGATTTTTCTATAAACTTCATACGGCATTGATAAAAATGTTTAATGGGAGTGCATGGCTCATCAGAGATTAACCCCTCCATCAGTTTCGCCAAGTTGATCTACCGTATCGCTCTACACTTATAAATTGCATATATTCTATACTCATAAACGTTTTTAGATAAACTTATACATGTGCAGATAAAATCATTATAAAATATAAATCCCAAACAAAATAAATATTTTTAAGTTTTCATTTATTCCCTGAAAAAATATAACTTGGGTTTTTCCTAACAAAAGAAATATCCCCAAAAAGGTAGCAGAGTAAATCGCTTTGAAGAAAGACTTAGAACAAAATAAAGAATTATATATGTGTATATATTCTATACTCTACAATACAAATATGGCGTATATATTTTGATACATGCTATAACATGACTATGGTGCTTCCAGAACAACCGGTAGTTGCCCAACAAGATGCAACTGAGTAGATATGCAAATATCGGTGATTGTAGGTGAGAGATGCCCTGAATTTAGATGTGGGACCCCTACCGGACAAAAAGTACACCATTAATCTCCTGTATTTGATGTATATTTTTGTTTTCAATAAACTTGTTTTCCCACCCATGTGTTTTGATATTTTAAATACTTTTATACAATCTTGGTGCATTATGTGTATAGTTGAAGAGATATATACATATATATATACATATATACATATATACACATATATATACATATATATACAAGGACATAAGTTGTGTACGCTGTCATAGAGCAGTGACCGCTGGAATGGCGGAAAACCTGCATCATTCTGGGGATAGTCTTGAGGCCTGTCCTCATAACATTTTTTTTACCTGCCCACGGTTAAAAACCTTATTAAAATAATATGTTTTCGAGGATATATATGTTATAAATAAAAATGAATTGAGATTTCCTGCTTGAATTTATATCATGTTGAGGATTATGGTAATGCAATGCAGTCGTGGTTGAAATAATAATCTTGAAAATATAAAGTCTTGATCAGTAATTTAATTGAGTTAAAGGAATATATAAAAAAGAACATAATTTGATAAAAGTAATGCCTGGCTTAAGGCGAGTAGAATAAGGAAAACAAAAGATTATTTACATAATGTACAAAAGTTTTGAGCCGGCCATCGGGGAAGAGAAAATATCTTTTATTTGTGGGGCTGCTAACCAAAATAAATTATTTTTTAGCCCCATAAAAAATCATTATCATAATCAAATCATAAAAAATCATCATCGGGGAACAACAACAATTAGTTTTAAAGGGTAAGCGTGACCTCTGGCGGTCGATTTAACAGAGTATTTGAATCTATGAAATATAATTTTAAATAAAATAATATTTTAATATAACATATATACATATGTATATTTATTTTGAGCGTTAAAGAGGGTTTTAAAATTCGTGATTAGGAGAAATTGTGTATATGCAACTCACTTATAATAGTTCTATAATAGATAGTCGTTATTTTTTCGACACAATTTGGTAACCATTATCAAAATAGGTTTCCTTGAGAAATGACAACTGCGAGTCACTGAAACGTTGGAATAAAATATATTTTAAAAAAAGGTTGAAGTAAATCGTTTGTCCGCCCTAGACTGACGAGGGCCATTAGCCCGAAACCATGGTCTCTAGGTGGACGCTTATCAGTTTGCCAAAGTTGGTGTTGTGGCTTTGTCACCGACCCGATGCCGCTAGTTGCGGCGACGGTCAATAGATGGCGTCAGATTCTGACGTCTATTTTGACGGGAGAGGCGACCATTGCTTCCATATATCTAGCGGAACAAAAATGGCTCTGACATCTGAAATGTTCATGGGAGCGTTCAGAAAATGCCAAATTTGTGTTTTTAATATCAAAACCTGACCATTTCTATATTTTTTCACACATACATATATGTCATAATTTGTATATAATTGTATGTACCCCCGACCCACTATGCATGTACAATGTATGATTTTCAAAGATTTAATAAAGAATAAGGTAACTGGAGGACAGAAAGTAGCAACAAGACATAGGAAGCAGGCTAAAAGCGGGCACAAGTATAAATAACTTGTACAGTCAATACTTCCTGGCAAGCCCGGACGTATCTGGTATCCGCAGAAGTTATATTAGTAGAGAGACGCCCAATATTTCCGGACAGGACCGGACGTATTTGATAACCGCGGAAGTAAAATAGAGTCGAACTAACACCCGATACTTCCTGACCAGGCCGGGCGTAACTAACACCAAAGAAAGCCGCCGGTCCAATTAGGAAGCACTAACTAAGTAGGTCAACCAATAGAAAAACGGGCACGTCCCATCCTTCGACCAATGGGAAGGAAGACGACTCGTGGTGTTAAATCGAGAAGTAAGAATTGTCAGTAACGTTTTCGCTCGCATAGGAACAACACCTAGAGTAGTGCTTTGGCTCCCAAGGAGGTGACATCGGCTCTGGACCTCTCTCCCTCTGCTCATCCCGTAGCTAAGTACAATCACCACCATGTGATCAGATAATTAACAATCAAAACCCGCTCCGCCTTCTCAAGCTTTCTTCCCTCCAACCCAGTTGCCTTTTTTTTTTCAAACCCCATCACGTGTCCTGATTATTCCTAACTGTATGCTTCACTTACCACTCAACGACTGCGTTTCAACCAATCCTCACCATTCAAATCGAACAACAAGAAAATCCGCAACGATATTGTCACAGAACGGTTAAGTCGACAGGATTCTACAACAGTGTAATACATCAAATATTGCAGTGTAATAACTTTGGATATATTACATATATAATTAAAATTATTTCTACAGATTTTATATGACGATGATTAAACATTGTAAGAAGAAAGGCATGGCTCATCAGTGATGAACCCTCCCAGCAGTTTGGTCATTTTAATCTCCAGAATGATTCAATATTGTATGATACTGATTTCTTATATATCCTGTACTTGCTATTGAATACAGTAAAACGGGAGATTTCATTCACCACTGATGATTCATGCCTTTTTTTTTCAATTTTTAATAATCATAGAATAAAGGCTTGTTAAATATCAAAATTTTAATTATATATATTTTAAATTACGAAACTTTTTTAGACGCGTAATATTCTTTTTAAAATAAAACAATTTCTACTGCCCTTACTGCAATGGAAACATTAAAGGGAGGGCCTGGCTCATCAGTGGTGAACCCTCCCAGCGGTTTCGCCAGTTTAAGGAGGGTTTACCACTGATGAGCCGGCCCTCCCTTTAATGATTCCATTGCAGTAAGGGCAGTAGAAATTGTTTTATTTTAAAAAGAATATTACGCGTCTAAAATAGTTTCGTAATTTGATAACAGATGGCGCGCTAGTGCATCGTAATATATATTTTAAAAAATATATAACGTTAAAAATATTTTTATTAAAAAAAAACAATAGTAAAAAATAAAAAATAAAATTTTGGGTTGGCCAAATATCAGGGAACAGGCTAAATCAATTTTTACTCGGGTCTCTTTATCAATAAAAAGCTACGCTCTTTTGATGATCTAGGCATGAGTCAGTACTATATTGTAGTGTCTCTATATGCCGGTAGACGACAGCACTATGCAGTTATAGGTAGAGAGAGGGTATATATAAACTAGATAGACAGTCAGTTCAGTTCAGTTCAGACCTCACAATGTGGACATCGGGAATAGTCCTGATTGCTGTTGTCCTGTTGACAGGCACCATTGTCCTGGGCGCCCCTACGACATCTAAGCCTGTAAGTTACTCGGTTTTGATTTATTTTGGGGAGAATTTCACTATCTATCATTTAATAAAATTGTAAATATATTTTAGTCAACAACAACAAAAGGTTTTTATTAGGGCCCATTGCCCTGTATGGATTCTCCACACAACAACAAAACAATGCAGCAATTCTTCTCCCTTTACCCTTGTGCACGCGAGTCCTTGCCCGAAAAGGGATTAATATCTTTTAGTCATATGAGTGTAAGAGTTGTTTCTTTTTATAGTTTTGTTGATTTTTTAAAAGAAGTATGGCAAATGAATCTCTTTCATTCAATATATATGTATTTTTTATTATCTAATATATCATATAGTATGATGGTATTTCCAGAAGTACGACCTAGTAGACGAGCCCAATATCAAACTAGGTAGGTATGCAAATCAATCCCAATAGAGTTGGGATGACCAGCTGTGACTGTAGGACCTCCGCTGGACGAGAACGACCTCAAGTATGGAATATATATGACAGGTAAGTCACGTGACCTACAACAACATAGTTACATATCTCTCTGTGTGTGAAATAATACTTTTTTATTATGCAAATGTGAAATTGAAGATATGAAATAGCATGCTGAAAATTTCCTACCAAAAGAACTCAAATCATTGCTGTCTTTTCAATCTTCTTTGAACAGACCGGGTAGAATCAAAACTTAAAACTTGCCGTATCACACCTTTCACATAAGAACCTTTTTTATTATTTAGACTACTAATATATATAAGTTAATATACAAATCTATCAATGTTGTAAAAAGTTCGTTTGGGAAATTTAAAATATATTTAGGCGCCTAGAAGATATCTGCTCTCGAAACCTAACTTTTTAAAGTGTTTACACTCGTATATAAAACTTAAGGAAGTTGTACCTTTTAGCAGGTATATCGGGATTCAGACAATAACTCTGAGATATATTACAGTGACCTTTATGGAAGACATACGAGATAACCAAGATAACTTAGTGTGAATAATGCTGCCTCTGTCCCCTTAAAAAAAAATAGACGACCGGCGACATTAAAGACCTTCAATTTCTTTAAGTTTTGTTCCCATGAGTGTATATCGCAAAGGAGAGTCTATATTTTGGTTCCACAAAAAATATTGTGAGGACCCCTGACTCATCAGTTGTGTTCCCATTTATGATTTGTTAACAGTTTTATTTACCAGGACGTTAAAATGGTGTTTATTATTGAGGTAATGATCATAGGAAATTATGTAAATTTTGTTGAACAACAACAACAAAATATACGACGTAACAATATATATAGACAACAGTGTTGATGCTTAAAAATAACTTCGGTGGTAGTAACGTCTGATAAAGAACCCTGGGCTCAAAAGCTGACGTTTTGTTTGAAAAAAAAAATGGAAAAATATATATTGCAAAGCAATGTAATATTGTCAATGCTGCATTTGTTTTGTCAAATGTCGATAAAGATTCCAAATGGCAATTTTACAAATCAATATGCAAATATAATATTTGTTTACTTGTCTCTTTTATATCTTTAGAGGTATAAAGAGGACCTCGCCAATATGTTATTTAGTTCATAGAAACCTATTTCCACACAGGCGAGTTCTCTTTGAAGGAATATTTCAACTGCTGGAATATATATTTCAACGAACTAAACGGGATATTTGTGAGGTATCTTATGTCCTAACATAGCCTACATGGACAGCAAACAAAGATTATATTTGAATCATGATTCGTATATATATTTAAAGGCTCTCACCTTTTTATTTTAACCATTTTTTTATGTTTTTTTTTTATTTAAATGACATATCTCTATATATAAAATACAAAAGTTGGAACTGTCCGAATATATTGATCTCATAAAAAACTGATGACACTTTCCAGTAGTTTCAAACAATTGATGGAGAGTATGTAAGGCGTTGTATATACCTATGCAAATTTCTGATTAATAATTGTATTCACTGAATCTAGATGACATCAATTTACATAATTGATATATGCAAAAATGGTACCTCCCTCTTTAGTTTTTTTTCGAATATCTCTGTGCATAGGGTTTAGATTTAGCTGCTTGTGGACATGCAACCACACCAGTTTTGGAAAATACAGAGAATCATAGGTTTGATCTATTGCCTTCCTACAATACCTTAGTATCTACGTTCTCGTGACATTCTACGGAAGCTGTCACCTTTCTATAAAAAAAGCGGTCAGTATACAGTTATGTATGCAAATGATATTTAAACGCCATCTATCTTTGAAAATATGAAGTTATAATCACCATTAGCGCTATTTTGTTGCTGTATTTAAAAGACAAATTTCTTAAACCACTAAAAGAAAGGATGAAAATATGTAAATAGGGAGGATTGGCAATGAGTGGTGAACCCTCCCAGCGGTTTCGCCAATTTGATCTACTACGTGAATGGTAGCGTAATGTTTGGATGTCCACATCTCCCCTTCACTCTGCAATGACATGGTGGAATGTTGCAGCTAAAGAAACCGAGCCCAAGAACCTCACGTGCAGCAATAATGACAATAAACCACAGTCGTTCCTAAATTCTGGGGTAGGTACTTTTACATTTACATATCGCCATATGCAAAGTGGGAGTAAAAGTTTTTAGTTACCTTTAAAAAATAATTAAGTATTTTCTCGATCTATTTGAACTGAAAGGAATAAAATTGAGATGACAAAGTTCTACATCGATAGTCCTGCCATTTGACGAACAAGTTCGAAATGCAAATTTATTTAAACATATATACATAGTTTTGAAAAAAATATATAAATAGATAGCATTTCAAATGTTGCCCTCAACTTTTCCACCAACTTTAGGTTATAATCTGATATAGTGTAACTTGCCAATTAATTAAGGATTTTGTTGAGTATCAAGTAAAATTCCAAGCGATTGTGGTGTCAAATCGTTTGGCGCAAACCACTTCTCTCTTACAGATGACATAGTACAAGGCCTAAGTATAGATAATTATATTCCGATTTATTCCTAAAATACTTAATTGAACGTTTGGGTCATGCTTCTTTTTTTTAATTTTACTACCTCACTATTCTTATTTAACTTATTTCTTTTAACATATTTGCATATTTACATAAACCTAATAATCCCCTTTTTGCCGCTAGGTGGCAGGATCAGGTGGACGGGCGTCGCTTCGAGATTCCAATCCGGTAAATATTGACAACATTTTTATAAAAACAAAAAAACTCCAAAACATCAAATTAAATTATAAAAGTTGTATAAGTTAAACATCGTGTCGCTGTGAATAGTTATATTTTTCTTTAACGATTTATTTAAATTAAATGGACTACAAAACAATAAGAAGTCGGTGGACGAGTAGGTAACACCTTCGATTCCCGACAGCCATGAACCAGGATTTAATCCCACGTTAACATTTTGTTTAATATGTGAATAACCTTCACATATTATTCATTGTTGTAAATGTCATAAACTAGGTTGTTCTTTTTGAGCGGTACCTAATAAAGTGATTTTGGAGTAAATGGACAAAAAGATTACATAAATTTGTCTATTCCTATTTTTGAAAATTGATTTGCATAAAAATCCTAGATTAAGTAAACCATGGATGTAATTGTTCAAACATTGAATGTAAAACTCGATGAAATATATAAATATTTTGATAGGAAATTACAATAAGGCTAAAAGAAATTATTTAAGAGAATGATATTTCGTTTTATCAACAATGACAAAGCAAACTAAGGACGTAATTATAGCCCTTCTTTCTTAACTCAAATTTCAAAAGAGATCTAATACATCTCTGTATCCAGGAATGTAGAATTTTCTGTTTCCTCTGGGGATATTTTGTTTGGCAGAAATAAGGACTGCAGACTTCCAGTCAAAGGAAGATGGTCGCTTCTGATGCTTTTCAGGGTGCTGTTTTCTATGAACTGTTGCATAGATGGAGAGGTGATGGTGTAGTGTTTGCGGAGTTCCATAGGAGTGAGAGATGTAGATAGGACCCATCATAGCCAATCATAGCTCTAAACAATCCTAATTGACAGATGTCAACTTAATTACCAATATCATGGAACCAAATATTTGAATATTCTAAATTAACGTAATTATTCCTGGCGAAGATATTGCATTTTTGTGTGTTGAAATAAATAAACCTTTTAGAAAAATGATTTTTTACTAACAAAACTTAACTTTCTATGAAAACTTCGGCCAGTTAGAGTTTTTTATTTTCTCAACGTTTCGACAAAATTCTTTTGTCTTCGTCAGGAGAAGTAAATAAAAATAAAGCATTTGGCAAGGCGTTAAAAAATGTTCTATTATAGAGAATAATTTTTAACGCCTTGCCAAATGCCTTATTTATATTTACTTCTCCTGACGAAGACAAAATATTTTTGTCGAAACGTTGAGAAAATAAAAAAACTCTAACTGGCCGAAGTGTCTATTTTTCATAGAAATATGAATGCCGGCCAGGCAACCTCAATCTTTACGAAAAACTTAACTTTCCCAGGAATTTGTTTATAGAAAGAACTTGTAATGTTGTATTGATTATTAAAAAACGACGTTTTTTATTCAGGAACCAGTGTTTAACTTCAAGACTAGCATCTGGCCCACTAACAAGATCCCTTACGTGATTGAAAGCAATTTCTGTAAGTAACCAATGTCTCTTTAAACTGTATTGTTCACCATATCTTTATATATATTGTTTTAATTGAATATTTCTCTAATATCTAGCAATTTTCATTTTAAAATATTCCTTAAAACTTTTTTTTTTATCTGAAAATTGATTTTCTCGAATAAACACAATACTTTACAATTTGATTTCATTTAACTAGATTTGCATACCAGCCCTTTGTAAATATATCAATTGTGTTGATATATATATATTTTATCTTTTCATCTAACTAAATTGCATACTAATTCTGTACATATTTAAAATATATTTTATTCTTTCAAAATATTAGTTTATCTTTAAAGTGCAAGTGTCCCTAGGGGGATATAGCGTTCTAAGTCGAAATAAAGAGAATGTTATATATAAGTTATAAAACACAAATAAAGCGTCATAAATATAGATTTATGGGCACAGTGATAGAATTTGGGGATGAATGACTTCAGGCTATACCATGTATATTTCCATGGGATGACAACAGCTGTGTACAGCTCTAGTAGACCGTGGTTATGTCGCCAAGGCCATCAAGGCATTCGACGAGAAAACCTGTATCCGCTGGATCCCACGTACTAATGAAGCCAACTATGTCATCTTCTCTAATGGCGAACAGAAAAGGTGAGTAACACAGTTTTCTCGATAATCCAATCTGGTAGGTTGAACTTGTTAAACTGATGTAAGTTTACACTACTGATGAGATAAACCCTTCCATTTTTAGCAATGTTTATGTATTTTGTTCGCTTGGAATTAGGGCCTCCAATCCCGGTGCATATTTTCAATCCCGGGATTCGGGATTCCTTTTTTCTCAATCCCGGGATTGAAAAACATTTTCGTCTTTCTACGCCAAGAGGTATATCGTTTCGTTCGTTATATTTTTAATTGTTTCTTTTATATAGTGCCAATGACGTGGCACTTATTTCGATGAAAACAACCTGAAAGCCATATATTTTGCGCCTGCTTATGAACTAAATAATTGCTTTTGGGTTACAGTTTGAAATTATCTGTCAATTACTGTACACACATCTGGAAAAAAATTACTGTTCTTGGAACTCTTAGACCACATCTCTTAATGCAGTGTTGGGCAGTAATCCATTCAAAGTAATACATTACCTTATAATTACGATTACTTTGCAATGCATTACTTTGCAAAAAAAAATTAATTGCATTAGAATGTAAACATAATTACTCTTAATTCTATATATAATGATAGCAATTGTGATTAAAATTACTTGTAATTGTAATTATAGCAAATGTAATCATGATTATTTGCAATTGTGATTATAGAAAATGTAATCATTATTGCATTTTGCCCAACTATGTATTAATGTTTAGAAAGAAGACAGCACCGTTTTAAAAACCATAAATGATGTTTCATGTATATATAAGTTGAAAACTACTTTAGGGTGATGCTTGATAGTGACGAAGCATTTAATGAAATGCCATTAAATAAATTTAAATTAAATGACAAAAAAAAGCTAGCGAGGGTTTCACAAAATGAACAGCAGAGCAGTGCGTTCATGATGACCCATGCATACAGAGTACAGGATGTAGAGTATAAACATAGATTTAAAAATATATATAAAACAATTTGGAGCCCAGATAAGAGGTTAGTGGCGGGTCCATGTTACACGCAGGTCCGCCACAAAAATAAAGGGATGCCGCTACTATCTAAGAAGCCACTATTTGCATGTCAACAAAAACTGGGGCCCCCTCCATGTGTACTGCTGCATACTCTCATTCTAGAGGCTGCCATTTTAGAAAGATCTTGCATGAAAATAATCTCAAATCTCTCAGAAAAAAAGACCCGAGATGCAGCTGTATAAACAAAACGTCAAAAATGTGCTATCTCATCATCTGTTTGATTACCAAAATGCTAGATAAGAAAAATATATTTTTGCGCTGGTTTAATGCACAAACCAGTAATCCCGGGATTTTTCGAGCAGAATCCCGGGATTTCGGGATCATTATTTGGCTCTGGGATCCCGGGAAACGGGATCCCGGGATTGGAGGCCCTACTTGGAATTCACATTTGGAATTGACTTTTTTAGTCAAATGAATCACATATTATATAATCCCAGTCTATTTAAATATGTGTATTTACATATGTCGGCCAAGCCTCGAGTGTTGAATTAATGTTATTTTTAGGGAGTTAAGGGTGGAATCATGCACAACAGTCCATTTTGGATAATCACGACCCGGGAAAGAATCCTACATTCAACACCTTTTTTCCTTCTTTACATATTGTTTCAATTGACCCCAATTCGTGCAAAATTTGAACGCCAGTATTGGTTGAGTATAAATAATTATACAAGAGATCTATCACATTTGTACTTGCAAAAATCGAAGTGCTTTCAACATATGTAGATATGTAGAGTAGTTGTTGTTGTCGTGTCCAAAGAAGAGTCTTAGATGTCTCCATGCATCTCCATCACAGCAGCAGCAATATCCACTATCTTGCTCTTCATTGGAAAATGGGTGCCGTTGCCACGTTAGTCACCTTGGAAACGAACCAGAATTTGGTCGAATATTCCAAGGGTCCAGGGGGGACCGCAGGGAGGTGTGGTCGGACTTCTCCCGCCCATATGTAGAGTTACTTACAGTTAAAGCACTTACCAACTACTATATCCACCATGATTATCATGGCCTGTACCACTTGTACTAGGGATAATAATAATGAATAAATAGTTTATAAGAGATAAAAGCTAATGGCGAAGAGAGAGAAATAAAGAAACTTGTGGCCGTCAGCTTTTATATCTTTTTTTTTTATAAATGATACCCGGCGATTCTTCCTATTGTAATCCGGAGAGATAAATGACTTGATTTCTTAAATCTATAATGATTTTATCATCATGGTACTAAGAGGATCTATGTACAGTTGTTCCAGTCTGGTAGGAATGAATCACGGTCCACAGTTCATTCTCCTGGCGAAACACTGTAGCGCGTACATGAATGTTGTACACGAGATGATGCACGTCCTGGGCTTCATCCACGAGCAACAGCGGATGGACAGAGATCAATACATAGATATCGTGTGGAAGAACATCCCTGCAGGTGAGCGAAGTAACATTTTACCTTAGCTATATGGAAGAGTCTGAATTTTTTAAAATCTTATTTTAAAAATTATTCATCAGTTTCTTAGCATATCCAACACATAATTGCGCCGTCCCTGCGAAAGAGTAGGTTTTTTTATTGTTCCCCTTTTTTACGTGTATACTTCATTCATGATAAAATTGTGAAAAAAGTTTTAAAATTACAAAATATTTTCTCACAGTGAGTTTCCTTTTAATTACAAAACGCTAGCTTTCGAGCGATAACCGCTCTTCAACAGGTTTAATAAAACATCGACTATTTCTTGTAAGATATAGTCGATGTTATATTAAGCCCGTTGAAGAGCGATTATCACTTGAAAGCTAGCGTTTTGTAATAATAATAAAAAAAAACTTTTTGTGAGAAAGTATTTTGTAATTTTAAAACGTGTACTCTTAATTACCCATTATTAGTTTTGATTGATTTCTTCTCTTTGATTGATTAGAATCTTCTGAGATGTAAGAACGTCATTTTGCTAGTTAGTTAGGCTTAGAACACGCCATTTAGGTATGGCCATACACATTCTTGTTTGTAGATTGTAGTGTGCTTATATTTTAATTTTAGAATATAATCCTTTGCTAGCAATTTTAGATAAATAAAGTAAACGTTTAAGGATGAGTATCTTTTATGAGATTTTATGATACTCATCCTTGGGGACGTTTATTATCTAAAAAAGTTATATGTAAATAAGCATAGATTGTGTCAACAGGTGATAGAGGCAACTACAACAAGGCTACAGGTCCCATCGACCTGTCCGATGAGCCATACGAATATAACTCCATTATGCACTACCCTGCATATTGGCCTCCAACTCCTGAATCTACTCTTGTTTCCAAGAAGCCCGGACTAAATTTGGGAAATATGGATTTCAGCCATGTGAGTTAGAATATGCTAGGTATTATGTAAAAAAGTATCTCCTATTTATTTTTATGCATTTAGATAATGATTGGTGCCATCTATCGGGAAAAAAATTAAAACCATTATAGCCCCTAATATTGGTTTAAAAAAAAAAAAATTAGATCCAATATATGCTAATATATCAATAAATTCATTTGGTGGGGGAAGTTTAGTTGGTATTTATTCCAATAGATGGAGCAAGCCAATAGCAACATTCAGTTTCACGACACAGGAATTGTTCTCAATTTTTCACCACTTGATATAAGGTTCATTCAGATATATTTCATGATAGCTATATGATCGGGCTCAGCTTCTCCCCGAGTAGATGGTTCCCCAACAATGGGCCTTTCATCAAAGATACATTATTAATAGTAGTGATCATAATGATTTGAATTCATCATTATTATAATTCCCGATCTGAAAATATGCAAAATAGTTCGATATTAGGTTAATTTACATATTATCAGGTCGAGAAAAACGATGAAAAACCCAACTCTATATCCTGTTCTTTTGGATTTCTATATTTTGATGAGGATTTAGGTTTGACGTCTATTTTGAAGAGAGACCAATTATATATATATATATATAGCAAAAAGTGGCACCACTCCCTTTTAAAATGCATTTAAAAAAGAAACCATTTTGTTAAAATCGGCCCCTTTTTCTTTTTAAGCGTTTTTGTATATTGAGAAAGTGCCAGGTACCTTGACTCTATTTTGTGACAAGAATATGATGCTCTAAAGACTGATTTATAAAAGCTTTGTTCTGTTACTGTACCTTTAGTGCTAAACATTTCATACATTTCAAAACGACACTTGAAGTTACACCGCATGAGTTTCTTTTCAATTAAAAATATAAAATTTATTTCAAGGTGAAATATTGACTATTTCTAACCTTTTTGGATGAGGTATGAAAGGGTGAATTAAGAAGAGTAATGATGAACGGAAAAATACATACATTTATTCGAAAAGAAAGAAAGTTAACCTCTACCAGAATTATATACTTAATCGCTGTTTCTTCTAGTTCCTTTTATATATTGCATATATACACATTTACATACCTTAACTTATATACATATATAAGTCTAACTAAAAAAAAAACCTGTGATGTGTTCGTACAGAGCGATTTGCAGAGGATACAAAAGCATATCTGTTCAAAATACCAACCTTCAAAGCCTTCTTCCAAACCGCCAAGATCCATTACAGCTCAGCCTCCGAAGCCTTCTGTTTCTACCGAACTGCCAAAATCCATTACTGTCCAACCTCCGAAGCCTTCTGTTTCTACCGAACTGCCAAAATCCATTACAGTCCAACCTCCGAAGCCTTCTGTTTCTACCGAACTGCCAAAATCCATTACTGTCCAACCTCCGAAGCCTTCTGTTTCTACCGAACTGCCAAAATCCATTACAGTCCAACCTCCGAAGCCTTCTGTTTCTACCGAACTGCCAAAATCCATTACAGTCCAACCTCCGAAGCCTTCTGTTTCTACCGAACTGCCAAAATCCATTACAGTCCAACCTCCGAAGCCTTCTGTTTCTACCGAACTGCCAAAATCCATTACAGTCCAACCTCCGAAGCCTCCTGTTTCTACCGAACTGCCAAGTTCTATTCCAACCAATCCTCCCCAATCCCCGACTGCAAGACCTTCGACAGCGCCACCAGTTATGACTACAGAACCAGATAATCCAGAAAAATACCCAGTTGATCCGAACCAAGACTACGCTTACTGGTGGTACCTGTATTACTATTACCCAGAACTATACGAGTATTATCGGAATTCACAGCAAGATGCAAATATTAGATCTTCACAACAAAACCCAAATATCAGGTACCTACAACAAAACCCAATACCCAACCAATCTCAATATCCATCAAAAGGCGAACAACCAGGTATGTATAAAAAAACTTTACAAACTTCTAATTTTTATAAATATTCAATACATTACTTATATTAAAAATAATAATGGCATATCCTGACCAAGAGCATATGTGCTTTTTAGATGGCAGAGCACCATCTAGTGGAACGAGAAAAAAACAGGTTAAATCAAATGTTTAGTTGATTTCTGTTCCAC
>CP092878.1:3720066-3786895 GCA_030710605.1 Cordylochernes scorpioides | reverse complement strand
GACCTGTAGCCTTGTTGTAGTTGCCTCTATCACCTGTTGACACAATCTATTCTTATTTACATATAACTTTTTTAGATAATAAACGTCCCCAAGGATGAGTATCATAAAATCTCATAAAAGATACTCATCCTTAAACGTTTACTTTATTTATCTAAAATTGCTAGTAAATGATTATATTCTAAAATTAAAATATAAGCACACTACAATCTACAAACAAGAATGTGTATGGCCAAGAACGTGTTCTAAGCCTAACTAACTACCAAAATGGCGTTCTTACATCTCAGAAGATTCTAATCAATTCACACAAAGAGAAGAAATCAATCAAAACTAATAATGGGTAATTAAGAGTACACGTTTTAAAATTACAAAAATACTTTCTCACAAAAGGTTTTTTTTTATTATTATTACAAAACGCTAGCTTTCAAGTGATAATCGCTCTTCAACGGGCTTAATATAACATCGACTATATCTTACAAGAAATAGTCGATGTTTTATTAAACCTGTTGAAGAGCGGTTATCGCTCGAAAGCTAGCGTTTTGTAATTAAAAAGAAACTCACTGTGAGAAAATATTTTGTAATTTTAAAACTTTTTTTTCACAATTTTATCATGAATGAAGTATACACGTAAAAAAGGGGAACAATAAAAAAACCTACTCTTTCGCAGGGACGGCGCAATTATGTGTTGGATATGCTAAGAAACTGATGAATAATTTTTAAAATAAGATTTTAAAAAATTCAGACTCTTCCATATAGTAAGGTAAAATGTTACTTCGCTCACCTGCAGGGATGTTCTTCCACACGATATCTATGTATTGATCTCTGTCCATCCGCTGTTGCTCGTGGATGAAGCCCAGGACGTGCATCATCTCGTGTACAACATTCATGTACGCGCTACAGTGTTTCGCCAGGAGAATGAACTGTGGACCGTGATTCATTCCTACCAGACTGGAACAACTGTACACAGATCCTCTTAGTACCATGATGATAAAATCATTATAGATTTAAGAAATCAAGTCATTTATCTCTCGGGATTACAATAGGAAGAATCGCCGGGTATCATTTATAAAAAAAAAAGATATAAAAGCTGACGGCCACAAGTTTCTTTATTTCTCTCTCATCGCCATTAGCTTTTATCTCTTATAAACTATTTATTCATTATTATTATCCCTAGTACAAGTGGTACAGGCCATGATAATCATGGTGGATATAGTAGTTGGTGAGTGCTTTAACTGTAAGTAACTCTACATATGGGCGGGAGAAGTCCGACCACACCTCCCTGCGGTCCCCCCCCTGGACCCTTGGAATATTCGACCAAATTCTGGTTCGTTTCCAAGGTGACTAACGTGGCAACGGCACCCATTTTCCAATGAAGAGCAAGATAGTGGATATTGCTGCTGCTGTGATGGAGATGCATGAGACATCTAAGACTCTTCTTTGGACACGACAACAACAACAACTCTACATATCTACATATGTTGAAAGCACTTCGATTTTTGCACGTACAAATGTGATAGATCTCTTGTATAATTATTTATACTCAACCAATACTGGCGTTCAAATTTTGCAAGAATTGGGGTCAATTGAAACAATATGTAAAGAAGAAAAAAAGGTGTTGAATGTAGGATTCTTTCCCGGGTCGTGATTATCCAAAATGGACTGTTGTGCATGATTCCACCCTTAACTCCCTAAAAATAACATTAATTCAACACTCGAGGCTTGGCCGACATATGTAAATACACATATGTAAATAGGCTGGGATTATATAATATGTGATTCATTTGACTAAAAAAGTCAATTCCAAATGTGAATTCCAAGTAGGGCCTCCAATCCCGGGATCCCCGTTTCCCGGGATCCCAGAGCCAAATAATGATCCCGAAATCCCGGGATTCTGCTCGAAAAATCCCGGGATTACTGGTTTGTGCATGAAAACCAGCGCAAAAATATATTTTTCTTATCTAGCATTTTGGTAATCAAACAGATGATGAGATAGCACATTTTTGACGTTTTGTTTATACAGCTGCATTTCGGGTCTTTTTTTCTGAGAGATTTAAGATTATTTTCATGCACTAATAACGAAGGGTTATTCTGCAAGATCTTTCTAAAATGGCAGCCTCTAGAATGAGAGTATGCAGCAGTACACATGGAGGGGGCCCCAGTTTTTGTTGACATGCAAATAGTGGCTTCTTAGATAGTAGCGGCATCCCTTTATTTTTGTGGCGGACCTGCGTGTAACACGGACCCGCCACTAACCTCTTATCTGGGCTCCAAATTGTTTTATAATTTTTTTTTAAATCTATGTTTATACTCTCCATCCTGTACTCTGTATGCATGGGTCATCATGAACGCACTGCTCTGCTGTTCATTTTGTGAAACCCTCGCTAGCTTTTTTGTCATTTAATTTAAATTAAATTTATTTAATGGCATTTCATTAAATGCTTCGTCACTATCAAGCATCAACCTAAAGTAGTTTTCAACTTATATGAACATCAAACACCATTCATGGTTTTTAAAACGGTGCTGTCTTCTTTCTAAACATTAATACATAGTTGGGCAATTACATTTTCTATAATCACAATTGCAAATAATCATGATTACATTTGCTATAATTACAATTACAAGTAATTTTAATCACAATTGCTATCATTATATATAGAATTAAGAGTAATTATGTTTACATTCTAATGCAATTAATTTTTTTTACAAAGTAATGCATTGCAAAGTAATCGTAATTACAAGGTAATGTATTACTTTGAATGGATTACTGCCCAACACTGCATTAAGAGATGTGGTCTAAGAGTTCCAAGAACAGTAATTTTTTTCCAGAGGTGTGTACAGTAATTGACAGATAATTTCAAACTGTAACCCAAAAGCAATTATTTAGTTCATAAGCAGGCGCAAAATATATGACTTTTAGGTTGTTTTCATCGAAGTAAGTGCCACGTCATTGGCACTATATAAAAGAAAAAATTAAAAATATAACGAACGAAACGATATACCTCTTGGCGTAGAAAGACCAAAATGTTTTTCAATCCCGGGATATTCCGGGATCCCGGGATTGAGAAAAAAGGAATCCCGAATCCCGGGATTGAAAATATGCACCGGGATTGGAGGCCCTAATTCCAAGCGAACAAAATACATAAACATTGCTAAAAATGGAAGGGTTTAGCTCAGCAGTAGTGTAAACTTACATCAGTTTAACAAGTTCAACCTACCAGATTGAATTATCGAGAAAACTGTGTTACTCACCTTTTCTGTTCGCCGTTAGAGAAGATGACATAGTTGGCTTCATTGGTACGTGGGATCCAGCGGATACAGGTTTTCTCGTCGAATGCCTTGATGGCCTTGGCGACATAGCCACGGTCTACTAGAGCTGTACACAGCTGTTGTCATCCCATGGAAATATACATGGTATAGCCTGAAGTCATTCATTCCCAATTCTATCACTGTACCCATAAATCTATATTGTACCAAAGCCGACTTCATGTAAATATATCCATTGTCATTTGTTTATTGTAAAAATACAAAATATGTAAATTAGGGAGAGAGATATAAAAAAACTATTTTTTTGTTTGTTGAGTTGGTTAAACTTCTCTCGCTTATTAAATTGCTTTTGATTGTCATACGACTTGCTAATTATTTCATCGCTACAATATTTATGACGCTTTATTTGTGTTTTATAACTTATATATAACATTCTCTTTATTTCGACTTAGAGCGCTATATCCCCCTAGGGATACTTGCACTTTAAAGCTAAACTAAAATTTTGAAAGAATAAAATATATTTTAAATATGTACAGAATTAGTATGCAAGTTAGTTAGATGAAAAGATAAAAAATATATATATCAACACAATTGATATATGTACAAAGGGCTGGTATGCAAATCTAGTTAAATGAAATCAAATTGTAAAGTATTGTGTTTGTTTAAAACTATTTTACCGAGCCTTACTTTTGTACATAGAATGAAAGACTTAGGTGAAGGGAGACGAGGGGCTAGAAATCTACATGGTCGGGGAAACTCCCAGCTGCGAGCCCCAGGACAAAGGTCGATCGATGCCCGGGGAGGAAAAGTCAAGTGGACGTGTGGAATTTGTTTGGTTTTCTGCAAGCCCCGGGACGGGGGCCATGTGGCGTCATCTTTTTTTTTCTTAGTTAGCAGCAGCGGACCAGGCGGAGCAGACGCGCCTGAGAAATATCCTACAAGCAGCGTCTTGTGGACGGAAAGACGTCGGAGAAGTATCCTACAAGCAGAGTCTTGTGGACGGAAAGACGTCTGAGAAGTATCCTACAAGCAGCGTCTTGTGGACGGAAAGACGTCTGAGAAGTATCCCTCAAGCGGCAACTTGAGGACGGAAAGGACGCCTTGGACATCGCACGAGCCGCGACAAGAGGAAGCTAAGCGAGCGACGGTGCTGCCACCCCGAGGTACTGTGTGAACACAAAACTCGACACCCCCCCTGTCACTTATTTTTATCTCCCTTCCCTAAGAGTAGTTAATTTTACTTTTTTTTGCTTAACCTTGTGTCTTGTTTTTTATGCATAATTCTTTATATATAACTATAATTTTGCTTAACCTTTTTTCTTGTTTTTTTATGCATAATTCTTTATATATAAGTATAATAGTTTTTTGCCCCTTTTAATTTTTAAATAAAACCTTTTATTATACTGTGCAAGTGTGCATTTATTTCCCCCATTGTTTTTTCCTTTCAATCGATCACCACTTTATTTTTTTTTAAACGAACACGAACAGTGTTTATTCGAAAAATCAATTTTCAGATTAAAAAAAAGTTTTTAAGGAATATTTTAGAATGAAAATTGCTAGATATTAGAGAATTATTCAATTAAAACAATATAGAGAGAGAGATGGTGAACAATACAGTTTAAAGAGACATTGGTTACTTACAGAAATTGCTTTCAATCACGTAAGGGATCTTGTTAGTGGGCCAGATGCTAGTCTTGAAGTTAAACACTGGTTCCTGAATAAAAAACGTCGTTTTTTAATAATCAATACAACATTATAATTACAAGTTCTTTCTATAAACAAATTCCTGGAAAAGTTAAGTTTTTCGTAAAGATAGAGGTTGCCTGGCCGGCATTCATATTTATATAAAAAATAGACACTTCGGCCAGTTAGTTTTTTATTTTCTCAACGTTTCGACAAAAATCTATTTGTCTTCGTCAGGAGAAGTAAATAAAAATAAGGCATTTGGCAAGGCGTTAAAAAATTATTCTCTATAATAGAACATTTTTAACGCCTTGCCAAATGCTTTATTTTTATTTACTTCTCCTGACGAAGACAAAAGATTTTTGTCGAAACGCTGAGAAAATAAAAAAAAACTCTAACTGGCCGAAGTTTCTATTTTTCATAGAAAGTTAAGTTTTGTTAGTAAAAAATCATTTTTTTAAAAGGTTTATTTATTTCAACACACAAAATGCAATATCTTCGCCAGGAATAATTACGTTAATTTAGAATATTCAAATATTTGGTTCCATTATATTGGTAATTAAGTTGACATCTGTCAATTAGGATTGTTTAGAGCTATGATTGGCTATGATGGGTCCTATTTACATCTCTCACTCCTATGGAACTCCGCAAACACTACACCATCACCTCTCCATCTATGCAACAGTTCATAGAAAACAGCACCCTGAAAAGCATCAGAAGCGACCATCTTCCTTTGCTAACATAAATCTCCACCTTCATCCCAAAATCTTCCCACAGACTTTTCTGGAACTATAAGAAAGCCTCCTGGAATTCATTTTAAAGATCAATAGACAGTCTTCTCAGCAAAATCCTACTAAATTCCTCCTTTGAAGACAGATGGAAGAACTGGAAGTCTGCAGTCCTTATTTCTGCCAAACAAAATATCCCCAGAGGAAACAGAAAATTATACATTCCTGGATACAGAGATGTATTAGATCTCTTTTGAAATTTGAGTTAAGAAAGAAGGGCTATAATTACGTCCTTAGTTTGCTTTGTCATTGTTGATAAAACGAAATATCATTCTCTTAAATAATTTCTTTTAGCCTTATTGTAATTTCCTATCAAAATATTTATATATTTCATCGAGTTTTACATTCAATATTTGAACAATTACATCCATGGTTTACTTAATCTAGGATTTTTATGCAAATCAATTTTCAAATAGGAAGAGACAAATTTATGTCATCTTTTTGTACATTTGCTCCAAAATCACTTTATTAGGTACCGCTCAAAAAGAACAACCTAGTTTATGACATTTACAACAATGAATAATATATGAAGGTCATTCACATATTAAACAAAATGTTAACGTGGGATTCAATCCCGGTTCATGGCTGTCGGGAATCGAAGGTGTTACCTACTCGTCCACTGACTTCTTATTGTTTTGTTGTCCATTTAATTTAAATAAAACGTTAAATAAAAATATAACTATTCACAGTGACGATGTTTAACTTATACAATTTCTAATTTAATTTGATGTTTTGGAGAGGTTTTTTTTTTCTAATAAAAAAAAAAAAGTTTTAAAATGTTGTCAATATTTACCGGATTGGAATCTCGAAGCGACGCCCGTCCACCTGATCCTGCCACCTAGCGGCAAAAAGGGGATTATTAGGTTTATGTAAATATGCAAATATGTTAAAAGAAATAAGTGAAATAAGAATAGTGAGGTAGTAAAATAAAAAAAAAAAGAAGCATGACCCAAACGTTCAATTAAGTATTTTAGGAATAAATCGGAATATAATTATCTATACTTAGGCCTTGTACTATGTCAACTGTAAGAGAGAAGTGGTTTGCGTCAAACGATTAGACACCACAATCGCTTGGAATTTTACTTGATACTCAACATAATCCACAATTAATTGACAAGTTACACTATATCAGATATAACCTAAAGTTGGTGGAAAAGTTGAGGGCAACATTTGAAATGCTATCTATGTATATATTTTTTCAAAACTATGTATATATGTTTAAATAAATTTGCATTTCGAACTTGTTCGTCAAATGGCAGGACTATCGATGTAGAACTTTGTCATCTCAATTTTATTCCTTTCAGTTCAAATAGATCGAGAAAATACTTAATTATTTTAAAGGTAACTAAAAACTTTTACTCCACTTTGCATATGGCGATATGTAAATGTAAAAGTACCTACCCCAGAATTTAGGAACGACTGTGGTTTATTGTCATTATTGCTGCACGTGAGGTTCTTGGGCGCGGTTTCTTTAGCTGCAACATTCCACCATGTCATTGCAGAGTGAAGGGGAGATGTGAACATCCAAACATTACACTACCATTCACGTAGTAGATCAAATTGGCGAAACCGCTGGGAGGGTTCACCACTCATTGCCAATCCTCCCTATTTACATATTTTCATCCTTTCTTTTAGTGGTTTAAGAATTTTGTCTTTTAAATAGAGCAACAAAATAGCGCTAATGATGAATATAACTTCATATTTTCACAGATAGATGGCACTAAATATCATTTGCATACATAATTGTATACTGACCGCTTTTTATAGAAAGGTGACAGCTTCCGTAGAATGTCACGAGAACGTAGATACTAAGGTATTGTAGGAAGGCAATAGATCAAACCTATGATTTTCTGTATTTTCCAAAACTGGTGTGGTTGCATGTCCACAAGCAGCTAAATCTAAACCCTATGCACAGAGATATTCGAAAAAAAACTAGAGAGGGAGGTACCATTTTTGCATATAGCAATTTTGTAAATTGATGTCATCTAGATTCAGTGAATACAATTATTAATCAGAAATTTGCATAGGCATATACAACACCTTACATACTATCCATCAATTGTTTGAAACTACTGGAAAGTGTCATCAGTTTTTTATGAGATCAATATATTCGGACAGTTCCAACTTTGGTATTTTATATATAGAGATATGTCATTGAAATAAAATAAAAAACATTAAAAAATGATGATATAAAAAGGTGAGAGCCTTTAAATATATATACGAATCATGATTCAAATATAATCTTTGTTTGCTGTCCATGTAGTCTATGTTAGGACATAAGATACCTCACAAATATCCCGTTTAGTTCATTGAAATATATATTCCAGCAGTTGAAATATTCCTTCAAAGAGAACTCGCCTGTGTGGAAATAGGTTTCTATGAACTAAATAACATATTGGCGAGGTCCTCTTTATATCTCTAAAGATATCAAAGATAGACAAGTAAACAAATATTATATTTGCATATTGATTTGTAAAATTGCCATTTGGAATTTTTATCGACATTTGACAAAACAAATGCAGCATTGACACACACAATATTACATTTTTTACAATATATTTTTAAAAATATTTTTTCAAACAAAACGTCAGCTTTCGAGCCCAGGGTTCTTTATCAGACGTTACTTACCACCGAAGTTATTTTTAAACAGTAACACTCATCATTCGTAAGAAGAAATTCGAACAATCTAAAACGCGGTGTATATAAATGTATTGTTGTTGTTGTTGTTGTTCACAAAATTTACATAATTTCCTACGATCGCTACCTCAATAATAAACAACATTTTAACGTCCTGGTAAATAAAACTGTTCACAAATCATAAATGGGAACAAAACTGATGAGTCAGGGGTCCTCAAAATATTTCTTATGGAACCAAAATATAGACTCTCCTTTGCGTTATACCCTCACAAACCTTTAGGAAATTGAAAGTCTTTGATGTCACCGTTCGCTATTTTATTATTATTATTTTTTTTTAAGAAGACGGAGGCAATTTTGTTCCCACTTGGTTATCTCGTATGTCTTCAATAGAGGTCACTGTAATATATCTCAGAGTTATTGTCTGAATCCCGATATACCTGCTAAAAGGTACAACTTCCATAAGTTTTATATACGAGTGTAAAACACTTTAAAAAGTTAGTTTTCGAGCAGATATCTTCTAGGCGCCTAAAAATATTTTAAATTTCACAAACGAACTTTTTACAACATTGATAGATATTGTATATTAACTTATATATATATTAGTAGTCTAAATAATAAAAAAGGTTCTTATGTGAAAGGTGTGATACGGCAAGTTTTAAGTTTTGATTCTACCAGGTCTGTTCAAAGAAGATTGAAAAGACAGCAATGATTTGAGTTCTTTTGGTAGGAAATTTTCAGCATGCTATTTCATATCTTCAATTTCACATTTGCATAATAAAAAAGTATTATTTCACACACAGAGAGATATGTAACTATGTTGTTTGTAGGTCACGTGACTTACCTGTCATATATATTCCATACTTGAGGTCGTTCTCGTCCAGCGGAGGTCCTACAGCCACAGCTGGTCATCCCAACTCTATTGGGATTGATTTGCATACCTACCTAGTTTGATATTGGGCTCGTCTACTAGCTCGTACTTCTGGAAATACCATCATACTATATGATATATCATATGATAAAAACACATATATATTGGATTGAATGAAAGAGATTCATTTGTCATAATTAAAAAATCAACAAAACTACAAAAAGAAACAACTCTTACACTGATATGACTAAAAGATATTAATCCCTTTTCGGGCAAGGACTCGCGTGCACAAGGGGAAATGGAGAAGAATTGATGCATTGTTTTATTGTTGTGTGGAGAACCCATACAGGGCAATGGGCCCTAATAAAAGCCTTTTGTTGTTGTTGACTAAAATATATTTACAATTTTATTAAATGATATAGTAAAATTCTCCCCAAAATAAATCAAAACCGAGTAACTTACAGGCTTAGATGTCGTAGGGGCGCCCAGGACAATGGTGCCTGTCAACAGGACAGCAACAATCAGGACTATTCCCGATGTCCACATTGTGAGGTCTGAACTGAACTGACTGTCTATCTAGTTTATATATACCCTCTCTCTACCTATAACTGCATAGTGCTGTCGTCTACCGGCATATAGAGACACTACAATATAGTACTGACTCATGCCTAGATCATCAAAAGAGCGTAGCTTTTTATTGATAAAGAGACCCGAGTAAAATTGATTTAGCCTGTTCCCTGATATTTGGCCAACCCAAAATTTTATTTTTTATTTTTTTCTATTGTTTTTTTTTATAAAAATATTTTTAACGTTATATATATTTTAAAAATATATATTACGATGCACTAGCGCGCCATCTGTTATCAAATTACGAAACTATTTTAGACGCGTAATATTCTTTTTAAAATAAAACAATTTCTACTGCCCTTACTGCAATGGAATCATTAAAGGGAGGGCCGGCTCATCAGTGGTGAACCCTCCTTAAACTGGCGAAACCGCTGGGAGGGTTCACCACTGATGAGCCAGGCCCTCCCTTTAATGTTTCCATTGCAGTAAGGGCAGTAGAAATTGTTTAATTTTAAAAAGAATATTACGCGTCTAAAATAGTTTTGTAATTTAAAATATATATAATTAAAATTTTGATATTTAACAAGCCTTTATTCTATGATGATTAAAAATTGAAAAAGAAGAGTCATGAATCATCAGTGGTGAATGAAATCTCCCGTTTTACTGTATTCAATAGCAAGTACAGGATATATAAGAAATCAGTCTCATACAATATTGAATCATTCTGGAGATTAAAATGACCAAACTGCTGGGAGGGTTCATCACTGATGAGCCATGCCTTCCTTCTTTCAATGTTTAATCATCGTCATATAAAATCTGTTGAAATAATTTTAATTATATATGTATGGGTGAAAAAAATATAGAAATGGTCAGGTTTTGATATTAAAAACACAAATTTGGCATTTTCTGAACGCTCCCATGAAGATTTCAGATGTCAGAGCCATTTTTGTTCCGCTAGATGGCACTCTACCATTTAAAATGCTCATGTAAGCGGTGTTTTTAATACATATATATATATGGAAGCAATGGTCGCCTCTCCCGTCAAAATAAACGTCAGAAACTGACGCCATCTATTGACCGTCGCCGCAACTAGCGGCATCGGGTCGGTGTCAAAGCCACAACACCAACTTTGGCAAACTGATAAGCGTCCACCTAGAGACCATGGTTTCGGGCTAATGGCCCTCGTCAGTCTAGGGCGGACAAACGATTTACTTCAACCTTTTTTTAAAATATATTTTATTCCAACGTTTCAGTGACTCGCAGTTGTCATTTCTCAAGGAAACCTATTTTGATAATGGTTACCAAATTGTGTCGAAAAAATAACGACTAGCTATTATAGAACTATTATAAGTGAGTTGCATATACACAATTTCTCCTAATCACTAATTTTAAAACCCTCTTTAACGCTCAAAATAAATATACATATGTATATATAAAAAATGGCATATCCTGACCAGGAGCACATGTGCTTTACAGAAGGCAGAGCGCCATCTGGTGGAACAGAAATCAACTAAAACATTGATTTAGCCTGTTCCCTGATATTTGGCCAACCCAATTTCTTGATAAATCAAGAAAAGCCATCCACGAACGCGTTTCGCGCTTTTTGGCGCTCGTCAGCGTGGAGTAGGCTGAACCATTGAGACCAAAAAAGATTTTTTGATCCCAATGGCTTCCTGAAAAACCAAGAAATGGGTATTTAAGGCCAAACTTGCGTAAATACGCTTAGCACATTAAAAAACGAAATAAAAAAATAAAAGATAAAAAGATCAGGTGTTGAAATCAATATAAAAATGGCATATCCTGACCAGGAGCACATGTGCTTTACAGAAGGCAGAGCGCCATCTGGTGGAACAGAAATCAACTAAACATTGATTTAGCCTGTTCCCTGATATTTGGCCAACCCAATTTCTTGATAAATCAAGAAAAGCCATCCACGAACGCGTTTCGCGCTTTTTGGCGCTCGTCAGCGTGGAGTAGGCTGAACCATTGAGACCAAAAAAGATTTTTTGATCCCAATGGCTTCCTGAAAAACCAAGAAATGGGGTATTTAAGGCCAAACTTGCGTAAATACGCTTAGCACATTAAAAAACGAAATAAAAAAATAAAAGATTTACGCAAGTTTGGCCTTAAATACCCATTTCTTGGTTTTTCAGGAAGCCATTGGGATCAAAAAATCTTTTTTTGGTCTCAATGGTTCAGCCTACTCCACGCTGACGAGCGCCAAAAAGCGCGAAACGCGTTCGTGGATGGCTTTTCTTGATTTATCAAGAAATTGGGTTGGCCAAATATCAGGGAACAGGCTAAATCAATGTTTAGTTGATTTCTGTTCCACCAGATGGCGCTCTGCCTTCTGTAAAGCACATGTGCTCCTGGTCAGGATATGCCATTTTTTATATTGATTTCAACACCTGATCTTTTTATCTTTTATTTTTTTATTTCGTTTTTTAATGTGCTAAGCGTATTTACGCAAGTTTGGCCTTAAATACCCATTTCTTGGTTTTTTCAGGAAGCCATTGGGATCAAAAAAATCTTTTTTGGTCTCAATGGTTCAGCCTACTCCACGCTGACGAGCGCCAAAAAGCGCGAAACGCGTTCGTGGATGGCTTTTCTTGATTTATCAAGAAATTGGGTTGGCCAAATATCAGGGAACAGGCTAAATCAATGTTTAGTTGATTTCTGTTCCACCAGATGGCGCTCTGCCTTCTGTAAAGCACATGTGCTCCTGGTCAGGATATGCCATTTTTTATATTGATTTCAACACCTGATCTTTTTATCTTTTATTTTTTTATTTCGTTTTTTAATATGTATATATGTTATATTAAAATATTATTTTATTTAAAATTATATTTCATAGATTCAAATACTCTGTTAAATCGACCGCCAGAGGTCACGCTTACCCTTTAAAACTCATTGTTGTTGTTCCCCGATGATGATTTTTTATGATTTGATTATGATAATGATTTTTTATGGGGCTAAAAAATAATTTATTTTGGTTAGCAGCCCCACAAATAAAAGATATTTTCTCTTCCCCCGATGGCCGGCTCAAAACTTTTGTACATTATGTAAATAATCTTTTGTTTTCCTTATTCTACTCGCCTTAAGCCAGGCATTACTTTTATCAAATTATGTTCTTTTTTATATATTCCTTTAACTCAATTAAATTACTGATCAAGACTTTATATTTTCAAGATTATTATTTCAACCACGACTGCATTGCATTACCATAATCCTCAACATGATATAAATTCAAGCAGGAAATCTCAATTCATTTTTATTTATAACATATATATCCTCGAAAACATATTATTTTAATAAGGTTTTTAACCGTGGGCAGGTAAAAAAAATGTTATGAGGACAGGCCTCAAGACTATCCCCAGAATGATGCAGGTTTTCCGCCATTACAGCGGTCACTGCTCTATGACAGCGTACACAACTTATGTCCTTGTATATATATGTATATATATGTGTATATATGTGTATATATGTATATATATATGTATATATCTCTTCGACTATACACATAATGCACCAAGATTGTATAAAAGTATTTAAAATATCAAAACACATGGGTGGGAAAACAAGTTTATTGAAAACAAAAATATACATCAAATACAGGAGATTAATGGTGTACTTTTTGTCCGGTAGGGGTCCCACATCTAAATTCAGGGCATCTCTCACCATACAATCACCGATATTTGCATATCTACTCAGTTGCATCTTGTTGGGCAACTACCGGTTGTTCTGGAAGCACCATAGTCATGTTATAGCATGTATCAAAATATATACACCATATTTGTATTGTAGAGTATAAAATATATACATATATATAATTCTTTATTTTGTTCTAAGTCTTTCTTCAAAGCGATTTACTCTGCTACCTTTTTGGGGATATTTCTTTTGTTAGGAAAAACCCAAGTTATATTTTTTCAGGGAATAAATGAAAACTTAAAAATATTTATTTTGTTTGGGATTTATATTTTATAATGATTTTATCTGCACATGTATAAGTTTATCTAAAAACGTTTATGAGTATAGAATATATGCAATTTATAAGTGTAGAGCGATACGGTAGATCAACTTGGCGAAACTGATGGAGGGGTTAATCTCTGATGAGCCATGCACTCCCATTAAACATTTTTATCAATGCCGTATGAGGTTTATAGAAAAATCTTTAAATCTAAAAAGTAGCGCGTATTTGTTTCACTGTCAAAATCTTCATACATGGTTACTATATAAACTTAGCAAGTCGCATGATGGAAGAACTCGAGGATATTCCAAACCGACAAACTACTCTGAAACCTTCACTAAACTCGCTCTTCCAAACCAAAAACAATAATTTTAAAAAACCTTTCAAGTAAATGGTCCGCATTCTGCTGCTCATTATCATACAACATCGAAAAATGAAGTGGTATGGCGCATGTGTCATTTCCTATTGACAGATAGCGTTGGAAAATAGGAGAGAGTCAATAAATGGAAGAACAATATAGACTCCTATATACATATATGCATATTGGAGCATTAGCCTATCGTATATGAAACGGTGCACAAAACGAATTGGTACCGCGCATGCGTCATTGCCTATTGGAAGATAGCGTTAGAATATAGAAGAGAGTCAATAAATGTGGAAGAGAAATATAGACTCATATATATATATATATATATATATATATATATATATATATATATATATATATATATATATATATGGTAATTTAAAACAACAACCTCATATTGTGTAGATAACTTATAACAAGATTGCCATGTTGTATATAGAAACACATCTATAAATAATTATGCGCATGATTAATCTGTGTCTTTACATCACCCTATGTAATGTAATTTGTACAAAGTGGATAAATAAATAAAATCTGTAATAGATTTAAGAGTTGAGCTAAAGCAGAGATCGAGCATAGTATTACCAAAACAACAGTCTAAAGATGGAACTCATAAATCAGGTAGATTCACAATTCCCACGACAGGCCACCCACACTGTCACATGTGGTGGAATGCAGAGACCCCTCTCACACCTGGACAGGTAAAAGCGCACTTTCTCAAACGCCCCTGTCACATAAGGTCACCCCGTCTTTAACCTATAAATCATCACCTTACAGTGGCTTGACAGCTCAGACAGTTCAGTTCAGTTTAGTTTAGTCCACCCTTAGTGCAAGCCGCGTCGGTCGTATGTTATGTCGATCTCATCCAACATGTAGTTAGGAAGAACTCGTCTATCTCCATCTTGCGCTTCTAGCTCAGCTTTTATCTGTTAACGGAACTTTCTTAGTGCAACTGTGTCTTCGTTTTTTGTGTATGGATATCCCCAGATTTCCACTCTGCCTCGAACACGACTGCCTGTATTTTGTGAGAACTTTTAAAGGTCTTCCAAGGTGCAGAGAGGTACTGGAAAACTCTACATCCTGACTGTTCCTATTGGTCAACACAGTACAACAAGAGCTACCAGGACTTCAACTATCATTTCAGTAGTCGACATCAAACTCAACAAATTATTACAGTGAGTCGACAGGAGATCTCATTACATGAGCCGACAGGATGACCAAAACGAAGAATGACACAACGAAGAAGATAAGAAGACTGTTCAGATAGAAGCGAGAAAGTGCAAAGATGGAGGAACAAGCCCGCCATACCAACGAAACGACCAAGCAATCTCTCCCACCAGCAAGAGACGATATTTACGGAAGAAACGCCGCCCCAACGGACTTCCGCATACCCGCTAACCGATCGCCAACGTCGGGAGCAAGCTGACCGCGCCAACGACAGCCCCGATATTCCCGCAAGTCATGGAAACCGAGCAGCGATGTGGCCCAAACCCTGTGACAAGTTCCACACCTTCGACTTGACATCGTCGAGACAATGCTCAAGGCAACAAGCCACAATCAACTTCACAGATGCTACAAGCGTCTACAAGCTCTACATGGAGCGTCTTCAACGTCAGCAGGAATACAAGTCACGACCAAGTTTCCTGACTGAACTTTCACACAACTGTAAGTTTTTAAAAAAACCTACCTTAACTTTATCCTCAAGTTCAAAACTTGATTCCCTATAAATTTTGTATTTATATTTTCACTTTAAGCATTTTAAAATCAATTTTTACCTTTTTTATACCATTTTTTAATTCAATTTTTAAAACTTTCACATTTTCATTGATCAAATTTACTTTAATTTTTAATCAGATTATAAATTTCAAGTTATTACTCTCAATTTTACTCATAAAAAAAAAAATTTTCGCCCATCACGCATTTTTACCAATTTACTAATTTTACATGTCTATCCAAAATTTATCTAAAATGGTACTATCCAAATCTACAACTTGAAAAAAAAAATCATTATTATTATTTTTAAAAAATCTCTCATTCATCATAATTTTAAACTTATTATTGTTTTTCTTATTAGTTATCTTTGTACCAAATATACCCATTTTTCAATCAATTTCTTAAAATTTTCAAAATTAATTGTCATACTCACCATTTTAAGTAAGCGCCCAATTCAAATTATGTGTAACTCTCACGACATTGCCCTTTTACAAGAATCATTTTAACTACCATAATTAACGATTTAAAAAGTATATTCAAATTTTAAATATAAATTAATCACAGCCTTCCAAAACGATTACAATCGTTAATATTCGAGGATAAATACACTCCCTCGTCTTTCCCTTTTACATGCATATTCAATCATCATACATCTCTCTCGACAAACGTTACAACACTCTCACATCACTTTCTCCAATTGGAAACAATTTTTAGTGCGCGACTTAACACACAAATCCAAATCTTGAGCCACACAAGCTCCACTTAGCTCTATATCGTCGCCACAATAAAATAATTTCACATTAAGCGTGCAACATCCACTAACAGTCAAATATTCTCGATGTGTTTCATACAACCATCACCCATGACTTTATTAAATTTGTTATTTATGGTGAAACAGGTTAGATTTTGTACCAAACTATGATTTCACGTGACACCTTTCCATTCAATTCACTTCACAAGTGTCACAAGGCAACACAACAAAACTTTTCTCACTTTTCAGGCCAAAGACGCCCTTCACGCCTGTGACACTTCTCATCTCAAAACGTGTCCACGTCGAAAGTCATATCTTTCACTCCCTTCTAGCCTGAAATCATCGTATAACATTTTTTACTAAGTCTTAAACACTTACGAACACCGAGAAGATCATATCTTTCAATTATAACAGTAAATTGCCAACTCAACAAAAGGAGAAAGTCAGTTTCAAGTGAATCTCAGGCCTGGAGAACCATCCCGCACGTGTGATCACCCCAAAAATAGAATTTCCGTAAAAAAAAAGGAAGTGGACGCTCTTTATGACGTCACTCCCCTGGTAAATGTTATCTTTTGAGAATATCTTCTCTCCCCCCTCAAGCAGTCTTCTTGACCGCTAGCTTCATGACGCCATTTTGAACACATGTATCACACTACTCATTTAGATTTCCTCGAGAATCTCACAAATCGCACCAACGAGATATCACAACACAACATACTTTAAACATTTTACATGTTAATTGATAACACCAATTAAAACAATTTGGTTAAGTCTTATATAGACTTTTTAACGCGAAAGAGAAATCATTCTCTACATACCAGCATTGAGGACAAACGAAAAGATCATTTCACATATTCCCAGTTTCAGAGTCATAGAAACACCGATGTTACCAAAGGGATATAATCTAGTCACACACCACAACTGTAACTTTTCGTCAAAAGAGACAATTTTTGTTCAATTTACACTACTTAAAATTTATCCAATCATTAATAACCTTCAATTATATTATAAATTTTGTATAAAATCTTGAATAATTATTCTTATTCTTACCTTTCAATTATATAAACAAATTTTTTAATCCAACATTTGAAAAAAAAAAAAAAAAAACCTTTAATCAAATTTACTTTTATTTTTCATGATATTATTTTAGTATTGTAAAACATCTAATTGTTTCAAAAATTATTTTTATTTTATTATTTATTATATATTTTATATATTACAGGTTTAATTTTGTCCACTTACACTTTTTGTACCCGCAATCATATTTCTATATTTCTATTCACTATATTTTATTTGTTTAAATACCTTTATTATCTGACAAAGTTTATCATCCACTATCGGGCATCTACAACAATCGTTTTCAACAATCATATTCTTTAACCAATTCCCTATATTTTTCATCACTATCTTTTCAGTCATTGCGTCACATCAATGTAGAAAAACGACAGCACTGCTTGACAATTTATTTTTTGATTTCGTAATTCAACAAACGCCTTGAACACAGTTCCCCAGACTTACAAATCCAAACTTCTGGTCTGAACAAGCTTCAAGAGTTTATTTCATTTCATCCGCAGAGCAAATCACCAACGCATACACAAAGCGTTCACTTTTTTCAACTTTCAATTTTTTTTTTCAGCTCTAGCGGACCACATTCAACCTTTGATTTCGAGTCAAGTCAGATCACCTACTGTCGCTACAATTCTACTTATCGCATGGCTCTATTTCACTCCTTTCTCAATCATATTAATAAGCAACTTTTCTTCAACAACTTTTAACCCAATAATCCTAAAATTCTGACAAAACACTGTAACCCTTATATAGGATCGCAAGTGAAACATTGCCAAGGAAGACAGCTCAAGTCTATATCCTCGCTTTGCACCTGGATCTGAGTATTTGGTTTACATGAGCACTTCTAACAATTACATATTCTTCAACAACTTTTCAACCCAATAACACTACAATTGTGACAAAGCACTGTTACCCTATACAGGATCACAGGTGAAACATTGCCTAGGAAGACGCTCAAGTCCATATCCTCGCTTTGCACCTGGACCTAAGTATTTGATTGCATGTGTAAATCTCACAATTGCTTATTCTTTAACTACTAACCCTGTCCAACGCCCACCAATATTCTCTTAGAATGTGAATTTTTATGTCATCATTTTATTTTAATCATCTTTTTTGTTAATCAAACACAATGTCATTTTTATTTCACTTTTATATATCCAACAAATATCATCTTGTTATAGCCCTTTTTAACCCTCACAGTTTAAATTAATTAAAGGAAATTTTAATTACTTACCTGTGTTAGAGAGGCTTTACCCGCCTAAACCCGGATAAACCCTTTCACTCCCGGGGCCCATCTATGGTAATTTAAAACAACAACCTCATATTGTGTAGATAACTTATAACAAGATTGCCATGTTGTATATAGAAACACATCTATAAATAATTATGCGCATGATTAATCTGTGTCTTTACATCACCCTATGTAATGTAATTTGTACAAAGTGGATAAATAAATAAAATCTGTAATAGATTTAAGAGTTGAGCTAAAGCAGAGATCGAGCATAGTATTACCAAAACAACAGTCTAAAGATGGAACTCATAAATCAGGTAGATTCACAATTCCCACGACAGGCCACCCACACTGTCACATGTGGTGGAATGCAGAGACCCCTCTCACACCTGGACAGGTAAAAGCGCACTTTCTCAAACGCCCCTGTCACATAAGGTCACCCCGTCTTTAACCTATAAATCATCACCTTACAGTGGCTTGACAGCTCAGACAGTTCAGTTCAGTTTAGTTTAGTCCACCCTTAGTGCAAGCCGCGTCGGTCGTATGTTATGTCGATCTCATCCAACATGTAGTTAGGAAGAACTCGTCTATCTCCATCTTGCGCTTCTAGCTCAGCTTTTATCTGTTAACGGAACTTTCTTAGTGCAACTGTGTCTTCGTTTTTTGTGTATGGATATCCCCAGATTTCCACTCTGCCTCGAACACGACTGCCTGTATTTTGTGAGAACTTTTAAAGGTCTTCCAAGGTGCAGAGAGGTACTGGAAAACTCTACATCCTGACTGTTCCTATTGGTCAACACAGTACAACAAGAGCTACCAGGACTTCAACTATCATTTCAGTAGTCGACATCAAACTCAACAAATTATTACAGTGAGTCGACAGGAGATCTCATTACATATATTAATTGAATAGCATATTTTGGATCAAAAATAAAATAAACTTTTTTTTTTAATATAAATGCCAATATTTCAATAGGCTATACGCCTAACTTCGTCAGTGCTTTTCTTGTTTTTGAACTACTTTGGTTCATCACGTGATATATATATACTAGCCGAATGACCCGGGCAACGCCCGGTTTTACCCGATTAAATGTTTTTATTCAAATACTATTCGTTAAAATTATAAATTGGCGCCGTGGATGTCACTCTTTTGAAACGTCCCGCTCCAAACTTTGTGTCTGAGAAGCGATATTTTTATAGAAAGATGATCTAGCTTTTGTTTTCTGCTCGAATGAATGTTTTTCTGTTAGAATTTTGTTCCTGCGTACAAAATAATGAACTGGTTTCACCCGTGGTCTCTGCTTTTTCGAATTTTTCCCGATATAATTTTGTATCTGAAAATCAAACATGATACAGCAATATCGTCATCATCATTTTCTGAATAAAAATATATAGTTTTAATAATTGATTTATATATATTTTTTAAATAGCCTATCGTTTTCCCCGTATTTTTTTACCTATGTATGGAAATTTTGGTTTGAATTAGTGAACTACTGCGAATTTGTATACCGGACATACAGACAGACATACAAACATTCATTTATATATATATATATAGATATGCATATTGGAGCACATTAATCCATCGTGTATATAACGGTGAACAAAATGAATTGCTACCGCGCATGCGTCATTGCCTATTGGCAGAGAGCATTGGAAGATAGAAGAGAATCAATTTAGACTTCTCTTTTTGTGTGGTCCTAGCTCAACAAAGTGAAAGCTCCCAGCGGTTTCGCCAATTTAATCTACTCTACCGCTCTAATTTTGTATTTGGCTGTTTTACTCATGTTTTCGGCACTTTAGTGGGATTCTTGGTATTTAAAGAACCTGTTCGAATATTCGTGTCAAAATAGTTTATATTTTTGAATAGAGCTGGTACTCTGGCCCCTTATAATACCTTCCTACTGACACCAATCAAGGTGTGTATTATAGTAGATGATTAGATTTAGGTGTCTACTATGATAAGTAATATGTTTAATGGTTATTTATAGAAATGTTTATAAAGTTTTATACGTACCTGGTTGTGCGCCTGTTGATGGATATTGAGTGGGTACTGGGTTTGGTAATTGCTTTGGGTAATTGTAACCCGGGTTCTTTACATTTGGGTCTTGTTCTGGGTTCCTGATATTTGGGTTTTGTTCTGGGGATCTAATATTTGGGTTCCTGACATTTGGGTCTTGTTCTGGGTTCCTAATATTTGGGTTTTGTTCTGGGGATCTAATATTTGGGTTCCAGGCATTTGGGTCTTGTTCTGGGGATCTAATATTTGGGTACCTGACATTTGGGTCTTGTTCTGGGGATCTAATATTTGGGTTCCTGACATTTGGGTCTTGTTCTGGGGATCTAATATTTGGGTTCCTGACATTTGGGTCTTGTTCTGGGTTCCTAATATTTGGGTTTTGTTCTGGGCACCCAATATTTGGGTTCCTGACATTTGGGTCTTGTTGTTGGGATCGACTTATGTATTCTTGTCGTGCATACCAATAATAGGCGTATTGGTCTGGGTAATTGTAATATAGGTACCACATATAAGCGATGTATTGGTCTGAATCAATTGGGTATTTATCTGGGTTAAGGTTATCTGGTTCATTAGGCCTAACTTGTGGCTCTGGTGTGTATTCCGACGGTCTAGCTGTCGAAGATCTTGGCGGTTCGTTAGGAACAGAGGGATCTAGAGGTTGGACTGTAATGGATCTTGGCGGTTCGTTATGAATAGAGGGTTCCAGAGGTGGTACTGTAATAGATTTTGGCGGTTCGGTAGGAGCGGAGGGTTTTGAAGGTTGGTATTTTGAACAGAGATGCTTTTGTATCCTCTTCAAATCACTCTGTGCAAACACATCACAGGTTTTTCCAGTTAGACTCATATATGTATAAAAGTTAACGCCATATATGTATATAAGTTAACGCCATATATGTATATATGTTAACGCCATATATGTATATAAGTTAACGCCATATTTGTATATAAGTTAACGTCACATATATGTATATAAGTTAACGCCATATATGTATATAAGTTAACGCCATATATGTATATAAGTTAACGCCATATATGTTTATAAGTTAACGCCATATATGTATATATGTTAACGCCATATATGTATATAAGTTAACGCCATATATGTATATAAGTTAACGCCATATATGTATATAAGTTAACGCCATATATGTTTATAAGTTAACGCCATATATGTATATATGTTAACGCCATATATGTATATAAGTTAACGCCATATATGTATATAAGTTAACGTCACATATATGTATATAAGTTAACGCCATATATGTATATAAGTTAACGCCATATATGTATATAAGTTAACGCCATATATGTATATATGTTAACGCCATATATGTATATAAGTTAACGCCATATATGTATATAAGTTAACGCCATATATGTATATATGTTAACGCCATATATATATATAAGTTAACGCCATATATGTATATAAGTTAACGCCATATATGTATATAAGTTACCGCCATATATGTATATAAGTTAACGCCATATATGTATATAAGTTAACGCCATACATGTATATAAGTTAACGCCATATATGTATATATGTTAACGCCATATATGTATATAAGTTATCGTCTTATATGTTTTCAATTAAAAAGGCATATATTGGATCAAAATATCATTTATTTTACCAATATTTCAGTTGGCTGAATGCCAACCTTTATAAAGGTTTTATAACATTAATGTGTGTGTGTCAATAACAAACTATTTTCAAAACTCATACATGTATATAAGTTAACATATGTAAATGTGTATACAGTAAAACCTGTCTATAGCGCCCCTTTAAATAGCGCCTTCCTCTCTATAGCGCCCGATTTTAACATTAAAATGTAAACATTTTACATTAAAAGAGACCTGTCTATAGCACCCCCCTCTCTATAGCACCCTATTTTGGTGAGTCCCAAGAGGGGGCGCTATAGACAGGTTTAACTGTATATATATTTACATATTTTACTCTCATTTTAAAACGTATATCAATACATTCCACTTTTGTTCCACTAAATGGCGCTCTGTCATTTAAAATGCTTATGCGAGAGGTCATAATAGGCCTTTTTTTTTTTTAATATCAACACCTAACCTTTTTTATACTTTTTTAATTACTTTTCACACACACATATTTATTTACGCTGACTTATATATATATAGAGAGATAATAAAAAGGCATATTTATATATTGGATTGAATAAAAAGATGTATTTGTCAATATTTCGGTTGGTTTACCGCTAACCTTTGTCAATACATTACATTTTTTATAAACTAGATATAGAGATATATATTCATAAAGGTCGGTCTCTCGTCAAAATATAAAAATCCAAAAGAACAGGATATAGAGTTAGGTTTGTCATCGTTTCTCTCTAGACCTGATAATGTGTAAATTAACCTAATTTCAAACTATTTTGCATATTTTCATATCAGGAATATATAATAATTATGAATTCAAATCAATATGATCACTGCAATTAATAATGTATCTTTGTTGAAAGGATCATTGTTGGGGAACCATTTACTCGGGGAGAAGCTGAGCCCGATCATATAGCTATCATGAAATATATCTGAATGTACCTTATATCAAGTGGTGAAAAATTGAGAACATTTCCTGTGTCGTGAAACTGAATGTTGCTAATGGCTTGCGCCATCTATTGGAATAAATACCAACTAAACTTCCCCCACCAAATGAATTTATTGATATACTAATAAAAGCTAACCACGTACTTCTTTTAGTCTTAGATCTTTGTCAGCATAATGTAAGGTTTTTGAAAATATAGTATTGAATATATATTTATAAAACGTTTTTTTTTTATTCCAATAGATATTACAAATCATAAACAACATGCGGATATATAAATTGGAGATGATTTTTTAAAATTAAATATAATATGACATATTATATTGTATTATAAATTACTTTCTGTATTATTTACGAACGGAAAAATATGTCCAGGGTAGCCTAGTGGACATGGCATCTGCCCGGTAAGCGGAACACTGTGGATTCGATTTCCATCCCTGGACACTTTTATTTTTCCGTTTATCATTACTCTTCACAATTAATCCTTTCATATCTCATCCCTAAGGTTATAAATAATCGTTATTTTTCCTTAAAATAAATTTTGATTTTTCGTTCAAAAGAAACACATGCGGGATAATTTTCAAATGTCGTTTTACAATCACAAACCGTATTATATTATATTGAAATATCGTAATATAACTCACCGGGCTGAAATCCATGTTTCCTAAAGTTTGTCCTGGTTTCTTGGGAACAATAATAGCTTCGGGGCCTGTAGGTAAGTATGCTTGGTAGTGCATGATGGAGTTATAGTCATATGGCTCATCGGATAGGTCTATGGGACCTGTTTGCTTGTTGTAGTTGTACTTTATATCTGTAAACACATTCTATTTTATATTCATATTTACATATACTACCCTACAATTTATAGACAATTGACTTGAGACTAATTAGCCAAATGACGTTCTTACGTCTCAAAACATTCTAATCAATAAAGATGGGGAGCCAATCAAAATTAAGTATGGGTAATTAAGAGTACACGTAAAGATAAACAATATTATCAAATAAATGAAGCTTCCAAGGTTAAGTTTCTTGTACAACTTTTTATTTTCAAGTTTTCGGACTTGTCAATCCTTCAACAGGATTATCACTTTAACAACTTAATAATAAATACAATTTTATATACATATTATTATATACATATTTTAAATACCTACTATATACTGAGAGAAAATACATTGAAAGATAAACAATGCAATATATTCCCATCCCTGGACACTTTTATTTCTCCGTTTATCATTACTCTTCACAATTCATCCTTTCATACTTCATCCCAAAGGATAGAAATATTCGTTATTTCTCCTTAAAATAAATTTGTATTTTTCGTTCAAAATAAACATTTACGGTATAATTGTCAAATTTCGTTCTACAAATGCAATATATTTACATTATATTTTAAACTATAAATGTTGGGAGAATGATACATACATTCGATTTTCGATATCCAGAACTTTGAATCGAATTTAGTTCTTAAAATTGCTTAAATGGCTACCTATTTTGGCCTAAATCCAACCTTTCTAATCAATCATCCATCCACCACGCACATATATTTCCAAAATATTTTGATTTTCAAACAGAAATAATGTAATATATTTTTCTCTCGTTATATAGTAGGTATTTAAACTATGTATATAATAACGTGTATATAAAAATGTATTTATTATTAAATTATTAAAGTGATAATCCTGTTGAAGGACTGACAAGTCCGAAAGCTTGAAAAAAAAAATTGTACAAGAAACTTAACCCTGGAAGCTTTATTTATTTTATAATAAATCCAACCTTACCGGTAAAGTAGCCAAATAGGACTATGACACCCTATAATGTAAATAACATGTTTTAAAGAGAGAAATATCTCTTGTAGTACATATATACCATCCTCCCGCAACTCTTATGTCATATATATTTGAATATTCGAGGAATATATGTAAATTTTATACATATTCGTAACTTTAATAGTCTTTTTTAGCGTTAGATAACGGACATTTATTAATATTGCAGATCTGTATTAATTTGTAAATACCAGAGAGAATTATCACAGATTTAAGAATTTTTGTAAATATATTAATGAAAAAATTAATGGGACAGTAGAAATTGTTTATTTTTAAAAAGAATCATACGCGTCTATAATAATAGTTTAGAATTTTGATAACAGATGGCGCGCTAATGCATCATAATATGACCATTTAAAAAAATAATAATAAGATTTTAAAAATTAGGTTCTTCCATATTTCTAGCTAAGGTAAAATACTCACTTTCAGGGATGTACTGCCACCTGATATCGATGTATTGATCTCTGTCCATCCGTTGTTGCTCGTGGATGTAGCCCAGGGCGTGCATCATCTCATGTACAGCTGCCATGTACCCGCTGCAGTGTCTCGCCAGGTAGATGTACTGCGGGCCGCTGGGGTCCATGCCTATCACGCTCCAACATCTAGACACAGATCCTCTTAGCACGATGATGACCCTAGCTCCATTTAAGACATTAAAACAACAGAACCTATATACCAACCCTACCAATATTGTAAATATGATCTATGAATCTAGTCTCAATGACCTTGTATAATTATACAACTGGATAAAAAAGAATTTAAACACGTTAATTATTTTTATATAAAAGGGCGTACCTGTATCTGTAAAAGAAAAAAAACTATATTTTCACAAATATTTCGAGAGATTGCTCCCTCTTTATCAATTTATTGTACATTGTGCAGTGTGCATAAAGAGGAAGCAATCTCTCGAAATATTTTAGAAAAAAATGTTTTTTTTTTTCTTTACAGATCCAGTTAAGCCCTTTAATATAGACTTAATTGATGGATGACCTTTTGACTAAGACATTAATTATTATTATTATTACCCCTAATACAAGTGATACAGGCCATGATAATCATGGTGGGTAGTAGGTGGCGATTGCATTTTATTCTAAGTACACCTCATATCTCTAGTAGATCGATTTTTACGTTTATAAATATGGTAGAATCCCGTTTAGTTACTTGGATTTACTTGTGGGGTCGAACTTTTGCAAGACTCCGAGGCCAATGAAATAAATTTTTAAAATAAAAGTGTAAAATTCAATCTCGGGTCGTGATTATCGAAAATGAACGGTTGTGCAGCATTCCTCCACTAACTCCCTAAATATAGCTTTCAATAAATTATTCAACACTTGGCCGACATATGTAAATACACATATTCGAAACTATTTTAAGGGCGTAAGATTCTTTTTGAAATTAAACAATTTCTACTGCCCTTACTGCAATGGAAAAATTAAAGGGAGGGCCTGGCTCATCAGTGGTGAACCCTCCCAGCGGTTTCGCCAATTTAATCTACCATACCGCTGTTATATTGCATTTTTGGAACTTCCTTTTATAGTGATACTGTTGGTAGACTCTTGGAATGGGTATTTTAGAATAACTATGGACATAAGCTTTGAGGACAGTAGAATTACATACATTTATAAATTTTTATTTATGCTTATGAGGTGATACAGCAACGTCTTTACAATAAGAGAGGAGACAAAATGAATCAAATCTAGAAAAAAGAAGTGAGGACTTCTCGGTCATTAAAGTCTGAGAGGCAAGGCCTTCAGCCAGTTCAGGGCTTCCGGGGTTGATCCACTTTGCCGTAGTGGGGGGGCCCGAGTCCGACTTCCAAGTCGTTCCGCCAAGAGATCAACACCATAGAGGTCCGTACGTCTCTTGACCTCACGGACAATACAGCAGCTACATTATTTATAAATATATAATATGCTTCGAGCAATCGCTCTTCCGCAAATATTAAATAACCACTGATGAGCCAGGCCCTCCCTTTAATTTTTCCATTGCAGTAAGGGCAGTAGAAATTGTTTAATTTCAAAAAGAATCTTACGCCTTTAAAATAGTTTCGAATTTTGATAACAGATGGCGCGCTAGTGCATCATAAAATACACATATGTAAATACGATGGGATTATATAATATGTAATTCATTTTATAACAAAAAAGTCAATTCCAAATGTGCGTTCCAAGCAAACAAAATACAGAAACATTGCCAAATTTGGGAGAGTTTAACTCATCAATAGTTTAACATTACCCAGTTTAACAAGTTCAATCTACCAGATCGAATTATCGAGGGAATTTTCAATAAGTTAAGAAGTAAATAAAGAGTTACGCACTTGTCATTCTGGCCATTAGAGAAGATGACGTAGTTGGCTTCATTGGTACGTGGGATCCAGCGGATACAGGTTTTCGCGTCGTATGCCTTGACGGCCATGGCGACATAACCACGGTCTTTTGGAGCTGTACACACAGATGTTGTCATCCCATGGAAATATACATGGTATAGCCTGAAGTCATTCATTCCCAAGTTCTATCACTGTACCCATAATTAGCCAATAAGACGGCTTACGAGAACATTTCCTCTCTACGAACTTCCCTTTAACTGAAAATTCTTCTATCGATTAGGGAGTTCAGTATGGGAAGGTATCCAGTAATTTAAAAAATTATTCTATTTTTGCTATGTTGGCCAATCAGATAATGTTCTCTTGAACCTCATTTACTGATTTTTTTTTAAACAAAGGTAAGACTATGAAATGAAAGGGAACCTCTTCCATCAAAAAACGCTGATATTTTTTATTATTATCCCTAGTACACATGGCCATGACAATGTACTATTCTTTATTTAGTAATTGTACTTGGAGAAAAAATGTCAAAGTATCATACTTATAGGTATAATAGTAATTTAATTATCTGTTTTCACTTAGCTGTGACATTTTGTTGTTGTGTTTTAAGTTGGATCCAACTTTAGCTACACGATTATCTCCAATGTTAGGTAAGTTACACAATGTTTTATATAACTATATACATATTTATAAAAACATCCATAGAGTCACATTTATCATTGTAATATAAGAAATGAAAAAAAAAAACACAACTCAAAATACAACGCTAAATTATTTTCCACTTTTATTAAGCTTTCGGAAATCTTTTTAAGAACACGAAAAAAAAAAAAGATTTTTTTTAAATTTGCATATCTGCTTTCTAAAAATAATTCACACACAGCTGTCAAGCTTGTACTCTTATAAAGAATTGCGGTTGGTAGTAAATTTTCTGTAAACTTTCTTGAAAGCTGATATGTAAATTGAAATTTATATATATATATATATATTTAATATTATGATAAAGGGAGTTTTCGAAAGCTTATTATAAGTGAAAAAGAAATGTTAGCGCTATATTTAGAGCGCTTTATTTGTTTTATACTTACAACTTGTATAGAGGTAACGTAAACAAGACAGTTTGAAGATGTTACTTACACAAATTGGCCTCAATCACGTAAGGGATCTCGTTAGTAGGCCAGAGGCCACTTGGTAAATTCATCGCCAATTCCTGGACAACAGGACGTAATACATAATTGCAAGTTCTTCATATAAACCTTTTTCTAGAAAAAGTAAGTTTTGTTTGTAAAAATCATTTTCCTTAAAGAGGTTATGCATAGAGGAATATATTATGATGCATTAGCGCGCCATCTGTTGTCAAAATTGGAAACTATGAGCCAGGCCCTCTCATTAATTTTTCCATTGCAGTAAGGACAGTAGAAATTGTTTATTTTTAAAAAATAATCATACGTGTCTATAATAGTTTCCAATTTTAATAGAGGAATATATTGCTAGTTATTACATATTAGGTAAATACATATGATATGCAAATATGAAAATATACGAAAAGAAATAAATAAAATAAGAATAGTAAGGCAATGAAATGAAAAAAGGCATTATCTGAATGCTCAATTGAGTATTTTATATGGTAAAATGTCATTCAATCGGAAAAAATTGATGAAATTGATTTAAGTTATTGCAGGATATTGGTCAACCTATTCTCTCTATAAATGAAGAAAATCAAAAATAAAAGTGCATCTTTCGGACTGTTAGCCTTCGTCAGCGTAAAGCTTTGCAATCTAAAATTATTAATTGAGCGGCCATGGCATGTCTATTTATTTATATGCAAATATCCAATTGTTTTAAAACAAGAGGCGTATTAGAATATATTTATTTGTGATATTTCGAAAAGCGTACTACGTCTCTAATATTAAGGTATGAGTCTATGGATTGAAGTAGCATCAAAAGGAATATACAGATATGTAAATATATATATATAGGCGATGACTATGCAAATATAGCGACGGTCAGTAACGATAGTAAACTGAATTGGTTTAAGGAAACTCTCTCTCTCTCTCTCTCTCTCTCTAACCTCTACGACTTTAATATATCGACAGAATATGTGATAGTGTTGTTGTTGAGATGAGCGGAGGGATACACCGAGAAGATAGAGTTTCACAGTGAAAACCTCACAATCATGAAAAGATAGAAGACGAGGGGTCTGTCATATGGACACTGCTAACTTCCAACAAGGCCGCAGGTGATGTCAAGGCTGTCTTTTGCTAAAACTATCTACGAGGTTCGCCTTTATGAGTTTATATTTGGTCAAACGGGAAAGGTTATGCAACTTGAAGAGTGGAAGTGGTTGGTGCCAGACCACGTCTACCTGGGAGGTCTACATAGATTCGACTCTAAACCTAAGCCTGTATCTCGCTATTTGTCACCACAATCGCTTAGAATTTTACCTGATACTCAACAAAATCCTCAATTAATTAACACTATAATAGATATAACAAAGTTGTTGAAAACCTTTACTCCAACTTTGCATATGGCGATATGTAAATGAGTACCTACCCCAGAATTTTGGAACGACTGTGGTTTATTTTCATTATTGGTGCACGTGAGGTTCTTGGACCCGGAATCTTTGGCTGCAACATTCCACCATGTCATTGCAGAGTGAAGGGGAGATGTGGACATTTAAACATTACACTACCTTCCATATGGTAGATCAAATTGGCGAAACCGCTGGAACTGTTTACAACTGAGAGAGGGAAGAGAGATGAACCAATCCTCCAAATATATTTACATATTAGAAATAAAAAGTACCTACCCTGACTGCTCAAATTAGCATTTTTGATGAGAGAGCCCCATTTAGTGGAACAAAAATAAACTAAACTTTTATTTAACTTGTCCGTGATTTTAAAAAAAGCTCATGTGAGCGGTCAGAAGGTGCCTTTTTTATTTTTAATATCAATACCTGACCATTTTTCTGTTTTTTTAAATTATTTTTCACATATGTACATATATACTTTTTATGCTTTAGTGATTAAAGAAAATTGATTTTATATACAAATAATAAACAACATTTTTGATAGATAAAACTGTTGAAATTTTATATAATGGAACACCACTGATGAGGCAGGTCATCACAATATAATCTCAAAACAATTAGAAATGGGAAAGACGCTGTTTCGCTCATGTAGTTATCCTATTTACATATAATTACAAATTTCCTATTGTAATGGGGCAAAATTGTCTTGATTTGAAATAATAGCGTTAAGATGATATTTGTAAAAATTTCATGTAATACGTTTTATTTCTTATGCAATATAAACTCTTTGGCTAGCTTTCAAACAGAGTTCTTCCTCAAGACCTAAAAACGTTTTAAAATTTCTCAAACACTTTTAACAATCGATAAATATTTAATAAAATCATATTAGTAGTCTAAGTAAAAATATGTTTTTATCTTAAAGATGTGATGCTGCAAGTTTTAAGTTATGATTCTACCCGTCTTTTCAAAGAAGATCAAAAAGACCGCAATGATTTGAGTTATTTTGATAGGAAACTTTCAGCATGATATTTCATATCTTCAATCTCCCACATTTACATAAGAAGAATATTTCACACACAGAGATATGTAACAATGTTGTTGTAGGTCACATGACTTACCTGTCAGATTCATTCCATACTTGAGGTCGTTCTCGTCCAGCGGAGGTCCTACAGCCACAGCTGGTCATCCCAAATCTATTGGGATTGATTTGCATACCTACCTAGTTTTGATATTGGGCTCGTCTACTGGCTTGTCCGTCTGGAAATACCACCATGTTGTAATATATGTATACAATTCTGTTATGCAACAAAAGTTGAATATATTATAAATAGGTCAAGAAATAAAATAGAGAATATTAACTCAAAGTTCTTTATTTTTGGGCTCGAAAATCATACATTTTAGTTAGTAGCCCGTAAAACCATATGTTCTCTATTTACATTGTAATAAGACACACACATATGGAATATCTCTATAAGAATCCAACTTTGAAGTTTAACGATGTGATAAAACCAAACTATTTTAACCCCGCTACCATTTACCATAACACAATAAGGAGATGAAGCGTTAGATTCCCATATAATACAAATATAAAAAACTTAATATCACAATAGGAATCCTTAAATACAGTCTCAAAAATAAAAATAAAAAACTTTTTTAAAGTATATAATATAGTGAAACAAACATTTTGTTAGTGTTCTCAACAGATAAAAAATGTAGAAAAAGAATTCCAAGATTCAAAAGAATAACTAACTATACAAAATCCCTACTCTATCATTACTGATTGATTTATTTGTGGAAAGAAACATTCGCGTCTTAATGTCTTCATTTGTTATACGTTACTATATATAATTTGTTTATAGAGTCAGTGTTGTAAGTGGTGTAAAAATAAAGAATAAAAAAACTCAAGGTTGGGCTTTTAGAAACATAAAGCTTTGAAGAACCTATTTACATATTATAAAAATAAAACCTTTCGCATTGAGTTTCTTTTATTATATATATTTATATATATTACATAGATAATAATAAAATAAACTCAATGCGAAAGGTTGTATTTTTATTTTTATAATTTGTAGCGCAATTTTTTCGTTTACTTCAACTATTTACATATAGAGAACAATTATAAAATTCCATATTAACTTCCTTATTTATATTCTGCCCCCATTGTATTTAGTGTCAAATATTTAAAAAAAAATTGAAACCATCTTATTCGCTCTAAGACGTTCCAAATAAATTGTTGATAAACCTAAAACGAAAAGTTTCTAAATTTATCAAGATTTAAATACAAAGCGGACATATATTTTTTTCCCAAAAAAAAAACAACTATACACTCATGAGACAAAACTTAAAGAAGTGGGAAGCCTTTAATGCGCCGGTCTTTTTTTTTAAGTAGATAGAGGCAAAATTTTGTTCACACTTGGTTATCTAATAAGTCTTCAATAAAGGTCACTATAAAATTTTTCAGAGTTATTGTCTAAATCCCGATATACATGCTAAAAGGTACAACTTCCTTAAGTTTTGTCTCCATGAGTGTAAAAAATATAGAAAATAAACTAAGTTACTTTTACACTAATATAACTAAAGAATTTTCAATTATATTAAATAATATATAGTAAAATTCTCCCCAAAATAAATCAACACCGAACAACTTACAGGTTTAGATGTCGTAGGGGCGCCCAGGACAATGGTGCCTGTCAACAGGACAACAGCAATCAGGACTATTCCCGATGTCCACATTGTGAGGTCTGAACTGAACTGATCTAGTGACAGCCTTATATATACCCTCTCTCTACCTATAACTGTATAGTGCTGCCGTCTACCGGCATATAGAGACACTACAATATAGTCCTGACTCATGTCTAGATAAGATGATCAAAGGATCATAGCATTAGATGTTTGTTATTGCACATATATATCCATTGTGTCATGGTGGCCTTACAGAATGACGAAGGAGATTTAAAATAATGTGAAAATAGGTAGCAATGGGGGGAATGAGGACTTAGAGAAGAGATAAGAATGTTAAATGGCTAGAGATGACATTGCTTCACATATAAAACTGCAGACATTCTATTAAACATGAAGTTTCAACTAAAATATCATCATTAGATATCGCCATCTATCGATGAAAATTATAAACATATTTGAACGTTTTTTAAATTATTATTTTAATATATATATGTGGTATAATAATAAGGTGGGAAGATAAATAATCACACCACAAGTTGGAAGAGAAACCCAGACAACCAGAGAGAGAGAGGGAGAGACGGGACCGCCACAGCTGGGCGGCCGTTCGTGTCGCACACAATCCCCAACTGTCTTAAAAGTCCCGAGGTCTTAACTGACGGGCCCTAGTGGACGCCTCTTGGAATGTCGCTTGTGTCTTAAGTGACCGGACTATATCTTCCTAACTCTCTCTGGGTTGTCTGTAGGTTGTCTTTATTTTATTCCTGTAAGAGTATATATTATGACATATATATATATGATACATTTTGAATGATATTCAACTTCTATCTGTTTTGCATAATGTTCTTTGTTTGTAAAATAATTAATTTTACCGCGTGCCAAGTATGTAAATTTTTGTTTTGTTTAAAAAGATTTGAAAAAAATAAAGAGATGATTATTGAGGTGGAGACAGCCACAAACGACTGCTAATTCTTTCTTTCACGCCTATAGAAATACAACAGCTAGTCGACAGGATCGCTGCCTACGGGTATAAATTCGAAATGACATCGAAGAAAGACTTGAAAACTTTACCGAAAGAAGAGGTTGTTACCGGAGCGAGAGTAGACATTTCGATTAAAGAAATTTTGCCGATTTTCAACCCGGATACAGGCCTTACGTATCAAGAATGGCGAAATCTTTTTGAAAGTACAGTCAAGCTTCAAAATATTTCAGAAAATGATGCTCTAACAATGATCCCGAGCATTTTTAAAGGAAAAGCGTTAGAGATATACGCCTCGATGTGCCAGGACGTGTTTACGTTGGATGAACTTCACCAAGCTATGAATACATTTTTCCCGGTATCGACAAGTGGATTGATGAGGCAGTTTTGGACTGAAAAGAAGCTACCATCGCAACCCCTTATGGACTACTACTTTAATAAACTGAAGTTGGCAAAAATATTGGATATAAGTTCGGAGCAGACCCTGGAAGCGCTTTCTTCGAATGTAAACGCAAAGCTGAGACCATTTTTGATCGCTGCCAATCCAGCTAATCTGGACATATGGATTAAGATTGCATCCTCCCTGGAAGAAGGATTTCGACAGGAAGAGACATCTTCACCCTTTAATGGCCCCAGATATCGACGGGACTTTCAAAATATCGACTCAAGGAAGGCAGCGCCTTCACAGGATTCTCTTCCTTCAGGTGCCCGCCCCAGCAGAGAGGTTGGCGACCGACAAAAAACCCGGCGAAAGCAGTTTTACCAAGACTTTCGAGGTAATGTAGGGCAACAATGATGGTGCCCAGGAGTGATGAGTGACGTTGGGGTAGATTCATTACTCTTGGAAACCTATTTAGTACTTTTTGATTCAGGCAGTGACATTAATATTATTTCCGTACACCTATTACCTGAATGACTTTTAGATAAGATAAATAACTCTGGCCAACCACACACAAACACACCTAATTTGATTAGCACTGTATCTAACCGTATTGGAATATTTGGACAAATTTGTTTAACGATCAGAATTGGAGATATAACTAACAATATGTTGTTCTATATTATTGATAATTCAAATTTGAATTTTCTGATAGTATCCACTAAGTACCTGAAATATTTTAACCTAAAGATTGATTTTGATGAGAATGTTATTATGCAAAATAATGTGTTTTTATCCAAATTTCAATATACATTTTCTAAAGATGAACTCAATGCTTTGCAATATTGTGATAACTCAAAAAAATATTTTGGTGTTTCTAATAATGTTAAATATTGTAAAAAACATAATTATTGTTTAAAACTTTCAGGAAAATGTAATCACATAAAAAAGTTACCCCTTTTAGATAAAACTATTAATCAATATAACATAAATGTCCCCTCTTGTTTTAAATCTAAACTCGTTTACCAACCAAACTTTTGACCCTTACCCTTGCCAAATCTAGAAGACAGCTATCTAAATAATGATGACAAACTTAAGAATAATTTTACATTTTATTAAGTCGCTATAATTATATTTTTGGTGAAAACAAATATAATATTAGACCATTAAAAGTAGATCCCCCCAGGTTAAGACTCAAAGATAAAACTCCTGCTTGTCTCAGACCTTATCGACATAATCCCAGGGACAACCGAAATAATTAAGGAACAAATTAGGCAATTATTAAAATATGGGATTATTAGGCATGCTTCTTCTCCATATAGTTCGCCAGTAACTATAGCACATAAAAAGGGAGAAAATGATAAATCTAGACTATGTATCGACTTTAGGAAATTGAATTCAAAACTGATAGGAGATAGTTTCCCAATTCCTTTAGTTGAAAATATCATCCAAAAGGTGCAAGGCTCAAAAGTATTCTCGTGCCTTGATATTCTAAGTGCATACTGGACTATTGGTCTACATGAAAAAGATCAACCTATTACTTGCTTTACCACCACAGAAGGTTCTTACCAATGGTGCAGATTACCATTTGAATTGCGGACAGCTCCTGCTATTTTTAACAGGATCCTCACTTCCATATTGCAGAAATATGAACTTAAAAATATAATATCTTACTTTGACGATATATTGGTTTTCTCAAAAGATACCGAATCCCATTTAGAACACCTTGGGGAAATATTTGCAATCCTACAAGAGGAAGGTATCCAACTTAGGAAAGATAAATGTTTGTTTTTTATGCAAAAGATAAATTATTTGGGTTACGAAATTTTTGGAGATCAAATCTCTCCTTCAAGTACTAATGTTGGTATAATTAAATCTTTGCCCCTCCTCGTGATGTTAGATGCTTAAGGTCATTTTTGGGCAGCGTTACGCATTATGCAAAATTTATAGATAATTTTAATAATTTGAGAGCGCCTTTAAATGATCTATTGAAAAAATATGTAAAATTCACGTGGAGTGAAGAGTGTCAGAGGAGTTTTGAAGCCCTTAAAGAAGCATTAGTTTCGAAACCAATACTCCAAATTTATAATCCATTATTAGCTACACATATCTTTTGCGACGCTAGTATTGCAGGTTTAGGAGGCGTACTTAAACAAAATATCCTGATGGCACCTTAAGACCCATAGCGTTTTATAGTAGGGCTTTAAGGGGAGCAGAATCCAAGTATACAATAACAGAACTTGAATTATTGGCGATAATAGAAACATGTAAAAGATATCATCCCTATATTTCAGGTCAACATGTGATAGTTCATACCGACCATAAGGCATTAATTTGGTTAAATAATTTCAAACATACTAACGGTAGATTATTCCGATGGGCGCTAAAATTATCAGAATATGATTTGGAATTTAAATATAATAAGGGATGTGAGAATCATGAAGCCGACATGTTGTCTCGACTGCCATATACCTGCTTCTTAACTGTTCAAAATATAGAACAAGAACAAAAATCATTACTTAAGCCTTCATCTAAACTATATTTCATTAAAAACGGTATTACTTATATTAGGCTAAAAAATAGAGATAGGATTATAGTACCACCCTCCTTACAACAACAATTGATAAGTAGGGCTCACGAAAGTTTAGGACACCCAGGCATAAGTTCAATGGCTAGAGTTATCTCAACACAATATTATTTCAAAGGAATGATAGGACAAATAAAAAATTATATTCTGAAATGTAAAATATGTCAGTCTGTAAAGAAGCCAACTACACCTTCGTATGGACTCATGGGTAATTTACCACTAGCTGAGAAGCCATTTGATGTAGTTGCCCTTGACAGTATTTTAGGATTAGGGGATTATAACAGTACAAAGAATTGTCTTCATGTGATAGTTGATCATCACTCAAGATACATCTGGGCTTATCCTTCTAAGAGTACGTCTATAGCAACGTACATCAATATAATAAATCAGTTATTAAATGTAGGTAAACCAAAAATTATCGTTACTGATTGGCACCCCTCATTTGTGTCCCAAAGGTTTAACAAATTTATACAAGAAAAGGGCATAAAACACGTGATGACATCCCCTTCGCACCCACAGTGTAATGGGCTTGTAGAGAGGGCGAATGCGACAATTATCTCAAAGCTTAGACTTCACCATCAACAAAATCCCAGAATACCATGGCCCAAATTATTACAAAAGGCCTTAGAAGAATATCGGAGTATTCCTCATTCCATAACTAAAATGCCTCCCGTTTATTTGCTTTTTGGCATAACGCCATCATATATCAATAAATTAACAAGAGCATATCCACCCATAGAAGAGGCTAGGAGAATTGCAAAAGAAAATACAGGAAAATTACATCTTAAATTGGTAAAAAGATATAATGAATCCCATAAAACGCCTAATCTAAAAATAGGGGATAAGGTCCTTTATAAGATCCCTTACCAATCAGGTCAAGGTAAGCTTATGCCAGCCTTTTACCCAGAACCATACACCATAATTTCCATACCCTCACCACAAACCATAGAAATAGATAAGCCATGCCAACCCGAAAATAAGCATGCAACAATAGTTAATATTTCTAAAGTAAAGCTCTGGGATCCGGTAACTGAAGATAATACTGAACCACCATTCCCATTTCAGGAAGAAGAGGATTTGGAAGGATGCTTGGGTATCGAACCTAACAAGCAAGCTTCCACCGATAGTCCTCAGCCTTCCATTAAAGAAAAAAAAAATCCAGATCACCCCACAGAGCCCTTGGAGAAACTACTGCCGGTTTCGGGAAAATAACAAAAAAGTTGCCCTGGAATGGGATTCTACATGGAGAGTGTCTCCATTGACATTTAATGTCCATATCATTTTTTTTTCCTGCCTATTGTTAGTTAGGTTTTGTATGGCCACCTTTTCCTGTGATTTTCCCCAACTAACAGGCTTTGGTCGCCTTTTTACCTCTAACAATATGGTTACTTGTGTAATATAATTTTTTGCAATGCATCTTATCCTTTACCTTCCATCCCCTCCCAACCTCCATTGAGAAAAAAATTAATACTAATTTTTTTTTTTTGGGGGGGTAGTGATACATTTTGAATGATATTCAACTTCTATCTGTTTTGCATAATGTTCTTTGTTTGTAAAATAATTAATTTTACCGCGTGCCAAGTATGTAAATTTTTGTTTTGTTTAAAAAGATTTGAAAACATATATGTATAATTAAAATTTTATATTTAACAAGCCCTTATTCTGTGATTAAAAATTGAAAAAAAAGTCATGAATCATCAATTGTGAATGAACTCTCCCATTTTATTGTATTCAATAGCAAGTACAGGATAAATAAGAAATCAGTATCATACAATATTGAATCATTCTGGAGATTAAAATGACCAAACTGCTGGGAGGGTTCATCACTGATGACCCATGCCTTCCTTCTTTCAATGTTTAATCATCGTCATATAAAATCTGTAGAAATAATTTTAATTATATATGTATGTGTGAAAAAATATAGAAATGGTCAGGTTTTGATATTAAAAACACAAATTTGGCATTTTATGAACGCTCCCATGAACATTTCAGATGTCAGAGCCATTTTTGTTCCGCTAGATGGCACTCTACCATTTAAAATGCTCATGTAAGCGGTGTTTTTAATACATATATATATATATATATATATATATATATATATATATATATATATATATATATATATATATGGAAGCAATGGTCGCCGCAACTAGCGGCATCGGGTCGGTGACAAAGCCACAACACCAACTTTGGCAAACTGATAAGCGTCCACCTAGAGACCATGGTTTCGGGCTAATGGCCCTCGTCAGTCTAGGGCGGACAAACGATTTACTTCAACCTTTATATATTTTATTCCAACGTTTCAGTGACTCGCAGTTGTCATTTCTCAAGGAAACCTATTTTGATAATGGTTACCTAGAGCCAAATTGTGTCGAAAAAATAACGACTATCTATTATAGAACTATTATAAGTGAGTTGCATATACACAATTTCTCCTAATCACGAATTTTAAAACCCTCTTTAACGCTCAAAATAAATATACATATGTATATATGTTATACTAATAAAAATAAAAGATTACACGAGGAGCTTCTTTTCCGTTTAATTGCTAGCTTTCGAACCTTGCGGTTCTTCAACAGGCGTGGCTAGTACAACAATACTAACAAGATAAAAGCGCGCTTGAGCCATTATATACAACATCCAAATTTACATACGAAGGGATATTTCAAATATAATTAAAATAGAAATAAGAATTATGACTATAAAATATAAAACTATGCTAATAAAACTTAAAAATTATTAAAATTAGATAAAATTTGGGAAATACATTTATATACGCTAAAAGTTGGAAATGAACAATAAGCAGGGGTCCCTCCGACCAGGTTACACTATGAGGGTTATCTAGGGCGACGCGGAACATATTTATTGCATTAAAACATGGTAGGCTTTAGGGAGATCTATTTTTCTGTTAATACTGTTGGTTTGAGTGGAGATGATGGATTCTAGAAATAACCTAATCTGCTTATTACGTATATGTTGATAGAGAATCTTAGGGTGGTCCAGATTAAACTTATGGCCTGTGTGTAATATATGTTGATATATAAGGGATTTAGGATCTCTATTATTTATATTGCGTTTATGTTCTGTCATCCTGATATACGCGGTTCTCCCAGTTTCGCCCACATAGGAGGCTGGGCAATCCTGGCAAGAAACCGCGTACACCGCGCCAGTGGAATGGATGGGGTTGTTAGGTCTATCTGCTTTGGTGATGGGATTCCTGAGCAGGGTTGCAATACTGGGAGGACTATTGTAAAATACCCGAATGCCGTAAGGGCGAAGAATTCTGGAGATGGCAACGGAGTCCGGGGAAAAAGGCAGGAGACAAGTGGCTCTATATACCGTGGTTGACTTTGGAGCAACGGGATCAAACGAATGTTTATCTATGAAATATCTGGGATATACTGCAGAGGTCAAAAGGGAAATGATTCTGGATTTTTCTATGGTTTTGAATATGGGTAAAGAGCAATGTGTATATATTCTTTTAGTTAAGGTCCTAACTGTATTGATTTTATAGGCTATGGGACTATTGGAGGAGAAATGGGTATAGAGAGGTGGAATGGTCTTTTTGTGGAATACTGTTGTATGTAACTTGTGCGGGGTGCGAATAATCAGGATATCTAGAAAGGGTAAAACTAGGTCTATTTCAGATTCGTGTGTGAATTTAATATCTGCATGGAAAGTGCGTAGAGTATCAAGTATGTGTCGGAGCTTATTGGTTTTGGCTATGCAAAATATGTCATCTACATATCTCCTCCAATAATGAATGTCAGAAGGCAAGGTTTGGTTGATCCACCGGTCCAGGGATCCCATCACCACTTCAGATACTATGGTTGAAAGTGGGCTGCCCATTGGGGTTCCTCTAATCTGTTTGTAGTATTGGTGGTTGAAAGTGAAAGTGCTGATGGAGAGACACAAGGTGGTCAGCTGTGTTATCTGGGCTATTACTTGCTTGTCAATATTGGCTGTTCTAAGAAAGGACTGAAGTGTGTCTGTAATGAGAGTGTGTGGAAGGGAGAGGTACAGGGAGGTGACATCGAATGAGAACATGGTATGTTGTGCCGGAGGTTGTATTTGAGCTATTTCTTGTATGAAGCTGGGTGGGTGAGTGATATTGTACTTGTTGGGGTTGTTTTTCATGATGGGGGATAATAGATTAGATAGAAATTTAGCTAATAAATAATGCCGGGGAGAGATGGTAAGCGATGATGGGTCGGAGTGGGACCCCTGGCTTGTGTATTTTCGGAGTGCCATACATATACGCATCGTGTCCCAAGGAACTAGTGAATTGAGCGTATTGTTCATTGGTGATGAGATTCGCCTTCTTCATGTTCCTGAGCGATGTCTTGAATGATTTAATCATGGCGTCTTTTTCCTGTAGTGAAATATTTGTGAACGTGGAGCTGTCTGTAAGTATATTCATCATCTTTTCTTCATAATCCGATCGATTTAACAAAACCGTTTGGTTTCCCTTATCTGCCTTAGTAATGACCAGAAAACGAGCCTTCTGCAGTTTACTAATAATGGGGCGATGGATATGTGCAGATGCCAGCCGATGAGAGGGTCTGTGTAAGACTTGAGCAACGGAATGTCTTATCTTGAGGGATTCCTGGTGGTTCAGAGCACTCATTACACTTTCTACTCCGGCAATCATTCTGGGTATGTCGGGTTTGGCAGGAGGAATGTACTGCAATCCCATTGACAACATCCTCTCCTCCTGTTCAGTTAGGGAAACAGAGGTCAAGTTGAGTATTCCTGTAGGGGTGTTATCTCCAAAGAGTGCGGATTCCGGGAAGCGATACCCCGGCATATTTATTAGCTAAATTTCTAACTAATCTATTGTCCCCCATCATGAAAAACAACCCCAACAAGTACAATATCACTCACCCACCTAGTTTCATACAAGAAATAGCTCAAATACAACCTCCGGCACAACATACCATGTTCTCATTCGATGTCACCTCCCTGTACCTCTCCCTTCCACACACTCTCATTACAGACACACTTCAGTCCTTTCTTAGAACAGCCAATATTGACAAGCAAGTAATAGCCCAGATAACACAGCTGACCACCTTGTGTCTCTCCATCAGCACTTTCACTTTCAACCACCAATACTACAAACAGATTAGAGGAACCCCAATGGGCAGCCCACTTTCATCCATAGTATCTGAAGTGGTGATGGGATCCCTGGACCGGTGGATCAACCAAACCTTGCCTTCTGACATTCATTATTGGAGGAGATATGTAGATGACATATTTTGCATAGCCAAAACCAATAAGCTCCGACACATACTTGACACTCTACACACTTTCCATGCAGATATTAAATTCACACACGAATCTGAAATAGACCTAGTTTTACCCTTTCTAGATATCCTGATTATTCGCACCCCGCACATGTTACATACAACAGTATTCCACAAAAAGACCATTCCACCTCTCTATACCCATTTCTCCTCCAATAGTCCCATAGCCTATAAAATCAATACAGTTAAGACCTTAACTAAAAGAATATATACACATTGCTCTTTACCCATATTCAAAACCATAGAAAAATCCAGAATCATTTCCCTTTTGACCTCTGCAGGATATCCCAGATATTTCATAGATAAACATTCGTTTGATCCCGTTGCTCCAAAGTCAACCACGGTATATAGAGCCACTTGTCTCCTGCCTTTTTCCCCGGACTCCATTGCCATCTCCAGAATTCTTCGCCCTTACGGCATTCGGGTATTTTACAATAGTCCTCCCAGTATTGCAACCCTGCTCAGGAATCCCATCACCAAAGCAGATAAACCTAACAACCCCATCCATTCCACTGGCGCGGTGTACGCGGTTTCTTGCCAGGATTGCCCAGCCTCCTATGTGGGCGAAACTGGGAGAACCGCGTATATCAGGATGACAGAACATAAACGCAATATAAATAATAGAGATCCTAAATCCCTTATATATCAACATATATTACACACAGGCCATAAGTTTAATCTGGACCACCCTAAGATTCTCTATCAACATATACGTAATAAGCAGATTAGGTTATTTCTAGAATCCATCATCTCCACTCAAACCAACAGTATTAACATAAAAATAGATCTCCCTGAAGCCTACCATGTTTTAATGCAATAAATATGTTCCGCGTCGCCCTAGATAACCCTCATAGTGTAACCTGGTCGGAGGGACCCCTGCTTATTGTTCATTTCCAACTTTTAGCGTATATAAATGTATTTCCCAAATTTTATCTAATTTTAATAATTTTTAAGTTTTATTAGCATAGTTTTATATTTTATAGTCATAATTCTTATTTCTATTTTAATTATATTTGAAATATCCCTTCGTATGTAAATTTGGATGTTGTATATAATGGCTCAAGCGCGCTTTTATCTTGTTAGTATTGTTGTACTAGCCACGCCTGTTGAAGAACCGCAAGGTTCGAAAGCTAGCAATTAAACGGAAAAGAAGCTCCTCGTGTAATCTTTTATTTGTATAAGTTTAACCAAATCTACAGAGTTCATTTATTCATAGTATATATGTTATATTAAAATATTATTTTATTTAAAATTATATTTCATAGATTCAAATACTCTGTTAAATCGACCGCCAGAGGTCACGCTTACCCTTAAAAACTCATTATTGTTGTTCCCCGATGATGATTCTTTATGATTTGATTATGATAATGATTTTTTATGGGGCTAAAAAATAATTTATTTTGGTTAGCAGCCCCACAAATAAAAGATATTTTCTCTTCCCCGATGGCCGGCTCAAAACTTTTGTACATTATGTAAATAATCTTTTGTTTTCCTTATTCTACTCGCCTTAAGCCAGGCATTACTTTTATCAAATTATGTTCTTTTTTATATATTCCTTTAACTCAATTAAATTACTGATCAAGACTTTATATTTTCAAGATTATTATTTCAACCACGACTGCATTGCATTACCATAATCCTCAACATGATATAAATTCAAGCAGGAAATCTCAATTCATTTTTATTTATAACATATATATCCTCGAAAACATATTATTTTAATAAGGTTTTTAACCGTGGGCAGGTAAAAAAAATGTTATGAGGACAGGCCTCAAGACTATCCCCAGAATGATGCAGGTTTTCCGCCATTCCAGCGGTCACTGCTCTATGACAGCGTACACAACTTATGTCCTTGTATATATATGTATATATATGTGTATATATGTATATATATGTATATATCTCTTCGACTATACACATAATGCACCAAGATTGTATAAAAGTATTTAAAATATCAAAACACATGGGTGGGAAAACAAGTTTATTGAAAACAAAAATATACGTCAAATACAGGAGATTAATGGTGTACTTTTTGTCCGGTAGGGGTCCCACATCTAAATTCAGGGCATCTCTCACCATACAATCACCGATATTTGCATATCTACTCAGTTGCATCTTGTTGGGCAACTACCGGTTGTTCTGGAAGCACCATAGTCATGTTATAGCATGTATCAAAATATATACGCCATATTTGTATTGTAGAGTATAGAATATATACATATATATAATTCTTTATTTTGTTCTAAGTCTTTCTTCAAAGCGATTTACTCTGCTACCTTTTTGGGGATATTTCTTTTGTTAGGAAAAACCCAAGTTATATTTTTTCAGGGAATAAATGAAAACTTAAAAATATTTATTTTGTTTGGGATTTATATTTTATAATGATTTTATCTGCACATGTATAAGTTTTTCTAAAAACGTTTATGAGTATAGAATATATGCAATTTATAAGTGTAGAGCGATACGGTAGATCAACTTGGCGAAACTGATGGAGGGGTTAATCTCTGATGAGCCATGCTCTCCCATTAAACATTTTTATCAATGCCGTATGAGGTTTATAGAAAAATCTTTAAATCTAAAAAGTAGCGCGTATTTGTTTCACTGTCAAAATCTTCATACATGGTTACTATATAAACTTAGCAAGTCGCATGATGGAAGAACTCGAGGATATTCCAAACCGACAAACTACTCTGAAACCTTCACTAAACTCGCTCTTCCAAACCAAAAACAATAATTTAAAAAAAACCTTTCAAGTAAATGGTCCGCATTCTGCTGCTCATTATCATACAACATCGAAAAAATGAAGAGGTATGGCGCATGCGTCATTTCCTATTGACAGTAGCGTTGGAAAATAGGAGAGAGTCAATAAATGGAAGAACAATATAGACTCCTATATACATATATGCATATTGGAGCATTAGCCTATCGTATATGAAACGGTGCACAAAACGAATTGGTACCGCGCATGCGTCATTGCCTATTGGAAGATAGCGTTAGAATATAGAAGAGAGTCAATAAATGTGGAAGAGAAATATAGACTCATATATATATATACTAGCCGAATGACCCGGGCAACGCCCGGGTTTTACCCGATTAAATGTTTTTATTCAAATACTATTCGTTACAATTATAAATTGGCGCCGTGGATGTCACTCTTGTGAAACGTCCCGCTCCAAACTTTGTGTCTGAGAAGCGATATTTTTATAGAAAGATGATCTAGCTTTTGTTTTCTGCTCGAATGAATGTTTTTCTGTTAGAATTTTGTTCCTGCGTACAAAATAATGAAGTGGTTTCACCCGTGGTCTCTGGTTTTTCGAATTTTTCCCGATATAATTTTGTATCTGATAATCAAACATGATACAGCAATATCGTCATCATCATTTTCTGAATAAAAATATATAGTTTTAATAATTGATTTATATATTTTTTAAAATAGCCTATCGTCTTCCCCGTATTCTTTTACCTATGTATGGAAATTTTGGTTTGAATTAGTGAACTACTGCGAATTTGTATACCGGACATACAGACAGACATACAAACATTCATTTTTATATATATAGAGAAGAGATATTAATATTTTCCCGATATAATTTTGTAGCTGATAATCAAACATGATACAGCAATATCGTCATCATCATTTTCTGAATAAAAATATATAGTTTTAATAATTGATTTATATATTTTTTTAAATAGCCTATCGTTTTCCCCGTATTTTTTTTTTACCTATGTATGGAAATTTTGGTTTGAATTAGTGAACTACTGCGAATTTGTATACCGGACATACAGACAGACATACAAACATTCATTTATATATATATATAGAGATATGCATATTGGAGCACATTAATCCATCGTGTATATAACGGTGAACAAAATGAATTGCTACCGCGCATGCGTCATTGCCTATTGGCAGAGAGCATTGGAAGATAGAAGAGAATCAATTTAGACTTCTCTTTTTGTGTGGTCCTAGCTCAACAAAGTGAAAGCTCCCAGCGGTTTCGCCAATTTAATCTACTCTACCGCTCTAATTTTGTATTTGGCTGTTTTACTCATGTTTTCGGCACTTTAGTGGGATTCTTGGTATTTAAAGAACCTGTTCGAATATTCGTGTCAAAATAGTTTATATTTTTGAATAGAGCTGGTACTCTGGCCCCTTATAATACCTTCCTACTGACACCAATCAAGGTGTGTATTATAGTAGATGATTAGATTTAGGTGTCTACTATGATAAGTAATATGTTTAATGGTTATTTAAAGAAATGTTTATAAAGTTTTTTATACGTACCTGGTTGTGCGCCTGTTGATGGATATTGAGTGGGTATTGGGTTTGGTAATTGCTTTGGGTAATTGTAACCCGGGTTCTTTACATTTGGGTCTTGTTCTGGGTTCCTGATATTTGGGTTTTGTTCTGGGGATCTAATATTTGGGTTCCTGACATTTGGGTCTTGTTCTGGGGATCTAATATTTGGGTACCTGACATTTGGGTCTTGTTCTGGGGATCTAATATTTGGGTTTCTGACATTTGGGTCTTGTTCTGGGGATCTAATATTTGGGTTCCTGACATTTGGGTCTTGTTCTGGGTTCCTAATATTTGGGTTTTGTTCTGGGCACCCAATATTTGGGTTCCTGACATTTGGGTCTTGTTCTGGGGATCTAATATTTGGGTTCCTGGCATTTGGGTCTTGTTGTTGGGTTCGACTTAGGTATTCTTGTCGTGCATACCAATAATAGGCGTATTGGTCTGGGTAATTGTAATATAGGTACCACATATAAGCGATGTATTGGTCTGAATCAATTGGGTATTTATCTGGGTTAAGGTTATCTGGTTCATTAGGCCTAACTTGTGGCTCTGGTGTGTATTCCGACGGTCTTGTTGTCGAAGATCTTGGCGGTTCGTTAGGAACAGAGGGATCTAGAGGTTGGACTGTAATAGATTTTGGCGGTTCGGTAGGAGCGGAGGGTTTTGAAGGTTGGTATTTTGAACAGAGATGCTTTTGTATCCTCTTCAAATCACTCTGTGCAAACACATCACAGGTTTTTCCAGTTAGACTCATATATGTATATAAGTTAACGCCATATTTGTATATAAGTTAACGCCATATATGTATATATGTTAACGCCATATATGTATATAAGTTAACGCCATATATGTATATAAGTTAACGCCATATATGTATATAAGTTAACGCCATATATGTATATAAGTTAACGCCATATATGTATATATGTTAACGCCATATATGTATATATGTTAACGCCATATATGTATATAAGTTAACGCCATATTTGTATATAAGTTAACGTCATATATGTATATAAGTTAACGCCATATATGTATATAAGTTAACGCCATATATGTATATATGTTAACGCCATATATGTATATAAGTTAACGCCATATGTGTATATAAGTTAACGCCATACATGTATATAAGTTAACGCCATATATGTATATAAGTTAACGTCATATATGTATATAAGTTAACGCCATATATGTATATAAGTTAACGCCATATATGTATATAAGTTAACGCCATACATGTATATAAGTTAACGCCATATATGTATATATGTTAACGCCATATATGTATATAAGTTAGCGTCTTATATGTTTTCAATTAAAAAGGCATATATTGGATCAAAATATCATTTATTTTACCAATATTTCAGTTGGCTGAATGCCAACCTTTATAAAGGTTTTATAACATATTAATGTGTGTCAATAACAAATTATTTTCAAAACTCATATATGTATATAAGTTAACATATGTAAATGTGTATACAGTAAAACCTGTCTATAGCGCCCCTTTAAATAGCGCCTTCCTCTCTATAGCGCCCGATTTTGGCAATAAAATGTAAACATTTTACATTAAAAGAGACCTGTCTATAGCACCCCCTCTCTATAGCACCCTATTTTGGTGAGTCCCAAGAGGGGGCGCTATAGACAGGTTTAACTGTATATATATTTACATATTTTACTCTCATTTTAAAACGTATATCAATACATTCCACTTTTGTTCCACTAAATGGCGCTCTGTCATTTAAAATGCTTATGCGAGAGGTCATAATAGGCCTTTTTTTTTAAATATCAACACCTAACCTTTTTTTATACTTTTTTAATTACTTTTCACACACACATATTTATTTACGCTGACTTATATATATATAGAGAGATAATAAAAAGGCATATTTATATATTGGATTGAATAAAAAGATGTATTTGTCAATATTTCGGTTGGTTTACCGCTAACCTTTGTCAATACATTACATTTTTTATAAACTAGATATAGAGATATATATTCATAAAGGGCGGTCTCTCGTCAAAATATAAAAATCCAAAAGAACAGGATATAGAGTTAGGTTTGTCATCGTTTCTCTCTAGACCTGATAATATGTAAATTAACCTAATATCAAACTATTTTGCATATTTTCATATATCAGGAATATATAATAATTATGAATTCAAATCAATATGATCACTGCAATTAATAATGTATCTTTGTTGAAAGGTCCATTGTTGGGGAACCATTTACTCGGGGAGAAGCTGAGCCCGATCATATAGCTATTATGAAATATATCTGTATGTACCTTATATCAAGTGGTAAAAAATTGAGAACAATTCCTGTCGTGAAACTGAATGTTGCTAATGGCTTGCGCCATCTATTGGAATAAATACCAACTAAACTTCCCCCACCAAATGAATTTATTGATATTCTAATAAAAGCTAACCACGTACTTCTTTTAGTCTTAGATCTTTGTCAGCATAATGTAATGTTTATGAAAATATAGTATTGAATATTTAATTAAAAAGGAATATATTGGATAAAAAAAAAATATTGGTAAAATATTTTTTTTGATCCAATATATGCCTTTTTATTTAAAGATTTATCTATGGATTGCTCTATTTTCAAAAGTATTGAATATACGTATTGAATATACGTATTGAATAATATACTCGTATATTTATAAAACGTTTTTTTTATTCCAATAGATATTACAAATCATAAACAAAATGCGGATATATAAATTTGAGATGATTTTTTAAAATTAAATATAATATGACATATTATATTGTATTATAAATTACTTTATGTATATATATATATTATTTACGAACGGAAAAATATGTCCAGGGTAGCTTAGTGGACATGGCATCTGCCCGGTAAGCGGAACACTGTGGATTCGATTCCCATCCCTGGACACTTTTATTTTTCCGTTTATCATTACTCTTCACAATTCATCCTTTCATATCTCATCCCTAAGGTTATAAATAATCGTTATTTCTCCTTAAAATAAATTTTGATTTTTCGTTCAAAAGAAACACATGCGGGATAATTTTCAAATGTCGTTTTACAATCACAAACCGTATTATATTATATTGAAATATCGTAATATAACTCACCGGGCTGAAATCCGTGTTGCCCAAAGTTTGTCCTGGTTTCTTGGGAACAATAATAGCTTCGGGGCCTGTAGGTAAGTATGCTTGGTAGTGCATGATGGAGTTATAGTCATATGGCTCATCGGATAGGTCTATGGGACCTGTTTCCTTGTTGTAGTTGTACTTTATATCTGTAAACACATTCTACTTTATATTCATATTTACATATACTACCCTACAATTTATAGACAATCGACTTGAGATTAATTAGCCAAATGACGTTCTTACATCTCAAAACATTCTAATCAATCAAGATGGGGAACCAATCAAAATTAAGTATGGGTAATTAAGAGTAACACGTAAAGATTAACAATACAATATATTCCCATCCCTGGACACTTTTATTTTTCCGTTTATCATTACTCTTCACAATTCATCTATCATACTTCATCTCTTAGGTTAGAAATAATCGTTATTTATCCTTAAAATAAATTTCGTCGTTCAAAAAAATATTTGAGGTATAATTGTCAAATTTCGTTCTACAAATGCAATATATTTACATTATATTTTAAACTATTAATGTTGGGAGAATGATACATACATTCGATTTTTCGATAACCAGAACTTTATATCGAATTTAGTTCTTAAAATTTCTTAAATGGACCCCTATTTTGGCCTAAATCCAACCTTACCGGTAAAGTAGCCAAACAGGGCTATGACACCCTATAATGTAAATATTGTGTTTGAACACATTTTGGCTTGCATTAGATACACTAAACAGGACCTTTGGGAAAGGCCGCTTCTTATCATAAAACAGCTCGAGGAGCATGAACTCATGGAATTCGTGTAATCTTTACACAAGGGGATAAGAAACAACAACAAATATTGTGTTTTAGAGAAATGTATCTTGCTGTACATGTATACCATCCTCCCGCAACTTCTATGTCATATATATTTGAATATTAGAGGAATATATGTAAATTTTATACATATTCGTCACTTTAATAGTCTTTTTTAGCGTTAAACAACGGACATTTATTAATATTGCAGATCTGTATCAATTTGTAAAAACCAGAGAGATTGTTACAGATTTATTCATTTTTGTAAATATATTTATGATTATCTTTCTAACTTGAAAGAGGATCAGGTTCCTAATATTTCTTATTGTTTCTCTTTTTATTATTATTAATAAATATTTTTCTTGTATAATATGTTTATAACTGTTTTAAAAATGTAAATCGACGCAATTATTCCTAGCCTGTTTATCTCGTTTTGTGTGTTGAAGTAAATAAATAGTATTGTTTGTGCCTGGACAGTAAAATTAACCTGTTAGATTTGGGGAGATGCTGACATTCTTATATGACAATTTAAAAATTCGAAACTATTATAGACGCGAATGATTCTTTTTAAAAATAAACAATATCCACTGTCCTTACTTCAATGAAAAAATTAATGGGACAGTAGAAATTGTTTAATTTTAAAAAGAATCATTCGCGTCTATAATAGTTTCGAATTTTGATAACAGATGGCGCGCTAATGCATCATAATATGACAATTTAAAAAATAATATAATAATAAGATTTTAAAAATTAGGTTCTTCCATATTTCTAGCTAAGGTAAAATACTCACGTTCAGGGATGTACTGCCACATGATATCGATGTATTGATCCCTGTCCATCCGCTGATGCTCGTGGATGTAGCCCAGGGCGTGCATCATCTCATGTACAGCTGCCAAGTACCCGATGCAGTGACTCGCCAGGTAGATGTATTGAGGGCCGTTGGGGTCCATGCCTATCACGCTCATACATCTAGACACAGATCCTCTTAGCACGATGATGACCCTAGCTCCATTTAAGACATTAAAACGACAGGACCTATATACCAACCCTACCAATATTGTAAATATGATCTATGAATTTAGTCTCAATGACCTTTTATAATTATACAACAGGATAAAAAAAAGAAATTTAAACACATTAAGTATTTTTATATAAAAGGGCGTACCTGTATTTGTAAAGAAAAAAAAAACAAATTTTTCTCAAAATATTTCGAGAGATTGCTCCCTCTTTATCAGTTTATTGTACAGTGTGCAGTGTACATAAAGAGGGAACAATCTCTCGAAATATTTTGAGAAAATATTGTTGTTTTTTTTCCTATAGACTTATATATAGACTTAATTGATGGATCACCTTTTGACTCAAACATTAATTATTATTATTATTATTACCCCTAATACGAGTGATACAGGCCATGATAATCATGGTGGGTAGTAGGTGGCGATTGCATTTTATTCTAAGTGCACCACATATCTCTAGTAGATCGACTTTTACGTTTATAAATATGGTAGAATCCCGTTTAGTTACTTGGATTTACTTGTGGGATCGAACTTTTGCAAGACTCGGAGGCCATTAATTTTTTTTATATAAAAAGTGTAAAATGCGGGATTCAATCCCGGGTTGTGTTTATCGAAAATAAACGGTTGTGCAGCATTTCTCCACCAACTCCCTAAAAATAGCATTCAATAAATTATTCAACACTTGGCCGACATATGTAAATACACCTATGTACATACGCATATGTAAATACGATGGGATTATAGAATATGTAATTCATTTGAACAAAAAAAAATCAATTCCAAATGTGCATTCCAAGCGAACAAAATACAGAAACATTGCCAAATATGGGAGAGTTTAACTCATCAGTAGTTTAACATTACACCAGTTTAACAAATTCAATCTACAAGATTGAATTATCGAAGGAATCATCAATAAGTTAGAAGTAAACAAGAGTTACGCACGACTGGCCGTTAGAGAAGATGACGTAGTTGGCTTCATTGGTACGTGGGATCCAGCGAATGCAGGTTTTCGCGTCGTATGCCTTGACGGCCATGGCGACATAACCACGGCCTGCTGGAGCTGTACACACAGATGTTGTCATCCCATGGAAATATACATGGTATAGCCTGAAGTCATTCATTCCCAAGTTCTATCACTGTACCCATAATTAGCCAATAAGATGGCTTACAAGAGCAAATTTCCCCTCTACGAACTTCCCCTTAACTGAAAATTCTTCTATCGATTAGGGAGTTCAGAATGGGAAGGTTTACAGTAATGTAAAAAAGTATTCTATTTTTGCTATGTTGGCCAATCAGATAATGTTCTCTTGAACCTCATTTACTGATTTTTTTTTAAACAAAGGTAAGACTATGAAATGAAAGGGAACCTCTTCCATCAAAAAGCGCTAATATTTTTTATTATTATCCCTAGTACACATGGCTATTACAATGTACTATTCTTTATTTAGTAATGGTACTAGGAGAAAAATGACAAAGTATCATAACTATATGTATAATAGCAATTTTATTATCTGTTTTTTACCTATTTGTGACATTTTGTTGTTGTGTTGTGTTTTAGACTGGATCCAACTCTAGCTACACGAGTATCTCCAACGTTAGGTAAGTTGCACTAAACATTAAAATGTTTTATATACCTATAAACATATTTATAAAACATCCATAAAGGCCCATTTATCATTGTAATATAAGAAATAAAAAAAAAAAAACACAACTTAAAATACAACGCTAAAGTATTTTCCACTTTTGATAAGCTTTCGGAAATCTTCTTTTCAGAGAGAGAGAGAGAGAGAGAACACGAAAATATTTTTTTAAATTTGCATATCTGCTTTCTAAAAGAAATTCACACACAGCTGTCAAGTTTGTACCCTTATAATGAATTGCGGTTGGTAGTAAATTTTCTGTAAACTTTCTTGAAAGCAGATATGTAAATTGGAATTTTTTTATGTTCTGATAAAGGGAATTTTCGAAAGTTAATAAGTGAAAAAGAAAGGTTAGAGCTATATTTATGGCGCTTCATTTGTTTTATACTTATAACTTGTATAGAGGTAGCGTAAATAAGCAGAATCGTCCAATACAGTATTAGAGCTCTATAGAAGCGGTTTGGTGGATTAAATTGACGAAACCGCTGGGAGGGTTCACCACTGATGAGCCAAAGCCCTCCCAATATTTTTTTTCATCGCAGTAAGGACAGTAGAACTTTGTATTGTGTATAAATGAAACATTTGTGCTTTTAAATCCTTTCATTTTATATATATGTATAGATGGCGCGTTATTTCTTTGTGTTAACAAGACAGTTTGAAGATGTTACTTACACATATTGGCTTCAATCACGTAAGGGATCTGGTTAGTGGGCCAGAGGCCACTTGGTAAATTCATCGCCAATTCCTGGACAACAGGACGTAATTCAGCACAATAATTTCAAGTTCTTTATATATATATATGAACCTATTTCTAAAAAAAGGTAAGTTTTGTTTGTAAAAATCATTTTCCTTAAAGAGGTTGTGCATAGAGGAATATATTATGATGCATTAGCGCGCCGTCTGTTGTCAAAATTGGAAACTATGAGCCAGGCCCTCTCATTAATTTTTCCATTGCAGTAAGGACAGTAGAAATTGTTTATTTTTAAAAAAGAATCATACGTGTCTATAATAGTTTACAATTTTGATAGAGGAATATGTCCTTTGCGTGTGTGTTACTACATATTAGGTAAATGCATATGATATGCAAATATGAAAATATACGAAAAGAAATAAGTAAAATAAGAATAGTAAGGCAATAAATATGAAAAAAGGGCCTGACCTGAATGCTCAATTGAGTATTTTATATGGTAAAATGTCATTCAATCGGAAAAAAATTGATGAAATTGATTTAAGTTATTCCAGGATATTGGTCAACCTATTCTCTCTATAAATAAATAAAATCCAAAATAAAAGTGCATCTTTCGGACTGTTAGCCTTCGTCAGCGTAAAGCTTTGCAATCTAAAATTATTAATTGAGCGGTCATGGCATGTCTATTTATTTATATGCAAATATCCAATTGTTTTAACACAAGAGGCGTATTAGAATATATTTATTTGTGATATTTCGACAAGCATACTAAGTCTCTTATATTAAGGTATAAGTCTATTGATTGAAGTAGCTTCAAAAGGAATACACAGATATGTAAATATAGGCGATGACTATGCAAATATGGCAACGGTCAGTGACGGTGGTAAACTGAATTGGTTTAAGGAAACTCTCTCTCTCTCTCTCTCTTCTCTCTCTCTCTCTCTAACATCTAAGACTGGTCTTAATATATCGACAGAATATGTGATAGTGTTGTTGTTGAGATGAGCGGAGGTATACACCGAGAAGCTAGAGTTTCACAGTGAAAACCTCACAATCATGAAAAGATAGAAGACGAGTGGTCTGTAATATGGACACTGTAAATAACTTCCAATCACGGCCGCAGATGATATCAAGGCTGCTTTTTCTAAAACTATCTACGAGGGTCGGCTTTGTGAGTTTACTAGCCGAATGACCCTGGCAACGCCCGGGTTTTACCCGATTAAATGTTTTATTAAAATACTATTCTTTACAATTATAAATTGGCGTCGTGGATGGCATTCTTTTGAAACGTCCCGCTTCAATCTTTGTGTGTTTTTAAAATACAAAAATAAAAATGTAAATTTTCACAACGATATTTGAAAATTGTATTATTTAGATTTTTTGTATGAATATATTTTAAATCTGATATATACATAAAATGATATGATAATGATAGCAAGTGATTTCTTGTTCCTACCCTGTCATTACGTCACTCAAGGTCACCGTCGCGCCACGTGGTGGCGCAGCAAACGGTGACACCTGAATGGCGCTCTCCTATTGGCTCGCTACGATCACGCCACCAAAAGCAAACGGTGACAGAACGCATGACGCTGATAACTGTATATAGAATATTTGGTCAAACGGGAAAGGTTATGCAACTTGAAGAGTGGAAGTGGTTGGTGCCAGACCACGTCTACCTGGGAGGTCTACATAGATTCGACTCTAAACCTAAGCCTGTATCTCGCTATTTGTCACCACAATCGCTTAGAATTTTACCTGATACTCAACAAAATCCTCAATTAATTAACACTATAATAGATATAACAAAGTTGTTGAAAACTTTTACTCCAACTTTGCATATGGCGATATATAAATGAGTACCTACCCCAGAATTTTGGAACGACTGTGGTTTATTTTCAATACTGCTGCACGTGAGGTTCATCATGAGGTCTTTAGCTGCAACATTCCACCATGTCATTGCAGAGTGAAGAGGAGATGTGGACATTCAAACATTTCACTACCATTTATATAGTAGATCAAATTGGCGAAACTGCTGGAAGGATTCACTACTGAGAGAGGGAAGAGAGATAAGCCAATTCTGCAAATCTATATTTACATATTACAAATAAAAAAGGCATACCCTGACTGCTCAAATTAGCATTTTAGATGATAGAGCTCGATCTATTGGAACAAAAATAAACTAAATTTTTCCTGTCGAAGGGCGGTAATGCCCGAAAGCTTGAAATAAATGTATTTGAAAGAGACTTATCCCTCAAGCTTATTGATTTGAACAAACTAAACTTTTATTTAACTTGTCCGTGATAAAGAAATATATATAATGAGAGCGGTCAGGATATGCCTTTTTTATTTTTAATATCAATACCTGATCATTTTTCTGTTCTATATTATTTTTTCACACATATATATACTTTTTCAACTTTAGTGATGTTAAAGAAATTTGTTTTTATATACAAATAATAAACAATATTTTTAACGCTCTTTGGTAGAACAAATTGTTGAAATATCATATAATGGAACACCACTGATGAGACATCACAATATAATCTCATGGAAACAAAAAATAGTCTCTCCTTTTTTAAAACGTATCAAACCAATTAGAAATGGGAAAGACGCTGTGTTTCGCTCATGTAGTTATCCTATTTACATATAAATACAAATTCCATATTGTAATGGGGGCAGTAGGAAAATTGTCTTGATTTGAAATAAAAGCGTTAAGATAATATTTGTAAAAATTTCATGTAATAAGTTTTATTTCTTATATATATATATATGCAATAAAACTCTTTGGCTAGCTTTCAAACAGAGTTCTTCCTCAAGACCTGAAAATGTTTTTTTAAAATAAATTTTCCAAACAGAATTTTCCAAGTGATATTAGTAGTTTAAGTAAAAAAAAAATGTTTTTATCTAAAAGTGGTGATACGGCAAGTTTTAAGTTATGATTCTACCCGGTCTTTTCAAAGAAGATCAAAAAGACCGCAATGATTTGAGTTATTTTGATAGGAAACTTTCAGCATGATATTTCATATCTTCAATTTCACACATTTACATAAGAAGAATATTTCCCACAGAGATATGTAACAATGTTGTTGTAGGTCACATGACTTACCTGTCAGATTCATTCCATACTTGAGGTCGTTCTCGTCCAGCGGAGGTCCTACAGCCACAGCTGGTCATCCCAACTCTATTGGGATTGATTTGCATACCTACCTAGTTTGATATTGGGCGCGTCCACTGGCTTGTCCGTCTGGAAATACCACCATGCTGTAATATATGTATACAATTCTGTTATGCAACAAAAGTTGAATATGTTATAAATGGGTCACAACATAAAATAGAGAATATTAACTCAAAGTTCTTCATTTTTGGGCTCGAAAATCATACATTTTGTTTAGTAACCCGTAAAAACCATTTTTTCTCTATTAACACATAGTCACAAGACACACACATATGGAATATCCCCATAAGAATTAAATAGAAAATTTTGACGATGTGTTAAAACTAAACCATTCTAAAAATTTACATAATAAGGAGATGAAACGTCAGATTCCAATATAATACAAATATATAAAACTTAATATCACAATAGGAATCCTTAAATACAGTCTCAAAAATTAAAAATAACTTTTTCAAAGTATAAAATAAAGTGGAACAAACATTTTGTTAGTGTTCAACAGATAAAGAATGTAGAAAAAGAATTCCAAGATTCAAAAGAATAGCTAACTATACGAAATCCCTACTCTAACATTACTGATTGATTTAATTGTGAAAAGAAACATTCGCATCTTAATGTCTTCATTTGTTATACGTTACTATATTTAAAATACAATATAACGCGGCTGATGGTTGTAAAACGAAAATTGAAATTATACCGCGAATGTTTCTTTTATAAAAATCGAAATTTATTTTCAAAGAGAAATAGCGACATTTCTAACTTTGAGGATGAGGTATGGAAAGGTGAAACATGAAGAGTAATGGCGAACGGAAAAATAAAAAGTGCCCAGGGTTCGATTCCCGCCCCTGGACACTTTTTATTTTTCCGTTCGCCATTACTCTTCATGTTTCACCTTTCCATACCTCATCCTCAAAGTTAGAAATGTCGCTATTTCTCTTTGAAAATAAATTTCGATTTTTATAAAAGAAACATTCGCGGTATAATTTCAATTTTCGTTTTACGTTACTATATATAATTTGTTTGTAGAGTTAGCGTTGTAAGTGGTGTAAAAATGTGGAATAAAAAACTCAAGATTGGGCTTTTAGAAACATAAAGCTTTGAAGAACCTATTTACATATTATAAAAATAAAAATACAACCTTTCGCATTGAGTTTCTTTTATTATATATATTATATAGATAATAATAAAAGAAACTCAATGCAAAAGGTTGTATTTTTATTTTTATAATTTGTAGCGCAATTTTTTCGTTTACTTCAACTATTTACATATAGAGAACAATTATAAAATTCCATATTAACTTTCTTATTTATATTCTGCCCCCATTGTATTTAGTGTCAATTATTTAAAAAAAAAATGAAACCATTTTATTCGCTCTTAGATGTTCCAAAGAAATTGTTGATAAACCTAAAACGAAAAGTTTCTAAATTTATCAAGATTTAAATACAAAGCGGACATATATATTTTTCCCAAAAAAACAACTATACACTCATGAGACAAAACTTAAAGAAGTGGGAAGCCTTCAATTATATTAAATGATATATAGTAAAATGCTCCCCAAAATAAATCAACACCGAGCAACTTACAGGCTTAGATGTCGTAGGGGCACCCAGGACAATGGTGCCTGTCAACAGGACAACAGCAATCAGAACTATTCCCGATGTCCACATTGTGAGGTCTGAACTGAACTGATCTAGTGACAGCCTTATATATACCCTCTATCTACCTATAACTGTATAGTGCTGCCGCCTACCGGCATATAGAGACATTATAATATAACTTCGTAGTCCTGACTCATGCCTAGATAAGATGATTAAAAGATCAAAGAATTGGATGTTTGTGTTATTGTACATATATATATGGAGTCTTGGTGGCCTTACAGAATGACGAAGGAGATTTAAAAGAATGTGAAAAATAGGTAGCAATGTGGAAATGTGAATTTGGAGAAGAGATAGTAAGAATGTTGAATGGATTCCATCGCGTAGAAAATTACAGACATTCTATTAAAATGAAGATTCACGTACTTGAGAAAAATCGTAAGCTTTCGAGTTGAATACTCTTCCATATTTCTCCTCAGGCCTCTCTCTCTCTCTCTATGTATAAACATACAAAATGTATTTTTGTGAAAATCTCGCAATTGATAATATTAACGACAAAGAAATTATAGAAGCATCCTAGAAAGAGAAGATGATTTATTAAGGAAATAGAAGAAAGAAGGAATAGACACCTAGCTAGGAGATACCGAGGAAATAAGACTGTATTGATGTAAAACCAGAGGTTTTAGAAGGTGGAGTACTCAGCAAAAGAAGAATCCAAAAGTATTAAAACGATCAGGAGGGAAGAGATGTGGTTGTGTTTATGATTAATAAAACAGCTGACCAATAATGGAGATTAGGAAACCAGGAAGATAAATATTTATGCAAATCGACAAAGCAGCTTCATTATAGCATAGCATTAAATCCGAATATAGAGATCAATGGATGTTGGTAAGGGATTCAATCCCACTTTAACAGACGAGAATAAACGAATTTTTATACTTGAAAAAGGTAATTTTCCGAAAGCTTGTTAAATAAAAAAGAGAGAGAAATCGCGAAGTTGGGTTTATAGATATTCTTAAAAGGTCATTAAATAATATTGAATTGAATGTTCACAAAGTGTAGGTCCAAAAATGAAGAGTTTTAAATAAATTTGAATACTCTTATGCAAATAGGACTAACAAAGCATATATTTATTAAAGGCTAGAAATGGAGCAAGCTTTCGAGCGAATGAACGGCTCTTCGACTGGCGCTTTGATAGCTATGATTTCTAACTGTAAATATGTAAATAAAGCTTATAGAATTCTAGATAAAAATCTGCCTTTTATTTGTCTCAGCGCTCAATAAACCGTTCGTAAACCTGTTAATCCCCAGAAATATAATTTTAAAAAATGATATGCATTGCGGAGTCCTAGCGGTAGTCAAATATTCCCAAGCAATTATATTATTTTAAATAAATTTACATAGAGAGGAACCGGTTTTTATATTCTCCCTGCCAGCATTCTCTAGGAAATCTAGTATTTTAAAATTAATAAATTAGTTGCATAATGGGACCGAAAATCTGTATTTGCATATTGGCAGATAATTTCCGGAGAGCAAATGCGCGCGCAAATCGGAAATCTATCTAAAACATCCGCCCCTGTATAATATTAAGAATCTCTAAATATTATTATTTTAATTAAGATACACCGAAGATCTCGATATCAGCCATTATAATAAATTCTTTTGAACTTTTGTATCTTTTAATTGCATATCAAAGAAGATCCCGCCATTACAATTATATAACAGAACATGTGCTTGTTCAACTAAAGGGTCAAGAACATAAGCTAGAAAACAAAACTCAAAACATTGTTTTCCAACTAACTATCCCTCTCTATAAACAGAAGATTATCGGTTGAAACGTGTCTTTTTTTATTGGTGGATAGGACGTAAGCTTTTGACCAGACTCTCTTCTACAGTGTGATAGAACGCTAACAAGACACATAGAGGTGTTGTAATATAATGTAACTTAGAAATCTTCAAGACTTTACGGAGCCAGTGGCCTGATGAAGCGCGACCGCGTGAAAGCTTGCCTCCCAATATGTAAATAAAGAAACTCTGCAAATATTTTAAAATTTATTTAAATTAATTATAATATTATTTGTATCAATATTTCAAGTATAAATCAACCTTTTTATAAACATTTAAAATACAATATAACGCGGCTGATGATTGTAAAACGAAAATTAAAATTATCCAGCGAATGTTTCTTTTAAAAATCGAAATTTATTTTCAAAGAGAAATAGCGACATTTCTAACTTTGAGGATGAGGCATGGAAAGGTGAAACATGAAGAGTAATGGAGAACGGAAAAATAAAAAGTGTCCAGGGGCGGGAATCGAACCCACACCCTTCTGCTTACCGGGCAGGTGCCTTGTCCACTCGGCTACCCTGGACGTATTTATAAACGTTTATTATCCTTTGACGTATCAGTGACCTACTGGAGTCCTTTTTCAAAAGTGTAGAAAGTTTATTGGTGACAGTATATAGTAGGTCGCTGAAACGTGAAAGGACACAATAAACGTTTATAAAAAGTTTGATTAAGTCTTGAAATTATCCATCCTACAATTATGGCACGGTATTCTCCTATAAACCTCCGTCTATAGTTAGGCCTTGTAACACCAGAACCAGTTGCACCGTGCTACAATTTTTTGCACTTTAAAATGTGCCATAGTCCCGTTTAGTTACTTGCGCTCTCACTGGTAAAGTTTGCTAAGTTTTGCAAGAATATAGGGTCATTGAAGCTTTTTTATTTTCATAAAATAAAAATTCTGGATTTTCGATCCCGTGTGTTGACTGTCAAAAATCTACTTTTTATATCATTTCTACACCAATACCCCAACTTTCCTTTAATTACTAGTAAAAAAACATAATTGCTTCTAAAGTACATTTTGATCCTTGCTGAAACCTCCACTTTTTTTTTCTTTCATTTCTATAAAAAACGCTTGCCGCCTAAAGTACACAAGGCTCAAAAAAATATATATATATATTGCAATGACAATTAAAAACTACAAAGTATTTTAAACAAAGATATTTTTTGTTATCATTTTATAATTCTGCTTAGTAAGTTATAGGATGGGTGATTTCACCGCTTATTCACACATGATTTATTATACGCATTTATTTTTTAAAAATTTAATTTCTAATCAAGATGTTTGCTTTCTTATATATATATATATATATATATACTCTGGTAACCACAAAATTAAGTGAACAAAAACACAAAATGTTGATTTATTTTTAAACAAATATATACAATATATGGAAAGACCAGCCTTTTTGGTCGTTGAGGTACAGCTTGCACCACGCTGACGAGGGCCAACAGCCCGAAACGCGTACGTGGTTAGCTTTTCTTGATTAATCAAGAAACGGTATTTAGCCAATTCTGGAATAATTAAAAATCAACGATTAGTTGATATTTATTCCGATAGATGGCGCAAGCCATCAGCAACTTTGAGTTGCACGATCAGGAAATGCCTTTTTTCTTAAATATACTTTATTACTGAGTTTGTTGTTGACACCATTAATGTGTTATAATACCTTGAAAAAGGTTGGCGTTCAGCCAACTGAAATATTGATAAAATAAATGATATTTTGATCCACAATATATGCTTTTTTAATTAAATACTTAATTACATATTATAAAATTTTGTATGCAAAGAGATTTTGCTATGTAACTTTTTTTTTCTAATTGGATAAAATAGCTTAAAAATGATTTTGTAATGGGATCAAGGGTGGATGAAATAAGAAAAAATCATATTTCCTGATCGTGTAAATGGAAATTAATAAAAAAAACAGTCGGTGGACCAGCGGTATAAACATCAATTTCCGACAGCCATGAACCGGGATCGAATCCCGCCTTGGACACTTTTTATATATATGTAAATAACCTGTACATATTATTCATTTAATAAAGATTCTTCCTTGCTTTCACATTTTAACTAAATCAAAAAGGAATCTAGAATTTGAAATAGAGGATGAAAAGATCAAAGCCCTATATTCCATATTGATTTAGCTAAAAAATATTGAATAAGCGATAGAACTCTTCCTGTTTAGATAATCAAATAAAGTAAAGCACGAAGGAAGATGAGTTTCTTTTTAATAAACGCGAGCGAGCTTTCGGGCCACACGCCCTTCTACTGGCTAAAAAGCTAAGAGATTCAAAGAGATACAAGCTTATTTATACTATGGTGAGCAATATTTTAGCATATTTTCATTTTTTCTTATAGACGGAGAAACAAAATACAACTATGATTACAATTAAGATATGCAAATATAGGGGAAAAGACAATTAGGTAAATTCTAAATCTGACACATTAGGGGAGACCGGAATATCACTGTGAAGGGAAGACAGAATAAACACGTCAGGACAGGAATACTTTATAAATATCTGGTATGTCTATTTTTCTATTAAAACTGTTCAGATTGACAGAGGTTATAGCTTCCAACACCAATCTTTGGTGCTGGTTTGGAACGTGATGGTAATGGATGGTCGACTGGCTGAGGTTGAATGTGTGGCCTGTGGAAGACATGTGTTGGTAGATTATAGAGCGGGGGTTACTGTTTCTAATATTCCTTTTGTTTTCTGAAATTCTAAGAGCCACGTTTCTACCTGTCTCACCCACATATGTGGCAGCACATTGCGTGCATGAGACAGAGTAGACCGCGCTAGTACTATGGAGGAGATCAGGGGGCGTATCTGATGTGGTTATGGGATGTCTGAGGTGTGTGGATAAATTTTTGGTATTACTGAAATATGTGTGGATGCCATATGTTTTAAGGATTCTTGAGATATTAACTGTGTGGGAGGAAAAGGGTAAAACACATGTCGATCTGTAAACTGTTGGAGGGTTGGGGGGACTAAGCTTGTAAGTGTGTCTATTAATAAAAGGAAGTAGGAAATCTGCTAAGGTGAGATTCGAGATTATATTTTCTTTTTCTATAGATTTAAAGATGGGGAGGGAACAATGGGTGTGGATGCGTTTAGTCAGGGCCTTTACAAGGTTAATTTTGTGTGCAATTGGGCAGAAAGAACTGAAGTGGGCGTAACAAGGGTGACTGTTTTTCTTGTAGTAGACTGTAGTGTGGAAGGCATTAGGGGTACGTAAAATTAGGATGTCTAAAAAGGGAATGGCCTGACTGTGTTCTTTTTCTATGGTAAAGGATAAATCGGGATGGTAACTGTTTAGATCACTTTGAATGAGGTTTTCCAGACTGTTTTTGCATATGCAGAAAATGTCATCGACATATCTGCGCCATATAAGTATATCAGATAAGTGCTTTTGGTTAATCCAAGTGTCAAGTCTGGTCATAACGACCGGTCCCGCTCCTTAATCTACCAACACATTCAACCTCAGCCAGCCGACCATCCACTACCATCACGTTCCAAACCAGCACCAAAGATTGGTGTTGGAAGCTATAACCTCTGTCAATCTGAACAGTTTTAATAGAAAAATAGACATACCAGATATTTATAAAGTATTCCTGTCCTGACGTGTTTATTCTGTCTTCCCTTCACAGTGATATTCCGGTCTCCCCTAATGTGTCAGATTTAGAATTTACCTAATTGTCTTTTTCCCTATATTTTTGGATATTTTTGCATATCTTAATTGTAATCATAGTTGTATTTTGTTTCTCCGTCTATAAAAAAATGTAAATATGCTAAAATTTCGCCTACCATAGTATAAATAAGCTTGTATCTCTTTGAATCTCTTAGCTTTTTGCCAGTAGAAGGGCGTGTGGCCCGAAAGCTCGCTCGCGTTTATTAAAAAGAAATTAATCTTCCTTCGTGCTTTACTTTATTTGATTATCTAAAAAATATTATTAATTGTAAATAACATAAGTTTGAGCCAAAAGGCGATCCATCAATTAAGTTTATATAAAAGAGCGTACCTGGATCTGTAAAGAAAAAAAAAATTGTTTTCAAAATATTTCGAGAGATTGCTCCCTCTTCATCAATTTATTGCACAGTGCACAATCTCTCGAAATATTTGAGATATATTTTTTTACAGATCCAGGTACGCCCTTTTATATAAACATAAGTTAGGTTTGCTCTTTTTGGAGCGGCAACTAAAAAAGTTATTTTAGAACCGAACTGTAAGTTGCTGATGGTTTCCGCCACCTTTCAGTATAAATATCAACAATTGTTGATTTTTAATTATTCTTCAATATTGATCACAAATGTCCTTTCTTTATTAACCAGTACGTGGTTAACTTTTCTTGATTCCTCGAGAAATGATATTTGGCCAATATTCTGGAATAATTAAAAATAAATATACCGATAGATGGTGCAAACCATCAGCAACTTTCAGTTGCACGATGAGAAGATGCTTAATGTTTACGCTATCCGTAGACGATAAATGTTTTAACCAATTTCCCAATATCAATAAATTACAGGAAATGTTAATTATTCTGTAGAATGTTTACTTTTGTGGCCAGGAAGTTAAAATGTAGAATTTGCATATTTTCACATTACATATATGTGATTCTGTTATACATTTGCATATGCTGTGATTGATTTATACTTTTTGTAGGTGTATAGAATGGCGCCAAGAATTTGTAAATATCCAGCAGATTCTCATTTTACTATATCTTTTGTTTATTTATCAAGGCAAGAGCAAAAATTAAAACTCTGTTCAGGCGTCAATTATCTTCATCATTATATATCTTCTTATTTCCGAGATAATAAAAGAAACAATTTGATATTTGCGGAAGAGCGATTGCTCGAAGCATATTATATATTTATAAATGTATGTAATTCTACTGTCCTCAAAGCTTATGTCCATAGTTCTTCTAAAATAAACATTCCAAGAGTCTATCAACAGTAACACTATAAAAGGAAGTTCCAAAAATGCAATATAACAGCGGTATGGTAGATTAAACTGGCGAAACCGCTGGGAGGGTTCACCACTGAAGAGCCAAGCCCTCCCTTTAATTTTTCCATTGCAGTAAGGGCAGTAGAAATTGTTTAATTTCAAAAAGAATCTTACGCCTTTAAAATAGTTTCGAATTTTGATAACAGATGGCGCGCAAGTGCATCATAATTATCTTTATTTTATAAATTAATTTTAAAAAACATTACTTTTTGATCAAGAGATGCTGTCATTTTATAAAAATGTGTTACCATTCACATAAATATTATGATGCATTAGCGCGCCATCTGTTATGAAAATTCGAAACTATTATAGACGCGTATGATTAATTTTTAAAAATAAACAAATTCTACTGCTCTTACTGCAATGGAAGATTCACCACTGATGAGCCAGGCCCTCCCATTAATTTTTCCATTACAGTAAGGGTAGTATAAATTGTTTATTTTTAAAAATTAATCATACATTTATAATAGTTTCGAATTTTGATAAAAAATAAAATATGTTACATTTACATATATGGAAATATGAAAAACAATTTAAAATATAGAAATGCTATGCCATCTAGAAATGCTCATGTGAGCCTGGTCAGGATATACCTTTGTTTTTAATATATGGAAATATATGCAAATATATCTTGATCCTGAGAACAAAATCAAACTTTGAAAGGTATAATGAACACTATGTAAACTTTTTGTTACATAAGAATGCATAGAAAATAACACTCACGTACCAAGGACAAAAATATATGTTACATAGAGTTATTCTATGGGAACAAAGGTTTCGCTATAGTTTAGCATATCATTACTGCAATGATAAATATATAAATAATGGGAAGGTTTCCCTACTGATGAGCTAGGTCCTTCTATTTTTCTATCATTGCAGTAAGGACAGTAGAATTTTTTTTTTTTTGTATATAAAAGAAATATACACGCGTCATAAAATAGTTTAAAATTCTCAAAAACAGATGGTGCGCTTATGCATCATGGTAGAATTTTATAAATAAATGGTAATTATTTAATATACACGCCTATATATTAAAAACAAAGTAGTCATATCCTGACCAGGAGCACATGTGCTTTTCAGCAGGCAGAGCGCCAACTGGTGGAAATCATCATGTGCTCCTGTCAGGATATGCCTACTTTGTTTTTAATATCAACACCTGATCTTTTTATTTACTTTTTTTTCTATTGATTTTTCATATATATAAATAAAATTAATGTGAGCAAATATACATGATAATAACAAAAGTATTTTATTCATTTTGGAGTTGTGACATCTTATATCTTAGTTGTTGTAGTTTATGAGGTTTCCTCAGTTCCCCATCTGTGGTCACCATTATCTGGGGTAACTCTCGGAGTTGCAACAGTTGTTGCGGGTGTTGCAGGTGTTGTGGTTTTGTTTTTATCACAACGGTAGAGCTTGTTGATCTTCCGTAAGTCAATCTGCACAACCACGTGTTGTCAAACAGACCATTTTAACAAAGAAATATAAGATAAATTGAACCGGTACAACAAGTGCCTTTAGTAAGGACACTCGTCCCCATACAGGATTCTCTCTCCAA
>CP092878.1:3651207-3719966 GCA_030710605.1 Cordylochernes scorpioides | reverse complement strand
TTATACATAAAACGAACTTCTACTGTCCTTACTGCGATGAAAAATATATTGGGAGGGCTTGGCTCATCAGTGGTGAACCCTCCCAGCGGTTTCGCCAATTTAATCCACCAGAGAGATTCCATCCTTCAGTGTGGCATATAAAAGCAGAATGATCCAATACAGTATTAGAGCTCTGAGAAGCGATCTGGTGGATTAAATTGGCGAAACCGCTGGGAGGGTTCACCACTGATGAGCCAAGCCCTCCCAATATATTTTTTCATCGCAGTAAGGACAGTAGAAGTTCGTTTTATGTATAAAAGAAACATTCGCGCTTTTAAATCCTTTTATTTTATATGTATAGATGGCGCGTTATTGCTTTGTGTTAAATCAATATGGAATATAAGGCTTTGGCTTCTTTTCATCCTCTATTTCAAACTCTAGATTCCTTTTTGATTTAGTTAAAATGTGAAAACACGGAAGAATCTTTATTAAAGGAATAATATGTACAGGTTATTTACATATATATACACTGGTGTCCAAAAAATAAGGAACTTAACCAATATTGAAATTTCTCAAAAGCTAATTTATTAACAAATATAAAATTTAGTATATAAAAAGTTTAAACTATGGAGAATTTGACTAGCTATATGAAAATTTAAAAAAAATATTTGAAATTATGAAATATGCAAATTATTACCAACATACCCAAAGCTAAGGTTCCAGATCTTAAAGAAATAAGATATCAATAGGGAGTATGATCACCTCTAACAGCTATCAAGGTCTCACAGCGAGCCCTCATACTGTTTACCAGGCTTTGGAGGAGGTCCAGGGGTAGTAAACCTCACTCCTCTAATAGAGCAGTTCTTAGCTCAACGAGGGTTCTGGGAGAGGGGTGACGAGCTCCAATACGCCTCCCTAGAGCATCCCACACATGCTCTATTGGATTCAGGTCCGGAGATCTGGCTGGCCAATCCATCCTTCGAATATTCTCACTCTGGAGATATTCATTGACTAGCCTAGCGCTATGCGGACGAGCATTATCGTCCATAAAAATTAAATTGTAACCAATTTGATCTCTATAAGGTCTTAGATAGGGCTCAAGAATCTCGTCCCTGTACCTTTGGGCAGTTAAAGTGCCCCCAGAAAAAATGTGGAGGGGTGTGCGTCTGCTAGAACTGATGCCAGCCCAGACTAAGAGACTGCCCCCTCTAAAACTGTCTATTTCCCTGATGTTACTGAGATGATAGCGGGTTCCAGGCTCCCTCCAGATGAAAACTCGTCGAGAATCTGTGTTTAAACTAAATCTTGACTCGTCACTGAAGAGAACATTGACCCACTGATCATGAGTCCAGGCGTGATGTTCCAAGCACCAATATAAGCGGGCTTTCCTGTGAGCAGAGGTTAAAGGGATACAGACCATTGGTCGTCTTGCATAAAGAGCACCTTCGTGAAGCCTTCGGTAAACAGTTTGTCTTGAAATTCTCGTTCCAGTAGCACTTGAGAGTTCATTAGAGAGTTGAATAGCTGTCATCTCCCTATGGCGCTTGGCAGTTACGACCAGATAACGGTCTTCAGAGGTATCTGTTTTTCTTTTTCTACCAGAACCTTCTTTTCTTTTGATGGTTCCTGTCTCGATGAACTGTTTCCAAATTTTGGCTGACCACAGATTTATTCACATTTAGCCATTTTGCTACTTCAACTTGTGATTGCCCTTTCTCCATTCTTCCAACAGCTGTCCATTTTAAATCATCTGCTAACATTTTTCGTAAACTCATTTTTCATAAACTAAGAATTAAATAAAATTATAATTGGACAATTCTTAGATGGGGTAAACGACACGCCAAATAGCACACTTATAAAGACAAGCAAAAATTTGCATATTTTCAATTTTACCGAATCGAATGGTTGCAATAAATAAATTCTACGACTTAAAATACCTAATTAAATTACTTTTTAGCTTTTAGCGTTGTATATTTTAAAACATATCATTAAAAAACAAAAGTTTCTTATTTTTTGGACACCAGTGTATATATAAATAAGGCTTATTTTGGATTTCAATAAGATTGTTTATTAATCCAATATTTCGATGGACCAATCGTCCATCTTTTACGAGGGTTTTTGTTATGAAGCACGCAGACGTCCGTAGCTCACCTGAAACACGCGACCTGCTGCGTGCTTCATAACAAAAACCTCGTAAAAGATGGACGATTGGTTCATCGAAATATTGGATTAATAAAAAATCGTATTGAAATCCAAAATAAGCCTTATTTTTAAATATATATATATATTATGGATTGTTCTATATTCAGAACATATGTATATATAAAGTGTCCAATGCGGGATTCGACCCGGTTCATGGTTGTCGGAAATCGACGGCGTGTACCGCTTGACCACTGACTCTTTTTGATTAATTTCCAGTTACTCGATCAGGAAATATTTTTTTTCCTTTTTCATCTACCCTTGATCCCATTACAAAATCACTTTTAACCTATTTTATCCAATTAGAAAAAAAAGTTACATAGCGCAATCTCTTTGCATACAAAATTTTATAATATGTAATTAAGTATAATTAAAAAAGCATATATTGTGGATCAAAATATAATTTATTTTACCAATATTTCAGTTGGCTGAACGCCAACCTTTTTCAAGGTATTATAACATATTAATGGTGTCAACAACAAACTCAGTAATAAAGTATATTTAAGAAAAAAGGCATTTCCTGATCGTGCAACTGAAAGTTGCTGATGGCTTGCGCCATCTATCGGAATAAATATCAACTATTCTCGTTGATTTTTAATTATTCCAGAATTGGCCAAATACCCATTCTTGATTAATCAAGAAAAACTAACCACGTACGCGTTACGGACTGTTGGCTCTCGTCAGCGTGGTGCAAGCTGTACCTCAACGACCAAAAAGGCTGGTCTTTCCATATATTGTATATATTTGTTTTAAAATAAATCAACATTTTGTGTTTTTGTTCACTTAATTTTGTGGTTACCAGAGTATATATACATATATAAGAAAGCAAACATCTTGATTAGAAATTAAATTTTTAAAAAATAAATGCGTATAATAAATCATGTGTGAATAAGCGGTGAAATCACCCATCCTATAACTTACTAAGCAGAATTATAAAATGATAACAAAAATATCTTTGTTTAAAATACTTTGTAGTTTTTAATTGTCATTGCAATATATATATATATTTTTTTTTGAGCCTTGTGTACTTTAGGCGGCAAGCGTTTTTTATAGAAATGAAAGAAAAAAAAAGTGGAGGTTTCAGCAAGGATCAAAATGTACTTTAGAAGCAATTATGTTTTTTTACTAGTAATTAAAGGAAAGTTGGGGTATTGGTGTAGAAATGATATAAAAAGTAGATTTTTGACAGTCAACACACGGGATCGAAAATCCAGAATTAAGAATTTTTATTTTATGAAAATAAAAAAGCTTCAATGACCCTCTATTCTTGCAAAACTTAGCAAACTTTACCAGTGAGAGCGCAAGTAACTAAACGGGACTCTGGCACATTTTAAAGTGCAAAAATTGTAGCACGGTGCAACTGGTTCTGGTGTTACAAGGCCTAACTATAGACGGAGGTTTATAGGAGAATACCGTGCCATAATTGTAGGTTGGATAATTTCAAGACTTAATCAAACTTTTTATAAACGTTTATTGTGTCCTTTGACATTTCAGCGACCTACTATATACTGTCACCAATAAACTTTCTACACTTTTGAAAAAGGACTCCAGTAGGTCACCGAGACGTCAAAGGATAATAAACGTTTATTGTGTCCTTTCACGTTTCAGCGACCTACTATATACTGTCACCAATAAACTTTCTACACTTTTGAAAAAGGACTCCAGTAGGTCACCGAGACGTCAAAGGATAATAAACGTTTATTGTGTCCTTTCACGTTTCAGCGACCTACTATATACTGTCACCAATAAACTTTCTACACTTTTGAAAAAGGACTCCAGTAGGTCACCGAGACGTCAAAGGATAATAAACGTTTATTGTGTCCTTTCACGTTTCAGCGACCTACTATATATTGTCACCAATAAACTTTCTACACTTTTGAAAAAGGACTCCAGTAGGTCACCGAAACGTCAAAGGATAATAAACGTTTATAAAAAGGTTGATTTATACTTGAAATATTGATACAAATAATATTATAATTAATTTAAATAAATTTTAAAATATTTGCAGAGTTTCTTTATTTACATATTGGGAGGCAAGCTTTCACGCGGTCGCGCTTCATCAGGCCACTGGCTCCGCAAAGTCTTGAAGATTTCTAAGTTACATTATATTACAACACCTCTATGTGTCTTGTTAGCGTTCTATCACACTGTAGAAGAGAGTCTGGTCAAAAGCTTTACGTCCTATCCACCAATAAAAAAAGACACGTTTCAACCGATAATCTTCTGTTTATAGAGAGAGATAGTTAGTTGGAAAACAATGTTTTGAGTTTTGTTTTCTAGCTTATGTTCTTGACCCTTTAGTTGAACAAGCACATGTTCTGTTATATAATTGTAATGGCGGGATCTTCTTTGATATGCAATTAAAAGATACAAAAGTTCAAAAGAATTTATTATAATGGCTGACATCGAGATCTTCGGTATCTTAATTAAAATAATAATATTTAGAGATTCTTAATATTACAGGGGCGGATGTTTTAGATAGATTTCCGATTTGCGCGCGCATTTGCTCTCCGGAAATTATCTGCCAATATGCAAATACAGATTTTCGGTCCCATTATGCAACTAATTTATTAATTTTAAAATACTAGATTTCCTAGAGAATGCTGGCAGGGAGAATATAAAAACCGGTTCCTCTCTATGTAAATTTATTTAAAATAATATAATTGCTTGGGAATATTTGACTACCGCTAGGACTCCGCAATGCATATCATTTTTAAAAATTATATTTCTGGGGATTAACAGGTTTACGAACGGTTTATTGAGCGCTGAGACAAATAAAAGGCAGATTTTTATCTAGAATTATATAAGCTTTATTTACATATTTACAGTTAGAAATCATAGCTATCAAAGCGCCAGTCGAAGAGCCATTCATTCGCTCGAAAGCTTGCTCCATTTCTAGCCTTTAATAAATATATGCTTTGTTAGTCCTATTTGCATAAGCGTATTCAAATTTATTTAAAACTCTTCATTTTTGGACCTACACTTTGTGAACATTCAATTCAATATTATTTAATGACCTTTTAAGAATATCTATAAACCCAACTTCGCGATTTCTCTCTCTTTTTCATTTAACAAGCTTTCGGAAAATTAACTTTTTCAAGTATAAAAATTCGTTTATTCTCGTCTGTTAAAGTGGGATTGAATCCCTTACCAACATCCATTGATCTCTATATTAGGATTTAATGCTATGCTATAATGAAGCTGCTTTGTCGATTTGCATAAATATTTATCTTCCTGGTTTCCTAATCTCCATTATTGGTCAGCTGTTTTATTAATCATAAACACAACCACATCTCTTCCCTCCTGATCGTTTTAATACTTTTGGATTCTTCTTTTGCTGAGTACTCCACCTTCTAAAACCTCTGGTTTTACATCAATACAGTCTTATTTCCTCGGTATCTCCTAGCTAGGTGTCTATTCCTTCTTTCTTCTATTTCCTTAATAAATCATCTTCTCTTTCTAGGATGCTTCTATAATTTCTTTGTCATTAATATTATCAATTGCGAGATTTTTACAAAAATACATTTTGTATGTTTATACATACGAGAGAGAGAGGCCTGAGGAGAAATATGGAAGCGTATTCAACTCGAAAGCTTTCGATTTTTCTCAAGTACGCGAATCTTCATTTTAATAGAATGTCTGTAATTTTCTACGCGATGGAATCCATTCAACATTCTTATTATCTCTTCTCCAAATTCACATTTCCACATTGCTACCTATTTTTCACATTCTTTTAAATCTCCTTCGTCATTCTGTAAGGCCACCAAGACTCCATATATATATGTACAATAACACAAACATCCAATTCTTTGATCTTTTAATCATCTTATCTAGGCATGAGTCAGGACTACGAAGTTATATTATAATGTCTCTATATGCCGGTAGACGGCAGCACTATACAGTTATAGGTAGAGAGAGGGTATATATAAGGCTGACACAAGATCAGTTCAGTTCAGGCCTCACAATGTGGACATCGGGAATAGTTCTGATTGCTGTTGTCCTGTTGACAGGCACCATTGTCCTGGGCGCCCCTACGACATCTAAGCCTGTAAGTTGCTCGGTGTTGATTTATTTTGGGGAGCATTTTACTATATATCATTTAATATAATTGAAGGCTTCCCACTTCTTTAAGTTTTGTCTCATGAGTGTATAGTTGTTTTTTTGGGAAAAATATATATGTCCGCTTTGTATTTAAATCTTGATAAATTTAGAAACTTTTCGTTTTAGGTTTATCAACAATTTCTTTGGTACATCTAAGAGCGAATAAGATGGTTTCAATTTTTTAAAAAATAATTGACACTAAATACAATGGGGGCAGAATATAAATAAGGAAGTTAATATGGAATTTTATAATTGTTCTCTATATGTAAATAGTTGAAGTAAACGAAAAAATTGCGCTACAAATTATAAAAATAAAAATACAACCTTTCGCATTGAGTTTCTTTTATTATTATCTATATAATATATATAAATATATATAATAAAAGAAACTCAATGCGAAAGGTTGTATTTTTATTTTTATAATATGTAAATAGGTTCTTCAAAGCTTTATGTTTCTAAAAGCCCAATCTTGAGTTTTTTATTCCACATTTTTACACCACTTACAACGCTAACTCTACAAACAAATTATATATAGTAACGTAAAACGAAAATTGAAATTATACCGCGAATGTTTCTTTTATAAAAATCGAAATTTATTTTCAAAGAGAAATAGCGACATTTCTAACTTTGAGGATGAGGTATGGAAAGGTGAAACATGAAGAGTAATGGCGAACGGAAAAATAAAAAAGTGTCCAGGGGCGGGAATCGAACCCTGGGCACTTTTTATTTTTCCGTTCGCCATTACTCTTCATGTTTCACCTTTCCATACTTCATCCTCAAAGTTAGAAATGTCGCTATTTCTCTTTGAAAATAAATTTCGATTTTTATAAAAGAAACATTCGCGGTATAATTTCAATTTTCGTTTTACAACCATCAGCCGCGTTATATTGTATTTTAAATATAGTAACGTATAACAAATGAAGACATTAAGATGCGAATGTTTCTTTTCACAATTAAATCAATCAGTAATGTTAGAGTAGGGATTTCGTATAGTTAGCTATTCTTTTGAATCTTGGAATTCTTTTTCTACATTCTTTATCTGTTGAGAACACTAACAAAATGTTTGTTCCACTTTATTTTATACTTTGAAAAAGTTATTTTTAATTTTTGAGACTGTATTTAAGGATTCCTATTGTGATATTAAGTTTTATATATTTGTATTATATTGGAATCTGACGTTTCATCTCCTTATTATGTAAATTTTTAGAATGGTTTAGTTTTAACACATCGTCAAAATTTTCTATTTAATTCTTATGGGGATATTCCATATGTGTGTGTCTTGTGACTATGTAATAATAGAGAAAAAATGGTTTTACGGGTTACTAAACAAAATGTATGATTTTCGAGCCCAAAAATGAAGAACTTTGAGTTAATATTCTCTATTTTATGTTGTGACCCATTTATAACATATTCAACTTTTGTTGCATAACAGAATTGTATACATATATTACAGCATGGTGGTATTTCCAGACGGACAAGCCAGTGGACGAGCCCAATTACAAACTAGGTAGGTATGCAAATCAATCCCAATAGAGTTGGGATGACCAGCTGTGGCTGTAGGACCTCCGCTGGACGAGAACGACCTCAAGTATGGAATGAATCTGACAGGTAAGTCATGTGACCTACAACAACATTGTTACATATCTCTGTGGGAAATATTCTTCTTATGTAAATGTGTGAAATTGAAGATATGAAATATCATGCCGCAAATATATATTTCCTACCAAAATGACTCAAATCATTGCGGTCTTTTTGATCTTCTTTGAAAAGACCGGGTAGAATCATAACTTAAAACTTGCCGTATCACCACTTTTAGATAAAAACATTTTTTTTTTACTTAAACTACTAATATCACTTGGAAAATTCTGTTTGGAAAATTTATTTTAAAAAAACATTTTCAGGTCTTGAGGAAGAACTCTGTTTGAAAGCTAGCCAAAGAGTTTTATTGCATATATATATATATAAGAAATAAAACTTATTACATGAAATTTTTACAAATATTATCTTAACGCTTTTATTTCAAATCAAGACAATTTTCCTACTGCCCCCATTACAATATGGAATTTGTATTTATATGTAAATAGGATAACTACATGAGCGAAACACAGCGTCTTTCCCATTTCTAATTGGTTTGATACGTTTTAAAAAAGGAGAGACTATTTTTTGTTTCCATGAGATTATATTGTGATGTCTCATCAGTGGTGTTCCATTATATGATATTTCAACAATTTGTTCTACCAAAGAGCGTTAAAAATATTGTTTATTATTTGTATATAAAAACAAATTTCTTTAACATCACTAAAGTTGAAAAAGTATATATATGTGTGAAAAAATAATATAGAACAGAAAAATGATCAGGTATTGATATTAAAAATAAAAAAGGCATATCCTGACCGCTCTCATTATATATATTTCTTTATCACGGACAAGTTAAATAAAAGTTTAGTTTGTTCAAATCAATAAGCTTGAGGGATAAGTCTCTTTCAAATACATTTATTTCAAGCTTTCGGGCATTACCGCCCTTCGACAGGAAAAATTTAGTTTATTTTTGTTCCAATAGATGGAGCTCTATCATCTAAAATGCTAATTTGAGCAGTCAGGGTATGCCTTTTTTATTTGTAATATGTAAATATAGATTTGCAGAATTGGCTTATCTCTCTTCCCTCTCTCAGTAGTGAATCCTTCCAGCAGTTTCGCCAATTTGATCTACTATATAAATGGTAGTGAAATGTTTGAATGTCCACATCTCCTCTTCACTCTGCAATGACATGGTGGAATGTTGCAGCTAAAGACCTCATGATGAACCTCACGTGCAGCAGTATTGAAAATAAACCACAGTCGTTCCAAAATTCTGGGGTAGGTACTCATTTATATATCGCCATATGCAAAGTTGGAGTAAAAGTTTTCAACAACTTTGTTATATCTATTATAGTGTTAATTAATTGAGGATTTTGTTGAGTATCAGGTAAAATTCTAAGCGATTGTGGTGACAAATAGCGAGATACAGGCTTAGGTTTAGAGTCGAATCTATGTAGACCTCCCAGGTAGACGTGGTCTGGCACCAACCACTTCCACTCTTCAAGTTGCATAACCTTTCCCGTTTGACCAAATATTCTATATACAGTTATCAGCGTCATGCGTTCTGTCACCGTTTGCTTTTGGTGGCGTGATCGTAGCGAGCCAATAGGAGAGCGCCATTCAGGTGTCACCGTTTGCTGCGCCACCACGTGGCGCGACGGTGACCTTGAGTGACGTAATGACAGGGTAGGAACAAGAAATCACTTGCTATCATTATCATATCATTTTATGTATATATCAGATTTAAAATATATTCATACAAAAAATCTAAATAATACAATTTTCAAATATCGTTGTGAAAAATTAAATTTTTATTTTTGTATTTTAAAAACACACAAAGATTGAAGCGGGACGTTTCAAAAGAATGCCATCCACGACGCCAATTTATAATTGTAAAGAATAGTATTTTAATAAAACATTTAATCGGGTAAAACCCGGGCGTTGCCAGGGTCATTCGGCTAGTAAACTCACAAAGCCGACCCTCGTAGATAGTTTTAGAAAAAGCAGCCTTGATATCATCTGCGGCCGTGATTGGAAGTTATTTACAGTGTCCATATTACAGACCACTCGTCTTCTATCTTTTCATGATTGTGAGGTTTTCACTGTGAAACTCTAGCTTCTCGGTGTATACCTCCGCTCATCCCAACAACAACACTATCACATATTCTGTCGATATATTAAGACCAGTCTTAGATGTTTGTGTGTTGTGTGTGTGTGTGTTTCCTTAAACCAATTCAGTTTACCACAGTCACTGACCGTCGCCATATTTGCATAGTCATCGCCTATATTTACATATCTGTGTATTCCTTTTGAAGCTACTTCAATCAATAGACTTATACCTTAATATAAGAGACTTAGTATGCTTGTCGAAATATCACAAATAAATATATTCTAATACGCCTCTTGTGTTAAAACAATTGGATATTTGCATATAAATAAATAGACATGCCATGACCGCTCAATTAATAATTTTAGATTGCAAAGCTTTACGCTGACGAAGGCTAACAGTCCGAAAGATGCACTTTTATTTTGGATTTTATTTATTTATAGAGAGAATAGGTTGACCAATATCCTGGAATAACTTAAATCAATTTCATCAATTTTTTTCCGATTGAATGACATTTTACCATATAAAATACTCAATTGAGCATTCAGGTCAGGCCCTTTTTTCATATTTATTGCCTTACTATTCTTATTTTTACTTATTTCTTTTCGTATATTTTCATATTTGCATATCATATGCATTTACCTAATATGTAGTAACACACACGCAAAGGACATATTCCTCTATCAAAATTGTAAACTATTATAGACACGTATGATTCTTTTTTAAAAATAAACAATTTCTACTGTCCTTACTGCAATGGAAAAATTAATGAGAGGGCCTGGCTCATAGTTTCCAATTTTGACAACAGACGGCGCGCTAATGCATCATAATATATTCCTCTATGCACAACCTCTTTAAGGAAAATGATTTTTACAAACAAAACTTACCTTTTTTTAGAAATAGGTTCATATATATATATAAAGAACTTGAAATTATTGTGCTGAATTACGTCCTGTTGTCCAGGAATTGGCGATGAATTTACCAAGTGGCCTCTGGCCCACTAACCAGATCCCTTACGTGATTGAAGCCAATATGTGTAAGTAACATCTTCAAACTGTCTTGTTAACACAAAGCAATAACGCGCCATCTATACATATATATAAAATGAAAGGATTTAAAAGCACAAATGTTTCATTTATACACAATACAAAGTTCTACTGTCCTTACTGCGATGAAAAAAAATATTGGAAGGGCTTTGGCTCATCAGTGGTGAACCCTCCCAGCGGTTTCGCCAATTTAATCCACCAAACCGCTTCTCAGAGTTCTAATACTGTATTGGACGATTCTGCTTATTTACGCTACCTCTATACAAGTTATAAGTATAAAACAAATGAAGCGCCATAAATATAGCTCTAACCTTTCTTTTTCACTTATTAACTTTCGAAAATTCCCTTTATCAGAAAATAAAAAAATTCCAATTTACATATCTGCTTTCAAGAAAGTTTACAGAAAATTTACTACCAACCGCAATTCATTATAAGGGTACAAACTTGACAGCTGTGTGTGAATTTTTTTTAGAAAGCAGATATGCAAATTTAAAAAAATATTTTCGTGTTCTCTCTCTCTCTGAAAAAGAAGATTTCCGAAAGCTTATCAAAAGTGGAAAATACTTTAGCGTTGTATTTTAAGTTGTGTTTTTTTTTTTCATTTCTTATATTACAATGATAAATGGGCCTTTATGGATGTTTTATAAATATGTTTATAGGTATATAAAACATTTTAATGTTTAGTGCAACTTACCTAACGTTGGAGATACTCGTGTAGCTAGAGTTGGATCCAGTCTAAAACACAACACAACAACAAAATGTCACAAATAGGTAAAAACAGATAATAAAATTGCTATTATACATATAGTTATGATACTTTGTCAATTTTCTCCTAGTACCATTACTAAATAAAGAATAGTACATTGTAATAGCCATGTGTACTAGGGATAATAATAAAAAATATTAGCGCTTTTTGATGGAAGAGGTTCCCTTTCATTTCATAGTCTTACCTTTGTTTAAAAAAAAATAAGTAAATGAGGTTCAAGAGAACATTATCTGATTGGCCAACATAGCAAAAAAATAGAATACTTTTTTAAATTACTGTAAACCTTCCCATTCTGAACTCCCTAATCGATAGAAGAATTTTCAGTTAAGGGGAAGTTCGTAGAGGGGAAATTTGCTCTTGTAAGCCATCTTATTGGCTAATTATGGGTACAGTGATAGAACTTGGGAATGAATGACTTCAGGCTATACCATGTATATTTCCATGGGATGACAACATCTGTGTGTACAGCTCCAGCAGGCCGTGGTTATGTCGCCATGGCCGTCAAGGCATACGACGCGAAAACCTGCATTCGCTGGATCCCACGTACCAATGAAGCCAACTATGTCATCTTCTCTAACGGCCAGTCGTGCGTAACTCTTGTTTACTTCTAACTTATTGATGATTCCTTCGATAATTCAATCTTGTAGATTGAATTTGTTAAACTGGTGTAATGTTAAACTACTGATGAGTTAAACTCTCCCAAATTTGGCAATGTTTCTGTATTTTGTTCGCTTGGAATGCACATTTGGAATTGACTTTTTTGTTCAAATGAATTACATATTCAATAATCCCATCGTATTTACATATGCGTATTTACATAGGTGTATTTACATATGTCGGCCAAGTGTTGAATAATTTATTGAATGCTATTTTTAGGGAGTTGGTGGAAAATGCTGCACAACCGTTTATTTTCGATAAACACGACCCGGGTACGAATCCCGCATTTTACACTTTTTATAAAAAAAAAAAAATTAATGGCCTCCGAGTCTTGCAAAAGTTCGATCCCACAAGTAAATCCAAGTAACTAAACGGGTTCTACCATATTTATAAACGTAAAAATCGATCTACTAGATATGAGGTGTACTTAGAATAAAATGCAATCGCCACCTATTACCCACCATGATTATCATGGCCTGTACCACTCGTATTAGGGGTAATAATAATAATAATAATAATTAATGTTTGAGTCAAAAGGTGATCCATCAATTAAGTCTATATATAAGTCTATAGGAAAAAAAAACAATATTTTCTCAAAATATTTCGAGAGATTGTTCCCTCTTTATGTACACTGCACACTGTACAATAAACTGATAAAGAGGGAGCAATCTCTCGAAATATTTTGAGAAAAAATTTTTTTTTTTCTTTACAAATACAGGTACGCCCTTTTATATAAAAATACTTAATGTGTTTAAATTTCTTTTTTTTTATCCTGTTGTATAATTATAAAAGGTCATTGAGACTAAATTCATAGATCATATTTACAATATTGGGAGGGTTGGTATATAGGTCCTGTCGTTTTAATGTCTTAAATGGAGCTAGGATCATCATCGTGCTAAGAGGATCTGTGTCTAGATGTATGAGCGTGATAGGCATGGACCCCAACGGCCCTCAATACATCTACCTGGCGAGTCACTGCATCGGGTACTTGGCAGCTGTACATGAGATGATGCACGCCCTGGGCTACATCCACGAGCATCAGCGGATGGACAGGGATCAATACATCGATATCATGTGGCAGTACATCCCTGAACGTGAGTATTTTACCTTAGCTAGAAATATGGAAGAACCTAATTTTTAAAATCTTATTATTATATTATTTTTTAAATTGTCATATTATGATGCATTAGCGCGCCATCTGTTATCAAAATTCGAAACTATTATAGACGCGAATGATTCTTTTTAAAATTAAACAATTTCTACTGTCCCATTGATTTTTTCATTGAAGTAAGGACAGTAGAAATTGTTTATTTTTAAAAAGAATCATTCGCGTCTATAATAGTTTCGAATTTTTAAATTGTCATATAAGAATGTCAGCATCTCCCCAAATCTAACAGGTTAATTTTACTGTCCAGGCACAAACAATACTATTTATTTACTTCAACACACAAAACGAGATAAACAGGCTAGGAATAATTGCGTCGATTTACATTTTTAAAACAGTTATAAACATATTATACAAGAAAAAGATTTATTAATAATAATAAAAAGAGAAACAATAAGAAATATTAGGAACCTGATCCTCTTTCAAGTTAGAAAGATAATCATAAATATATTTGCATAAATGATAAATCTGTGACAATTCTCTCTGGTATTTACAAATTGATACAGATCTGCAATATTAATAAATGTCCGTTGTTTAACGCTAAAAAAGACTATTAAAGTTACGAATATGTATAAAATTTACATATATTCCTCTAATATTCAAATATATATGACATAGAAGTTGCAGGAGGATGGTATACATGTACAACAAGATACATTTCTCTAAAACACAATATTTGTTGTTGTTTCTTATCCCCTTGTGTAAAGATTACACGAATTCCATGAGTTCATGCTCCTCGAGCTGTTTTATGATAAGCAGCGGCCTTTCCCAAAGGTCCTGTTTAGTGTATCTAATGCAAGCCAAAATGTGTTCAAACACAATATTTACATTATAGGGTGTCATAGCCCTATTTGGCTACTTTACCGGTAAGGTTGGATTTAGGCCAAAATAGGGGTCCATTTAAGAAATTTTAAGAACTAAATTCGATATAAAGTTCTGGTTATCGAAAAATCGAATGTATGTATCATTCTCCCAACATTAATAGTTTAAAATATAATGTAAATATATTGCATTTGTAGAACGAAATTTGACAATTATACCTCAAATATTTCTTTTGAACGACGAAATTTATTTTAAGGATAAATAACGATTATTTCTAACCTAAGAGATGAAGTATGATAGATGAATTGTGAAGAGTAATGATAAACGGAAAAATAAAAGTGTCCAGGGATGGGAATATATTGTATTGTTAATCTTTACGTGTTACTCTTAATTACCCATACTTAATTTTGATTGGTTCCCCATCTTGATTGATTAGAATGTTTTGAGACGTAAGAACGTCATTTGGCTAATTAATCTCAAGTCAATTGTCTATAAATTGTAGGGTAGTATATGTAAATATGAATATAAAGTAGAATGTGTTTACAGATATAAAGTACAACTACAACAAGGAAACAGGTCCCATAGACCTATCCGATGAGCCATATGACTATAACTCTATCATGCACTACCAAGCATACTTACCTACAGGCCCCGAAGCTATTATTGTTCCCAAGAAACCAGGACAAACTTTGGGCAACACGGATTTCAGCCCGGTGAGTTATATTACGATATTTCAATATAATATAATACGGTTTGTGATTGTAAAACGACATTTGAAAATTATCCCGCATGTGTTTCTTTTGAACGAAAAATCAAAATTTATTTAAAGGAGAAATAACGATTATTTATAACCTTAGGGATGAGATATGAAAGGATGAATTGTGAAGAGTAATGATAAACGGAAAAATAAAAGTGTCCAGGGATGGGAATCGAATCCACAGTGTTCCGCTTACCGGGCAGATGCCATGTCCACTAAGCTACCCTGGACATATTTTTCCGTTCGTAAATAATACACATAAAGAGTAATTTATAATACAATATAATATGTCATATTATATTTAATTTTAAAAAATCATCTCAAATTTATATATCCGCATTTTGTTTATGATTTGTAATATCTATTGGAATAAAAAAAACGTTTTATAAATATACGAGTATATTATTCAATACGTATATTCAATACGTATATTCAATACTTTTGAAAATAGACCAATCCATAGATAAATCTTTAAATAAAAAGGCATATATTGGATCAAAAAAATTATTTTACCAATATTTTTTTTATCCAATATATTCCTTTTTAATTAAATATTCATTACTATATTTTCAAAAACATTACATTATGCTGACAAAGATCTAAGACTAAGAGAAGTACGTGGTTAGCTTTTCTTAGTATATCAATAAATTCATTTGGTGGGGGAAGTTTAGTTGGTATTTATTACAATAGATGGCGCCAGCCATTAGCAACATTCAGTTTCACGACAGGAATTGTTCTCAATTTTTCACCACTTGATATAAGGTTCATTCAGATATATTTCATGATAGCTATATGATCGGGCTCAGCTTCTCCCCGAGTAAATGGTTCCCCAACAATGGACCTTTCAACAGAGATACATTATTAATTGCAGTGATCATATTGATTTGAATTCATCATTATTATATATTCCTGATATGAAAATATGCAAAATAGTTTGATATTAGGTTAATTTACATATTATCAGGTCTAGAGAGAAACGATGACAAACCTAACTCTATATCCTGTTTTTTTTTTTTTTGATTTTTATATTTTGACGAGAGACCGACCTTTATGAATATATATCTCTATATCTAGTTTATAAAAAATGTAATGTATTGACAAAGGTTAGCGGTAAACCAACAAATACATCTTTTTATTCAATCCAATATATAAATATGCCTTTTTATTATCTCTATATATATATATAAGTCAGCGTAAATAAATATGTGTGTGTGAAAAGTAATTAAAAAAGTATAAAAAAAAGGTTAGGTGTTGATATTTAAAAAAAAAGGCCTATTATGACCTCTCGCATAAGCATTTTAAATGACAGAGTGCCATTTAGTGGAACAAAAGTGGAATGTATTGATATACGTTTTAAAATGAGAGTAAAATATGTAAATATATATACAGTTAAACCTGTCTATAGCGCCCCCTCTTGGGACTCACCAAAATAGGGTGCTATAGAGAGGGGGTGCTATAGACAGGTCTCTTTTAATGTAAAATGTTTACATTTTAATGTTAAAATCGGGCGCTATAGAGAGGAAGGCGCTATTTAAAGGGGCGCTATAGACAGGTTTTACTGTATACACATTTACATATGTTAACTTATATACATATATGAGTTTTGAAAATAGTTTGTTATTGACACACATTAATATGTTATAAAACCTTTATAAAGGTTGGCATTCAGCCAACTGAAATATTGGTAAAATAAATGCTATTTTGATCCAATATATGCCTTTTTAATTGAAAACATATAAGACGCTAACTTATATACATATATGTCGTTAACATATATACATATATGGCGTTAACTTATATACATGTATGGCGTTAACTTATATACATATATGGCGTTAACTTATATACATATATGGCGTTAACTTATATACATATATGGCGTTAACTTATATACATATATGTGGCGTTAACTTATATACATATATGACGTTAACTTATATACATATATGGCGTTAACTTATATACATATATGGCGTTAACTTATATACATATATGGCGTTAACTTATATACATATATGTGACGTTAACTTATATACATATATGGCGTTAACTTATATACATATATGGCGTTAACTTATATACATATATGAGTCTAACTGGAAAAACCTGTGATGTGTTTGCACAGAGTGATTTGAAGAGGATACAAAAGCATCTCTGTTCAAAATACCAACCTTCAAAACCCTCCGCTCCTACCGAACCGCCAAAATCTATTACAGTACCACCTCTGGAACCCTCTATTCATAACGAACCGCCAAGACCCATTACAGTCCAACCTCTAGATCCCTCGGTTCCTAACGAACCGCCAAGATCTTCGACAGCAAGACCGTCGGAATACACACCAGAGCCACAAGTTAGGCCTAATGAACCAGATAACCTTAACCCAGAAAAATACCCAATTGATTCAGACCAATACATCGCTTATATGTGGTACCTATATTACAATTACCCAGACCAATACGCCTATTATTGGTATGCACGACAAGAATACATAAGGCGATCCCAACAACAAGACCCAAATGTCAGGAACCCAAATATTGGATCCCCAGAACAAGACCCAAATGTCAGGAACCCAAATATTGGATCCCCAGAACAAGACCCAAATGTCAGGAACCCAAATATTAGCTGCCCAGAACAAAACCCAAATATTAGGAACCCAGTACAAGACCCAAATGTCAGGAACCCAAATATTCAATCCCCAGAACAAAACCCAAATATCAGAAACCCAAATATTAGATCCCCAGAACAAAACCCAAATATCAGGAACCCAGAACAAGACCCAAATATCAGGAACCCAGAACAAGACCCAAATGTTAAGAACCCGGGTTACAATTACATAAAGCAATTACCAAACCCAATACCCACTCAATCCCAATATCCATCAACAGGTGCAGAACCAGGTATGTATAAAACTTTATAAACATTTCTATAAATAACCATTAAACATATTAATTATCATAGTAGACACCTAAATATAATCATCTATTATAATACACACCTTGATTGGTGTCAGGAGGAAGGTATTATAAGGGGCCAGAGCACCATCTCTATTCAAAAATATAAACTATTTTGACACGAATGGTTCGAACAGGTTCTTTAAATACCAAGAATCCCGCTAAAGTGCCGAAAACATGAGTAAAACAGCCAAATACAAAATTAGAGCGTAGAGTAGATTAAATTGGCGAAACCGCTGGGAGGTTTCACTATTGTTGAGCTAGGACCACACAAAAAGAGGAGTCTATATTGACTCTCTTCTATCTTCCAATGCTCTCTGCCAATAGGCAATGACGCATGCGCGGTAGCAATTCATTTTGTTCACCGTTATATACACGATGGGTTAATGCTCCAATATGCATATATGTATATAGGAGTCTATATTTCTCTTCCACATTTATTGACTATCTTCTATATTCCAACGATATCTTCCAATAGGCAATGACGCATGCGCGGTACCAATTCGTTTTGTGCACCGTTTCATATACGATAGGCTAATGCTCCAATATGCATATATGTATATAGGAGTCTATATTGTTCTTCCATTTATTGACTCTCTCCTATTTTCCAACGCTATCTGTCAATAGGAAATGACGCATGCGCCATACCACTTCATTTTTTCGATGTTGTATGATAATGAGCAGCAGAATGCGGACCATTTACTTGAAAGTTTTTTTATAATCATTGGTTTTGGTTTGGAAGAGCGAGTTTAGTGAAGGTTTCAGAGTAGTTTGTCGGTTTGGAATATCCTCGAGTTCTTCCATCGTGCGACTTGCTAAGTTTATAGTAACCATGTATGAAGATTTTAACGGTGAAACAAATACGCGCTACTTTTCAGATTTAAAGATTTTTCTATAGACCTCATACGGCATTGATAAAAATGTTAAATTGGAGTACATGACTCATCAGAGATTAACCCCTCCTCCATCAGTTTCGCCAAGTTGATCTACCATATCGCTCTACATTTATAAATTGCATATATTCTATACTCTACAATATATATGGCGTATATATTTTTATACATGCTATAACATGACTATGGTGCTTCCAGAACAACCGGTAGTTGCCCAACAAGATGCAACTGAGTAGATATGCAAATCTCGGTGATTGTGTGGTGAAAGATGCTCTGAATTTGGATGTGGGACCCCTACTGGACAAAATATACACCGTCATTTATTTTTGTTTTCAATAAATTTATTTTCCCACCCATGTGTTTTGATATTTTAAATACTTTTATACAATCTTGGTGCATTATGTGTATAGTCGAAGAGATATATACATATATACACATATATATACATATATACACACACATATATATGACACTTGCAAGTTTAACCGCATGAGTTTCTTTTCAACTCATGCGGTTAAACTAGTAAGTGTCGTTTTACAATTACATGCCGCAGTGTATTATATTATACACATATATATATATTGTTGCACCATGTTGAAGCTTTGCAGGGTCATCGACCTTGGTTTCTTCCTTCTTGGTGTTATACACGTTTCCCGAGCGGGTTTCCATATTAAAAGTAAACAAATAAAATTAAATAAAAATAAATTACCTCTTAAAGTTATTGTGTTTATTTATTCTAGGTTGCGATCCGCAGTCTTCCTCTAGGTCTTCTCTCCCTCCAATAAGCAATAAAGATATATGTACAATAAAATATTACAAAAGGAATGATGATAATTTAAATAATCTGTTTTAAATAAATATCATAGAATATTTTATATATAAAATAAATAAATATATAATTTAAATTTTAAATATATTAAAAACAATATTATAAATAATATAAGAAATACGCCATTAATCATGATGCAACACTTCACCCTCTCCAGAGGTCGTCACGTCCTCGTGATTGTGGCCTCATCAATTCTTTCAAAATAGGGTTTGATTCTTGAGACATGGACAATCAATGGGTCTTGGCCAGGATTATCTTTCGGTTCAATTAAGTAATTTACGTTGGACAGCTTCTTTAATATTCGATATGGGCCAAAATATTTTATCAGTAGTTTCTCACACTTTCCTATTTTCCTAATTGGTGTCCAAACTGCTACTAATTCTCCTGGTTCGTAGCTTCTTTCCATGTGTTTCTTGTCATAGTTCTTTTTCATTCTTTCTTGAGTCTTTATTGTGTTGTTAATAACTAATTTTCTTGTTCTGTCTATTTTGTCTAAGTGATGTTTTATGTATTCATCATAATCATCCTTGTCAATGTCCACCGAGATATTCCTGTCGTCCAAAAGAGACGTGGGTTCTCTTCCAAACATCAGGAAAAAGGGAGAATATCCTGTGGTTTCCTGAATTGTAGTATTGTAAGCGTGAGTGATGAATGGGAGTATTTCGTCCCAGTTCTTCTGATCAGTGTTCACATACATACTGAGCATATTGATCAATGTTCTATTTAACCGCTCTGTCAATCCATTAGTCTGGGGATGATAGCTCGTTGTGAAGCAATGTTTAATCTTGCACATTTTCATCACCTCTTTCATTAAATTACTGGTAAATTGAGAGCCCCTGTCACTAATAAGATATTGTGGGGCTCCGTGCCGGAGAAAAATATCCTCTACTAGAAATTTAGAAACTTCTTTCACTGTTGCTTCCGAGACTGCACTTGTTTCTGCATATCTAGTGTAGTAGTCCGTCAGCACGATTATCCATTTTTTCCTGTTTTTCGTAGATTGCAATGGACCAACAAAGTCAATTCCAATTCTTTCGAAAGGAAAGTTGGCTGGGGGAATGGGCTGTAGTAGTCCAGAAGGTAATTGGTTTGAGCCTTTTCCACTTTGGTAAAGGTGACACGTCTTAACGAATTCTGAGACATCCTTTGGCATGGATGGCCAAAAGTATTTACTCTTTATTCGGTACATGGTTCTGGCGACGCCCAGATGGCCATTCGACATATGATTGTGATATTCTTTCATAATTTCTCTCTTTTTCTTCTCTGGAATCACAAGCAACCATGCCTTCAGGGTTCGGGTTTTTCTTAAAGAGGCATCCATCTTCTTCTTTAAAGTTTTGCGCAATTGATCGCCTACTTCCATTAAGGTTTTTCTTAACACTTTCGATAAACTTATCCTCTTCGTCTGTTATTTGATTTAAAAATAGCCTTTCAAAATCCTCATCCCAATCAGTTTCTGGTAAGGGTCCCCTAGATAAGCCATCGGCGTCCAGATGCTTCTTTCCTGATTTATGTATTATATCGAAGTCATATTCTTGAATTTTCAATGCCCATCTTGCCAATCGACTTGTTGGATCCTTCAAGTTTTTGAGCCAGCATAAGGCGTGATGGTCTGTTACTATTTTAAAGTGTCTTCCATAAAGGTAGGGCCGTAATTTTGAAATTGACCAGACAACGGCCAGACATTCTTTTTCAGTGGTTGAATAATTTTGCTCCGCTTTACTTAGGGTACGACTCAAATATGAGATCACCTTCTCTTCACCACCGATGTCTTGGACAAGAGTTGCACCTATGCCGATGTTGGACGCATCAGTATGAATATAAGTAGGCGCATTTGGATTGAAGTGACCTAAGATTGGTGGACTTAATAGTGCTGTTTTTAGGGTTTGAAACGCTTCCTCTTGCCTTTCTGTCCAGGTAAATGATACACTTTTTTTAATAAGGTTGGTCAAAGGGTCAGCAATTTTTGAGAAATCTTTGATAAATTTTCTGTAATATGAGCACATTCCCAAAAAGGATTGTACTTCTTTGACCTTTGTGGGCCGAGGAAAATTTCTGATAGCTTTGATGTTATGTTCCGCGGGTTTTATACCATGTTTACTCGTTATATAGCCGAGAATCTCCAATTCTTCAAAAGCAAATCGGCATTTTTTGTCGTTTAATCTTAAATTAGATTCACGAAAACATCTAAAAACAGCTTCGAGTCTTTTGAGGTGCGTTGGAAAATCCGGGCTATATATTATAACATCATCCAGATAACACAAACAAATTTGCCATCTCAGATTTCCAAGCATATTCTCCATATTTCTCTCAAAGGTAGCAGGCGCGTTACAAAGTCCAAAAGGCATCACGTTGAATTCATATAATCCATGCGCTGTAGTGAAAGCTGTTTTCTCTTTGTCTCTTTCTTCGACCTCAACTTGCCAATATCCAGATCTGAGGTCTATTGCTGAGAAGTATCTAGATCCTTGGAGAGTATCCATAACTTCGTCTATTCTAGGTATCGGATAGACATCTTTTACTGTCACATTATTCAGTTTTCTGTAGTCCACACAAAATCTGTATTTACCATCTCGCTTCTTGACCAATATTACTGGAAAAGACCAGGGACTAGAAGATGGCCTAATTATGCCTTCTGTAAGCATCTCGTCAATTTGCTCTTTTATAATATCTCGTTCTTTAGGACTTACCCTGTAAGGCTTGTGTTTAATTGGCTTCGCGTCTTCTGTGTCTATCCGATGTTTTGCCAAATTGGTTCTCCCTAACCTCGACGAAAACAGATCTTCATACCTTTCTAAAACTTGTTTTAACTCCTTCTGTTCCTTTGGTGAAAGATTTTCGTTTATTTGGAATCTAGGTTTTTCGTTCTCTTCTACCTCTCTTTCTCGATTCACATTTATTTTCGCTGGACTACTTCCAAAAGCCAATGTTTGGTTTTTCATTATTTTTAACGGTCGAGGATACGGATTAGTTATCCAGATATGTGTTTCCCTATTTATGACATTGATCAAGCTTCTTGCTAGACGAAGTCCATTTGTTTGAAACATTTTGCTGCTCTCCTCGATAATATATTCCCCATCCTCTGTTTCTACCAATGCCTTGATCAATTTAATGGAACATTCCGGTACAATGGAATCCTTGGCACTCTTTATTTTGAACATTTCAAAATTGCTTTCGTCATGATTATTCGTCAAATCGTATTTTATAGTTTCTTTCTTACAATCTATTTTCGCGTTCATTTTCTTAAGGAAATCTCTTCCAAGAATTAATGTCCGTAAATGCGTTTTCAATATCACAAATTTGTGTGATAATGCTTTATCATCAATTTTTATAATTAAAAATATACTTCCTACCATGTCCAATTTTTTTCCATCGGGTCCTGCACAAATTTTTGCGAGTTTACTTATACCATGGCCTGTATCGAGGGCCGTTCTGAGGTCGACCACTGAGAGGTCAGCGCCTGTATCAACCAAAGCTTCAAAAGTCCCTATCTTGTCCACGTTAATTTTTAATTTGTATTTAGGGTCCAACTTCTTGATTCCGTTTATTGTCGACTTGCTTTGATTGACAGATTCAGGCGCGACGCTTAGTTTAAATCTTCCAACACGGGATATCTATTCCGGGTAGGAATATTTGTCTGTGTGTTATGACATACATCAGCATAAAGTCGAGGTCCTGATTTCTCTGATATTTCATTCATTTGGAATTTCTCTTCGACCTTCTCTTGGGTATCTGTTGGATCCTCTTCTAGGATTCTTATAAACTTGACCCTACAATAACGGGCCACGTGCCCTGGCTTGTTACACTTGAAGCAGATTGGTCTTCCATCTTCCGTCCTATTTTTGCTCGCTTCTTGGCTTTTATTGTAGGTGTTTCTCTGAAGGTTTGGTTTCGGCACAAAGTTAGGATTATAGGGACGTCTAGGGGTAGAGGGCTGGGGCAAGTTGTTTCGATACTGCCTGGGAGTAGGAAGGGAGTCGTTCTTGTAATATTTGGAAGCAGGGGCCTGGGGCCTGGAAGTGGTCTGGTAGTTTCGCGTGGCAGTCGGCGGCACGTACCTCGATTGTTGTTGGGGTCTAGAATTGCGTGGACCGTTATATAGGTTTCTGGATTTCTCCACACGTTCCCGATACTTCTTTTCAAAGGAATCCATTTTCTTGCACACGACAAGAAGTTCATCGGTCGTTTTAGGAGGGTTCAGGTAGAGCGCGAATGAGTACTCTTTTTTTCAGTCCTCCAATGACATGTTCGATTTTCGTTTCTTCTTCCATTGCGGGGTCAACCTTGTTGCACAACACTAAGATGTCTTCCGCGAACCTGATTGCTGGTTCATTCCAGTGTTGCATGCATTCTGCTAAGCTTCATTCTTAATTCTTCTTTATTCGCGTCCACAGAGAAAAGTCCTGAATGAGGCGGATTTTAATATTTTCCCAACTCGTGAAACTAGCTTTGTGCAAATTTAACCAGGTTTTAGCACTTCCCGTCATGTTCATGGCGGCATAACGGGCAATTATGTAGTCTGCCCAATGGTACAGGAAACCAATCTCTTCGATGGATTCTAGCCATGGGCGAGGGTCGTCTGTCCCGTCATATTTCGGAATTTCTATATTGGGGTTCAAAGCAACTGGTTCGAAACCAGCATCTCTACCAATTGTTGCACCAAGTTGAAGCTTTGCAGGGTCATCGACCTTGGTTTCTTCCTTCTTGGTGTTATACACGTTCCCCGAGCGGGTTTCCATATTAAAAGTAAATAAATAAAATTAAATAAAAATAAATTACCTCTTAAAGTTATTGTGTTTATTTATTCTTGTCTTACTCGTAGGTTGCGATCCGCAGTCTTCCTCTAGGTCTTCTCTCCCTATTTTATTTATTTATTTCGTCTCAATTTACAGGTGTTACATTCGAGCACAGCTCGCGAGTCACCTTGTCTGGCTATTTACACATGGCGAGTTGGTGGAGTAGAAGTGGTCCCCCTAGGCCTTGCAGGAGGGCAGCTGTTGGGCGATTAGCTCTTGACTCAGTGTCAGGGCCGGGTCGTCGGAATCGGGGATTGATATCTCCTTTATTTTGTAGAATATCTTGTATGGTCGGATTATTTGAGTTTTGCATTTGAAGGTATAATTTCTTAACGGAAGTTTGGTACATATCTTCTAGATCGGGTTGGTTCAAGTCCTCCTTCAGTATCTTGTTTGATAGGTTGAATGGAGCTCCTATACTTGTCCGAAGGCAGATTCTCATGAATGCGTTTATCCTATTTTTGTCTGTGGCTGTAATATATTTGCACCAAACTGGGAGTGCGTATGTTACTATCGGGAGGATACAACTTCTGTATAGAGTAAACTTTTGTTTTGTAGTCAATTTGCTTCTATAGTTGAACAGGCTTGATAATGTTATTTTGGCGATTTTTGCTTTCTTTATGATATTTTTGACATGCATGTTGAATTTCAACTTGGAATCTAAGGTAACTCCAAGATATTTAACGCTGTCAGTCCAGTTAATAGGGCTCTGGTTTACCTTCAGGATGGATTGTGGCTTGAATTTTTTATTGTCTAGTGGAGGAAAAATTATTAATAAATCTATAAAATTAATTTCCTTTTTCCACAATTAGTCCAGTGAATGAATACTCGTGTTGTTAGACCATCAGTTTATAATGTTAATAAACAAAATATTGTCAAGAAGCTCCATCCAGGTGGGACACATGTCAATCATCACTGGACGCCGGGGGGAACACAGGTGTGAGGCGTTCTCGGAATCTGATCTGCAAATAAGGAAAACAGGACCCCTTGGTGGCTGAGGCTGCTCTCTCTTCGTTTTATAACTATTTACAATTCTATAAGAGAAAATTTCATGATTCAGATTATATTTATCGTCTATTTTGACGGGAGAGGTTTATAGCGAATAAAGACATTAATACCCAAATGTTTCTTTTACAAATAAATCAAACTTCTACTGTCCTTACTGCGAAGAAAAAATATATTGGGAGGGTTTGATTCATATTGATATATCCATTTTTTAAAATGTAAAATCTTTTAACTCAGAGCTTGCAATGGTCTTTATACTACTTTAGTCTTATTTGAAAATACACCTATCCCCCGATTTACACGGTACTTTTTTTACACGTTTTCGCTTTTACACGGTTTTCCAAATACGTTTTTTTTTTGTTTTTATCGCACTATACTAAATGCTACTGTGATTGAACACATGCGCTGTGTACACATCTCACGAGGAATCCCGAGCTTATGTGCTGATAAAATATTTTAACCTGTCAATGCATTTTATTTTTATTTCTGTGTACACCTATCCCCTGATTTACACGTTTTTCTCAGGAACGTATCTACCGTGTAAATCGGGGGATAGGTGTATCTCCATGGCAAAAGAAAAATAGTTGTCCATTATTGGTCAGCTGTTTTATTAAGCATAAACATAACCATTTATTCCCTCCTGATCATTTTAATACTTTTGGAAAATTCATATTTTTACTCTTGTTTTGCTGACTACCCACCTTCCAAAACCTCGTGAAGTTTTACATGAATACAGACTTATAGTTCGGTATATCCTAGCTAGGTCTCTATTCCTTCTTCCTTCTATTTCGTTAATAAATCATCTTCTCTTACGCAAATGCTTCTATAATTTCTTTGTTATCAATATTATAAACTGCGAGAACTTTACAAAAATATATTTTGAATGTTTACACATTTATAGAGAGAGACCTGAGGAGAAATATGGAAGAGTATTCAACTCGAAAGCTTGCGTTTTTTCTCAAGAACGTGAATCTTTGATAAATTATAAACATATTTTTAACGCTATATATATATATATATATATATATATATATATATATATATATATATATATATATATATATATTAAAAACACCGCTCCCATGAGCAATTTGATTGGTAGAGTGCCATCTAGCGGTACAAAAATGGCTCTGACATCTGAAATGTTCATGGGAGCGTTCAGAAAATGCCAAATTTGTGTTTTTAATATCAACACTTGACCATTTCTATATTTTTTCACACATACATATATAATTAAAATTATTTCTACAGATTTTATATGACGATGATTAAACATTGAAAGAAGGAAGGCATGGCTCATCAGTGATGAACCCTCCCAGCAGTTTCGTCATTTTAATCTCCAGAATGATTCAATATTGTATGAGACTGATTTCTTATATATCCTGTACTTGCTATTGAATACAGTAAAACGGGAGATTTCATTCACAATTGATGATCCATGACTTTTCTTTTTCAATTTTTAATCACAGAATAAGGGCTTGTTAAATATAAAATTTTAATTATACATATATGTTTTCAAATCTTTTTAAACAAAACAAAAATTTACATACTTGGCACGCGGTAAAATTAATTATTTTACAAACAAAGAACATTATGCAAAACAGATAGAAGTTGAATATCATTCAAAATGTATCACTACCCCCCCCCCCCAAAAAAAAAAATTAGTATTAATTTTTTTCTCAATGGAGGTTGGGAGGGGATGGAAGGTAAAGGATAAGATGCATTGCAAAAAATTATATTACACAAGTAACCATATTGTTAGAGGTAAAAAGGCTACCAAAGCCTGTTAGTTGGGGAAAATCACAGGAAAAGGTGGCCATACAAAACCTAACTAACAATAGGCAGGAAAAAAAAAGGAAAAAAAAAATGATATGGACATTAAATGTCAATGGAGACACTCTCCATGTAGAATCCCATTCCAGGGCAACTTTTTTGTTATTTTCCCGAAACCGGCAGTAGTTTCTCCAAGGGCTCTGTGGGGTGATCTGGATTTTTTTTTCTTTAATGGAAGGCTGAGGACTATCGGTGGAAGCTTGCTTGTTAGGTTCGATACCCAAGCATCCTTCCAAATCCTCTTCTTCCTGAAATGGGAATGGTGGTTCAGTATTATCTTCAGTTACCGGATCCCAGAGCTTTACTTTAGAAATATTAACTATTGTTGCATGCTTATTTTCGGGTTGGCATGGCTTATCTATTTCTATGGTTTGTGGTGAGGGTATGGAAATTATGGTGTATGGTTCTGGGTAAAAGGCTGGCATAAGCTTACCTTGACCTGATTGGTAAGGGATCTTATAAAGGACCTTATCCCCTATTTTTAGATTAGGCGTTTTATGGGATTCATTATATCTTTTTACCAATTTAAGATGTAATTTTCCTGTTTTTCTTTTGCAATTCTCCTAGCCTCTTCTATGGGTGGATATGCTCTTGTTAATTTATTGATATATGATGGCGTTATGCCAAAAAGCAAATAAACGGGAGGCATTTTAGTTATGGAATGAGGAATACTCCGATATTCTTCTAAGGCCTTTTGTAATAATTTGGGCCATGGTATTCTGGGATTTTGTTGATGGTGAAGTCTAAGCTTTGAGATAATTGTCGCATTCGCCCTCTCTACAAGCCCATTACACTGTGGGTGCGAAGGGGATGTCATCACGTGTTTTATGCCCTTTTCTTGTATAAATTTGTTAAACCTTTGGGACACAAATGAGGGGTGCCAATCAGTAACGATAATTTTTGGTTTACCTACATTTAATAACTGATTTATTATATTGATGTACGTTGCTATAGACGTACTCTTAGAAGGATAAGCCCAGATGTATCTTGAGTGATGATCAACTATCACATGAAGACAATTCTTTGTACTGTTATAATCCCCTAATCCTAAAATACTGTCAAGGGCAACTACATCAAATGGCTTCTCAGCTAGTGGTAAATTACCCATGAGTCCATACGAAGGTGTAGTTGGCTTCTTTACAGACTGACATATTTTACATTTCAGAATATAATTTTTTATTTGTCCTATCATTCCTTTGAAATAATATTGTGTTGAGATAACTCTAGCCATTGAACTTATGCCTGGGTGTCCTAAACTTTCGTGAGCCCTGCTTATCAATTGTTGTTGTAAGGAGGGTGGTACTATAATCCTATCTCTATTTTTAGCCTAATATAAGTAATACCGTTTTTAATGAAATATAGTTTAGATGAAGGCTTAAGTAATGATTTTTGTTCTTGTTCTATATTTTGAACAGTTAAGAAGCAGGTATATGGCAGTCGAGACAACATGTCGGCTTCATGATTCTCACATCCCTTATTATATTTAAATTCCAAATCATATTCTGATAATTTTAGCGCCCATCGGAATAATCTACCGTTAGTATGTTTGAAATTATTTAACCAAATTAATGCCTTATGGTCGGTATGAACTATCACATGTTGACCTGAAATATAGGGATGATATCTTTTACATGTTTCTATTATCGCCAATAATTCAAGTTCTGTTATTGTATACTTGGATTCTGCTCCCCTTAAAGCCCTACTATAAAACGCTATGGGTCTTAAGGTGCCATCAGGATATTTTGTTTAAGTACGCCTCCTAAACCTGCAATACTAGCGTCGCAAAAGATATGTGTAGCTAATAATGGATTATAAATTTGGAGTATTGGTTTCGAAACTAATGCTTCTTTAAGGGTTTCAAAACTCCTCTGACACTCTTCACTCCACGTGAATTTTACATATTTTTTCAATAGATCATTTAAAGGCGCTCTCAACTTATTAAAATTATCTATAAATTTTGCATAATGCGTAACGCTGCCCAAAAATGACCTTAAGCATCTAACATCACGAGGAGGGGGCAAAGATTTAATTATACCAACATTAGTACTTGAAGGAGAGATTTGATCTCCAAAAATTTCGTAACCCAAATAATTTATCTTTTGCATAAAAAACAAACATTTATCTTTCCTAAGTTGGATACCTTCCTCTTGTAGGATTGCAAATATTTCCCCAAGGTGTTCTAAATGGGATTCGGTATCTTTTGAGAAAACCAATATATCGTCAAAGTAAGATATTATATTTTTAAGTTCATATTTCTGCAATATGGAAGTGAGGATCCTGTTAAAAATAGCAGGAGCTGTCCGCAATTCAAATGGTAATCTGCACCATTGGTAAGAACCTTCTGTGGTGGTAAAGCAAGTAATAGGTTGATCTTTTTCATGTAGACCAATAGTCCAGTATGCACTTAGAATATCAAGGCACGAGAATACTTTTGAGCCTTGCACCTTTTGGATGATATTTTCAACTAAAGGAATTGGGAAACTATCTCCTATCAGTTTTGAATTCAATTTCCTAAAGTCGATACATAGTCTAGATTTATCATTTTCTCCCTTTTTATGTGCTAAAGTTACTGGCGAACTATATGGAGAAGAAGCATGCCTAATAATCCCATATTTTAATAATTGCCTAATTTGTTCCTTAATTATTTCGGTGTCCCTGGGATTATGTCGATAAGGTCTGAGACAAGCAGGAGTTTTATCTTTGAGTCTTAACCTGGGGGGATCTACTTTTAATGGTCTAATATTATATTTGTTTTCACCAAAAATATAATTATAGCGACTTAATAAAATGTAAAATTATTCTTAAGTTTGTCATCATTATTTAGATAGCTGTCTTCTAGATTTGGCAAGGGTAAGGGTCGAAAGTTTGGTTGGTAAACGAGTTTAGATTTAAAACAAGAGGGGACATTTATGTTATATTGATTAATAGTTTTATCTAAAAGGGGTAACTTTTTTTATGTGATTACATTTTCCTGAAAGTTTTAAACAATAATTATGTTTTTTACAATATTTAACATTATTAGAAACACCAAAATATTTTTTTGAGTTATCACAATATTGCAAAGCATTGAGTTCATCTTTAGAAAATGTATATTGAAATTTGGATAAAAACACATTATTTTGCATAATAACATTCTCATCAAAATCAATATTTAGGTTAAAATATTTCAGGTACTTAGTGGATACTATCAGAAAATTCAAATTTGGATTATCAATAATATAGAACAACATATTGTTAGTTATATCTCCAATTCTGATCGTTAAACAAATTTGTCCAAATATTCCAATACGGTTAGATACAGTGCTAATCAAATTAGGTGTGTTTGTGTGTGGTTGGCCAGAGTTATTTATCTTATCTAAAAGTCATTCAGGTAATAGGTGTACGGAAATAATATTAATGTCACTGCCTGAATCAAAAAGTACTAAATAGGTTTCCAAGAGTAATGAATCTACCCCAACGTCACTCATCACTCCTGGGCACCATCATTGTTGCCCTACATTACCTCGAAAGTCTTGGTAAAACTGCTTTCGCCGGGTTTTTTGTCGGTCGCCAACCTCTCTGCTGGGGCGGGCACCTGAAGGAAGAGAATCCTGTGAAGGCGCTGCCTTCCTTGAGTCGATATTTTGAAAGTCCCGTCGATATCTGGGGCCATTAAAGGGTGAAGATGTCTCTTCCTGTCGAAATCCTTCTTCCAGGGAGGATGCAATCTTAATCCACATGTCCAGATTAGCTGGATTGGCAGCGATCAAAAATGGTCTCAGCTTTGCGTTTACATTCGAAGAAAGCGCTTCCAGGGTCTGCTCCGAACTTATATCCAATATTTTTGCCAACTTCAGTTTATTAAAGTAGTAGTCCATAAGGGGTTGCGATGGTAGCTTCTTTTCAGTCCAAAACTGCCTCATCAATCCACTTGTCGATACCGGGAAAAATGTATTCATAGCTTGGTGAAGTTCATCCAACGTAAACACGTCCTGGCACATCGAGGCGTATATCTCTAACGCTTTTCCTTTAAAAATGCTCGGGATCATTGTTAGAGCATCATTTTCTGAAATATTTTGAAGCTTGACTGTACTTTCAAAAATATTTCGCCATTCTTGATACGTAAGGCCTGTATCCGGGTTGAAAATCGGCAAAATTTCTTTAATCGAAATGTCTACTCTCGCTCCGGTAACAACCTCTTCTTTCGGTAAAGTTTTCAAGTCTTTCTTCGATGTCATTTCGAATTTATACCCGTAGGCAGCGATCCTGTCGACTAGCTTTTGTATTTCTATAGGCGTGAAAGAAAGAATTAGCAGTCGTTTGTGGCTGTCTCCACCTCAATAATCATCTCTTTATTTTTTTCAAATCTTTTTAAACAAAACAAAAATTTACATACTTGGCACGCGGTAAAATTAATTATTTTACAAACAAAGAACATTATGCAAAACAGATAGAAGTTGAATATCATTCAAAATGTATCATATATATATATGTCATAATATATACTCTTACAGGAATAATAAAGACAACCTACAGACAACCCAGAGAGAGATGGGAAGATATAGTCCGGTCACTTAAGACACAAGCGACATTCCAAGGGGCGTCCACTAGGGCCCGTCAGTTAAGACCTCGGGACTTTTAAGACAGTTGGGGATTGTGTGCGACACGAACGGCCGCCCAGCTGTGGCGGTCCCGTCTCTCTCTCTCTGGTTGTCTGGGTTTCTCTTCCAACTTGTGGTGTGATTATTTATCTTCCCACCTTATTATTATATACCACATATGTATATTAAAATAATAATTTAAAAAACGTTAGAATATGTTTATAATTTTCATCGATAGATGGCGCTAGCTAATGATGATATTTTAGTTGAAACTTCATGTTTAATAGAATGTCTGCAATTTTATATGTGAAGCAATGTCATCTCTAGCCATTCATATCTCTTCTCTAAGTCCTCATTCCCCCCATTTCTACCTATTTTCACATTCTTTTAAATCTCCTTCGTCATTCTGTAAGGCCACCATGACACAATGGATATATATGTGCAATAACAAACATCTAATGCTATGATCCTTTGATCATCTTATCTAGACATGAGTCAGGACTATATTGTAGTGTCTCTATATGCCGGTAGACGGCAGCACTATACAGTTATAGGTAGAGAGAGGGTATATATAAGGTAGATAGACAGTCAGTTCAGTTCAGACCTCACAATGTGGACATCGGGAATAGTCCTGATTGCTGTTGTCCTGTTGACAGGCACCATTGTCCTGGGCGCCCCTACGACATCTAAACCTGTAAGTTGTTCGGTGTTGATTTATTTTGGGGAGAATTTTACTATATATTATTTAATATAATTGAAAATTCTTTAGTTATATTAGTGTAAAAGTAACTTAGTTTATTTTCTATATTTTTTACACTCATGGAGACAAAACTTAAGGAAGTTGTACCTTTTAGCATGTATATCGGGATTTAGACAATAACTCTGAAAAACTTTATAGTGACCTTTATTGAAGACTTATTAGATAACCAAGTGTGAACAAAATTTTGCCTCTATCTACTTAAAAAAAAAAAGACCGGCGCATTAAAGGCTTCCCACTTCTTTAAGTTTTGTCTCATGAGTGTATAGTTGTTTTTTTTTTTTGGGAAAAATATATATGTCCGCTTTGTATTTAAATCTTGATAAATTTAGAAACTTTTCGTTTTAGGTTTATCAACAATTTCTTTGGAACGTCTTAGAGCGAATAAGATGGTTTCAATTTTTTTTTTTAATATTTGACACTAAATACAATGGGGGCAGAATATAAATAAGGAAGTTAATATGGAATTTTATAATTGTTCTCTATATGTAAATAGTTGAAGTAAACGAAAAAATTGCGCTACAAATTATAAAAATAAAAATACAACCTTTCGCATTGAGTTTCTTTTATTATTATCTATAAAATATATATAAATATATATAATAAAAGAAACTCAATGCGAAAGGTTTTATTTTTATTTTTATAATATGTAAATAGGTTCTTCAAAGCTTTATGTTTCTAAAAGCCCAACCTTGAGTTTTTTTATTCTTTACTTTTACACCACTTACAACACTGACTCTATAAACAAATTATATATAGTAACGTATAACAAATGAAGACATTAAGACGCGAATGTTTCTTTCCACAAATAAATCAATCAGTAATGGTAGAGTAGGGATTTTGTATAGTTATTTATTCTTTTGAATCTTGGAATTCTTTTTCTACATTTTTTATCTGTTGAGAACACTAACAAAATGTTTGTTTCACTTTATTTTATACTTTAAAAAAGTTTTTTATTTTTATTTTTGAGATTGTATTTAAGGATTCCTATTGTAATATTAAGTTTTATATATTTGTATTATATGGGAATCTAACGCTTCATCTCCTTATTGTGTTATGGTAAATGGTAGCGGGATTAGAATAGTTTGGTTTTATCACATCGTTAAACTTCAAAGTTGGATTCTTATAGAGATATTCCATATGTGTGTGTCTTATTACAATGTAAATAGAGAACATATGGTTTTACGGGCTACTAACTAAAATGTATGATTTTCGAGCCCAAAAATAAAGAACTTTGAGTTAATATTCTCTATTTTATTTCTTGACCTATTTATAATATATTCAACTTTTGTTGCATAACAGAATTGTATACATATATTACAACATGGTGGTATTTCCAGACGGACAAGCCAGTAGACGAGCCCAATATCAAACTAGGTAGGTATGCAAATCAATCCCAATAGATTTGGGATGACCAGCTGTGGCTGTAGGACCTCCGCTGGACGAGAACGACCTCAAGTATGGAATGAATCTGACAGGTAAGTCATGTGACCTACAACAACATTGTTACATATCTCTGTGTGTGAAATATTCTTCTTATGTAAATGTGGGAGATTGAAGATATGAAATATCATGCTGAAAGTTTCCTATCAAAATAACTCAAATCATTGCGGTCTTTTTGATCTTCTTTGAAAAGACCGGGTAGAATCATAACTTAAAACTTGCAGCATCACATCTTTAAGATAAAAACATATTTTTACTTAGACTACTAATATGATTTTATTAAATATTTATCGATTGTTAAAAGTGTTTGAGAAATTTTAAAACGTTTTTAGGTCTTGAGGAAGAACTCTGTTTGAAAGCTAGCCAAAGAGTTTATATTGCATATATAAGAAATAAAACGTATTACATGAAATTTTTACAAATATCATCTTAACGCTATTATTTCAAATCAAGACAATTTTGCCCCATTACAATAGGAAATTTGTAATTATATGTAAATAGGATAACTACATGAGCGAAACAGCGTCTTTCCCATTTCTAATTGTTTTGAGATTATATTGTGATGACCTGCCTCATCAGTGGTGTTCCATTATATGAAATTTCAACAGTTTTATCTACCAAAAATGTTGTTTATTATTTGTATATAAATCAATTTTCTTTAATCACTAAAGCATAAAAAGTATATATGTACATATGTGAAAAATAATTTAAAAAAACAGAAAAATGGTCAGGTATTGATATTAAAAATAAAAAAGGCACCTTCTGACCGCTCACATGAGCTTTTTTTAAAATCACGGACAAGTTAAATAAAAGTTTAGTTTATTTTTGTTCCACTAAATGGGGCTCTCTCATCAAAAATGCTAATTTGAGCAGTCAGGGTAGGTACTTTTTATTTCTAATATGTAAATATATTTGGAGGATTGGTTCATCTCTCTTCCCTCTCTCAGTTGTAAACAGTTCCAGCGGTTTCGCCAATTTGATCTACCATATGGAAGGTAGTGAAATGTTTGAATGTCCACATCTCCCCTTCACTCTGCAATGACATGGTGGAATGTTGCAGCTAAAGACCTCATGATGAACCTCACGTGCAGCAATATTGAAAATAAACCACAGTCGTTCCAAAATTCTGGGGTAGGTACTCATTTACATATCGCCATATGCAAAGTTGGAGTAAAAGTTTTCAACAACTTTGTTATATCTATTATAGTGTTAATTAATTGAGGATTTTGTTGAGTATCAGGTAAAATTCTAAGCGATTGTGGTGACAAATAGCGAGATACAGGCTTAGGTTTAGAGTCGAATCTATGTAGACCTCCCAGGTAGACGTGGTCTGGCACCAACCACTTCCACTCTTCAAGTTGCATAACCTTTCCCGTTTGACCAAATATAAACTCATAAAGGCGAACCTCGTAGATAGTTTTAGCAAAAGACAGCCTTGACATCACCTGCGGCCTTGTTGGAAGTTAGCAGTGTCCATATGACAGACCCCTCGTCTTCTATCTTTTCATGATTGTGAGGTTTTCACTGTGAAACTCTATCTTCTCGGTGTATCCCTCCGCTCATCTCAACAACAACACTATCACATATTCTGTCGATATATTAAAGTCGTAGAGGTTAGAGAGAGAGAAGAGAGAGAGAGAGAGAGAGAGAGAGTTTCCTTAAACCAATTCAGTTTACTATCGTTACTGACCGTCGCTATATTTGCATAATCATCGCCTATATATATATATTTACATATCTGTATATTCCTTTTGATGCTACTTCAATCCATAGACTCATACCTTAATATTAGAGACGTAGTACGCTTTTCGAAATATCACAAATAAATATATTTTAACACGCCTCTTGTGTTAAAACAACTGGATATTTGCATATAAATAAATAGACATGCCATGACCGCTCAATTAATAATTTTAGATTGCAAAGCTTTACGCTGACGAAGGCTAACAGTCCGAAAGATGCACTTTTATTTTGGATTTTCTTCATTTATAGAGAGAATAGGTTGACCAATATCCTGCAATAACTTAAATCAATGTTTAGGTGGTATTTTTTTCGATTGAATGAGGTTTTACGATATAAAATACTCAATTGAGCATTCAGATCATACCTTTTTTCATTTCATTGCCTTACTATTCTTATTTTACTTATTTCCTTTCGTATATTTTCATATTTGCATATCATATGTATTTACCTAATATGTAATAACTCGCAATATATTCCTCTATTAAAATTGGAAACTATTATAGACACGTATGATTCTTTTTTAAAATAAACAATTTCTACTGTCCTTACTGCAATGGAAAAATTAATGGAAGGGCCTGGCTCATAGTTTCCAATTTTGACAACAGATGGCGCGCTAATGCATCATAATACAGGGTGATCCAAAAGTCCCGCACAACTTTAAAAATTAATAACTCCGCGAATATTTGCGTTAGAGCAATGCGGTAAACACCATTGTGTTCAGGATGCAATGGGATTTTTTATGGCAAATAATGAAAAATTCGAAATTGATTTTAGTTACAATTTTATTTACCAGATGGCGCTCCACCAGATTCAGATATTCAGCGGCCAAATTGTTTGATAAATTGAAAAATATAATTGAACGACACGTATTTTTCCTTTTTGAATACCAGGAAAGAACCCTAATAATATCAAATAACAAATTAATAAAACACCACTTCGCCAAAAGTATGAAGAATTGGTTAACGATTTTCAAATACAATCAGAGATATGTAAAATAGGCAAATGCAAATTAAAACATGTAGCAAAAATATTTATATTTTATATGGGGTTTTGTGAAATAGATTGAATGTTTGAAAAATACTGCTGATATCAATACACGAATTTTTGATATGTTAATATAGTACCAAAAATTATTATGGCACTACTAATAGGATTTCTTGCTATAAGAAATGTGTAGTTTCTTGACTAATTGGAGACCCTTGACTATTTAACTGGATATTTGTCATGATCCAACAAATGAAATATAGAGGGGAGTGACAAAATATATTTGTCGTACTTTATTCCAAATATCCTATGGGCTTGTCAAATGTTATCATTGTTTATTATACTGTACACAATTTAAAAAAATGTTTCCCCTCAAATAAAAATAATTTTTAAATCGACCTTTTGCGTTGAAAAACGTGGTAGTAAAATCATTTTGTATTTTTTTTTTTCACAAAATTTCTAAAGTTATTGGTATACAGAAAATATTCCTTATGCTATTTCTTCTAATGAGCGAAAAGCGAAAACTAAACATAAGGGGAAAAATTGTGTGTACCAATGTTATTCGAGAAGTTATAACACTCTGGTTTGCACGACATAATATGTGAGCAAATGACAAACAAAAAATTACTGTTCACAAATAAAAAAAGATAGTCAAGATGTGAGGACAGCATTTATTATCCCCATATCCCAACACAAAGAGCTGCAAAATATTGGTAGATAATATAATACATGGCGGCTTATATAACACATGAGGTAACTGCCTTCTCTCTTGTATTAGGTCACAATCCTTGCTCAATGTGGCACCCTTCATTCTCAATCACCGCCTGCAGACGATAAATGACAGAATGGACAGCATTAAATAACATATCTGTTGAAATTGATAAAACGTGCCATCTGATAGAAGCCTTCAACATGGCCAATGTGGTAGGCCAGCATCGATAAACACACGATTTAATGTACCCCCATAAACAAAAATCGCAAGGCGTCAAGTCTGGTGATCTTGGAGGCCACTGGTATATAAAGTGGCGACTAATCACAAGATTTTCACAGAACGTATCCTTCAGCAATTGTTTGGCACCTCGGGAGATATGAGGAGGTCCTCCATCTTTCATGAATGTTATTTCGCTTAGTGCTTTTGCCCTGCAATATGGGAATACCCTTTTCTCTCAAAAGTTGGACATAATGTTCATCAGTTACAAAAACGGTTTTAAAAGTTCTTCCATTGATTTTTCAAAGAAAAATGGCCCAATAATAAAAGAAGTGAACCCACACAAAACTGTAACTCTAGGCTGGTAAAGTGGCATTTCTGTAAAAATCCTAGGGTTGTCTGTTGCCCAAATGCGGCTGTTTTGAATGTTAAATTCTCCGTTTAGAGAAAAGTGAGCATCATCTGTCCACAGAACATTCGACAGCCAGTTTTCATCAATATCAATTCGCCGGAAAACCCATGCAGCGAATTCTTGACGCATCTCAAAATCGCCAACTTTCAGCTCGTGAAATCTTTGAATTTTGTATGGGTACACACAATAGAGACATTAAGTGAAGCGTCTTCGGATATCACAATCATACTCGGCGAATTTAACGCCAAAAGTTCAATTTGGGGATCACCTGTCCTGGATAACAAAAGTCAGCAGGTTGAGGACATGCTAACAGACCTCGACCTTACACCGTTAAATAACGGAGAGAACACCTATCTAAGTCCACAGGCACAGAATCCGCAATAGACATCACAGCGATAAATTACAACATCGCACCCACAACACAATGGAAAATCATTAGAGGTGCAATCAGTGACCACAGACCAATTTTAACAACCCTAAACTTCAAAATTGAGAACGTCCATTAGAATAAAAGAACATGGAACTTTAGGAAAGCCGACTTGAAAAAAATTCACAGAAAATCTTGAAGAACTGTGCAACGAAAAATTGAATTACAGAACGTTTGACAAAAACTTGGAAAAATTCTCTTCGAACATTTAAAAATCTGCAAAAGCATCGATACCTAGAGGTAGACGTAAAGATCTGTGGATACCTTACTGGAAGGACCACAACATCGAGGCAGTGATTTCAGAGAGAGAGACAATATCAATGAACTTCTTTAAAAAATAAAACAGAAAGAACTCATTGAAATTAGTCACAAAATAGAACAATAAATTTGGATATGCAAACAAGAAAAATGGCACAATTCTGCGAAAATATTGATCCAAGAAAGGACAGCCAACACTGGAATATGATTAGAGTGTTAGAGAACAATCAACACCAACACCAATCCTCCAATACTCTAACCGATATGAATAGAACAGCGCGAACGAGAACAAACAGATGGCTGACATAATTGCTGAATATCTTTCAAGCACTTCCATACTCAACTATACGAATGAAGACAGGACTCTAAAAATAATATAAACCAGTTAGTTAAACAAGCAAGAAACTTCCATCAACAAGATATTTTCTCGAGAGACTTCACACTGAATGAGCTAAACTTATCAATAAAAAAATCCAAGAGGTCACCAAGAGATAATCTAATCTTTGGTTAAATGATCAAACACTTTGAAGACAAAGCTAATAATCAACTCCTACGAATACTGAACATTTCATGGCAAACTGGTAAACTACCAAAGAATTGGAAGATATCAATTATAGTGCCAATACTGAAGCCAAACAAAGATGCCAAGGAATACAAGAACTATCGGCCAATTGCTCTCACCAGCAAACTTTGTAAAATACCAGAACGAATTATCCACTCTAGGCTCATAGTCTGGCTCACTAACAATAATAAAATAAACCTCTACCAAACTGCCTATAGATCCCAGCACTGTACGACTGATCAACTGTTTTACTTCTGTCAATCAATAATAGATTCTTTCCAGGAAAAACCGCCAAAGAAGACCACGGCAATATTCCTTGATATGACCTCAGCTTTTGATCGAGTGTGGAGGGAGAAATTACGTGAAAAGCTGCACAACATCGGAGTAAGAGAAAAACCTTAATCTGGATTGCAGACTTCTTAAGGGGAAGAAGGTTAAAGGTTCGGGTCAATGGAAAATTTTCAAAGGAAGGAAGAACATGGGCTGGTGTAACTCAGGGATCTGTGCTCAGTCCTCTACTCTATCTGCTATATATTAACGACATCCATCTTTACCTCACTGAAGACACAAAGGTTGCCTGTTATGCAGATGATATAGCCATATGGCACACAAGTAGCAGCATAGAAAAATCGTAAAAAATACTGAACACATCAATGAGAGGACTGGAGAAGTGGGCAATGGAACTCCAAATGACCATAAACCCAATAAAACCAAACCTATGCATTTTCTCCACTCACAGGGAAAAGGGCATAAATATAACAAAAAAAAGCATAAACAAACAATTGATAAAATTAGAAATCCATAATACCTAGGTGTGATACTGCAGTCCTGTATCTTTCAAGTTGGTCTCGAGGACCACGCCATCACCATCTCCTAAGCGGCAAAGTACGCGATCTACGTATTCATCGTAGATCGCAAAATGCGTGGTGTCGCTGGAGACCCACTGGCGATTCTCCACAAACTCTGCAGCGCTGGAAGAGGCGCCATATTCATTGTACATAGTGTATATAATACATATTATCTTTTTTTTAATAGTGCAGACTGTGCATGTATTGACAAGATGTCAACAAAATTATTTTAATTATTATTGATGAGGAATTGGAATTTTCAGAACACATAATTAGCACCTCAAATAGAACTATCAGAAAACTAAACATTCTGAGAAGGCTATGTGGAACAAATTGGGGAGCAAAACCCAGAATTCTCAGAACAACATATACCACCTTAATAAGGCCGATAATGGAATATGCAACACCGGTCTGGGCTCCCTCAAGCTCATCACTAAAAGTAAGACTAGACAGTGTTCAAGCAAATGCGGCCAAAATAATCACTGGTGCTGTTTCATCCACCAACAATGAGAAAATTCAGAGAGAATGTGTTCTAGACCTACTCGCTCGAAAGCAGAAGACAAAATAAAAACAACTTGGATCGGCACTTCGGAAACGAGGAACCAAAGGACGAGATCTCTCTGACCACTTGTGGTTTGGTAGATCCGCCCTTTTTGAGAATGAGGTGAAACTGACGGCTTACAAGTTCGGGAAAAGGAAATCTCCTGGTCCCGAAGGGATCGATAACACGGTCGTGAAAGCCCTGGTAAGGATGCACCCATCGCTTCTTTCCAGGTTATTCAATAGGTGCCTGGACACTGGTACTTTTCCTGAGGCATGGAAGGTTGCCCGAGTAGTGCTTCTCGAAAAGTATGGTAGAAAGGGTAATTCTCCTAATGATTATCGTATGCTTTCTTTACTAGCGTGTCTAGGTAAGGTCCTGGATAGCCTACTAGCTCAGCGACTGAAGCACTGGCTAGAAAGTAATGAGCTCCTTTCCTCTTTCCAACATGGTTTTAGGGAAGGGAAGTCCACAACCACAGCTCTGAACGAGGTGTTAGAGGGGGTTGAGATGGGCTTAAATAAGGGTGCTTGGGTTCTTCTCGTGGCCCTAGACATTGATGGCGCGTTCAACTCCATGAACTGGAACAAGCTGATGAGAAATTTGATGGACATGGGTTGTCCTGATAATTTGTGCAGCTTGGTTCGTGACTTCCTGAGGGATAGACGGATTAGCCTCAGTTTTGGTGGGCGGAAGTTGGAAAGAAACTGTGCTAGGGGTTGCCCCCAGGGCTCTTGCTGCGGACCTATTCTGTGGAATATCCTGGTAAACACCTTTTTCCAGGAGGAGCGCTCTGAGGGAGCCAGGCTGGTTCTCTATGCTGACGACCAGTTCCTCATTGTTGAGGCTGCTTCGAGAGCGAAGGCTGAGAAGTGTGTTGAAACTTCTCTCCAAATACTCTCGAACTGGGCCCATGACTCTGGCCTTAAGTTCAATGTCTCCAAAACTAAAGCCCTCAGCTTTAAGCCTAGGGACATAAGAACTAAAAGGAAAGGGATCAAATGGGAACACAAGCCGGCTATCGGGATCAAAGGACGGAGGGTAGCGTTGGTCAATAGGATGACCATCCTGGGGGTGGTCATTGATGACATGATGGGTTGGCAATACCTGGCGGAGGAGATGGTGGCGAGAGGCAGGGAGGCGTTGTGCAGGCCTGTCCTGGTTGGCTCTCAACAGGGGGGGGGGGGGAGAAGGAGGGTACTATTTTTAGGAACCTCTGCCTCTCCTGTGTCGAGCCAATCCTGCTATATGCTTCCAGGGCTTGGTGTCGCCGAAACAGGGATCGAAAGGTGGCGACTACTCTAGAGAGAGTGCAGAGGACAGCGGCACTCAGAATCACAGCGGGATATCGCACTACCAGCAGTGAGGCCTTTTTGGTCCTCGCTGGGCTTATTCCCCTGGGATTGAAACTAGAGGAGGAGACCATCAGACAGAAGATCTAAGAGAACAGGGAAGATGCCCTGGGACTTGAAGCGGGTGCCCTGGAATGGAAGAGGGACCCAAGAAAGCCTCCGCAGTGGTTGCCAAAGTGGAATTGGAGTCCTGGAGGGCCGACAGGGATTGGCACGGAGGTTTTCACTGATGGGAGTAAGTCTGGAACCAATACTGGAGCTGGAGTAGTGATTTTCACTAATGGAGAGCTGATCTTCCAAGAAAGTGTAACACTCAGAGTGGACGAATCGGTCTTTTCAGCCGAGCTGGTTGCGATCAGGGTAGCCCGCAGAGTGTGTGCCGAGAAGAACTTCAGCCCGGACCGCCTCTATTCAGATTGTATGTCGGCCCTCGTCGCCATCAATCTGGAGAAAGGGCAACTCGCGCATCAAATATTCCAGGAGCTGGAGATGATGACGCGGGCTCCGGAGCTCCCTTGGTTTAGGAGACACAGCCTCATCGAAGGTAATGAGTTCGCAGACAGGATCTCTAAGGCAGGATGCTTAAAAGGTAGATCACTGAGGACCACAGTGACCAAGAAAGAAGTTTATAGGAGGATCAGGGGGCACGTCCAGGACTTATGTTTGGACAGATGGAGGAACATTGTGAAGGGGAGAGAGTTATTCAATGGGGTAACAACACCCAAGTACCTCTGTAAGGTAATGTCCCACAAACTCATTAGGGTAGTTCGGGACATGGGCTCTTCCCCAAGTCTCCACAGATTTGAAATTAAGAGCAATCCTGATTGCGTCTGTGGAGTAAGGGATGTGAATGCACGCCACTACGTCTTGGATTGTCCAAGGGTAGTGGGTGTGCAGGAAGAGAGAAGGAGGGCGAGGGGCGCGATCGAGAGTGAGCTGCTGAGAAATCACAGCAAGCTTCTTGAGAAAGCCCACGACGTGGCAGCTGAGCTTTTCCTCAGCTGTGAGTGAACAGAGTCGACCGGGGTCTGCCTCCCCGCGGTCCCTGCTGGACACAGTAGATAGTTTCTTATTTTGCTGTGATTAAAGGCCACCGGTATAGAAATCCTTCCAGACACGTTGTCTGGGAGGTGGTGTTTCAAGGTACAATGTCCAATCACTAGCTTGGATACCGTTACTTGGTTTATGAGTTGAACAGAATAGCAGCGAAGGCATGCTTCGCATGCCGGCTTGTGGACCGAAAGGTCTGGGTGGCCATCTGCTTCTAGGGTGGGATCCTCCAGTTCTTGTTTATTTTGGCTACTGTTTATATTTCTTTAAAAGTAAGTTTATTTTTCTGTAGCAAGGGTTCTTTTGTGCCTTTTTTCGCTAGCGCATCAGCAGCTTCATTGCCTTCAATGCTAACATGTAAGAGTATCCATTGAAGGTGAATTTTTGAGGTATTGAGAGTTTTTGGAGATAACCAATTAAGTTCCTGCTTACTTTGTCTCTAAGTTCCCCTGTGTGACTCAAGTGTTGTATGGCACTTCTACTATCAGTAAGGATCCATATATCGTGATGTTTAATGTTTCTGATGGATTTTAAGACTTCATAGATGGCTATAAGTTCTGATCTGAAGACTGAGCAAAATTCTGGGTTTCTTCTGTTTATTTTCTCAATGCCATTTGTGGTTTTAATGAGAGAGCCACTGCCAGTGTGTCCCAACTCATCTCTGCTACCATCGGTATAGATAGTTATTGCATTTTTAGGAATTTTATTAATTATTTCTAATGATAATTGTTTTAAGTATTCTGGATTTTGGTATTGTCTGTTGGTGGTTTCATTTAAAGTGGAATTAAAAATAACATTTTGTTAGTGGTTCGCATGGAGATATTTTTTTCAGCTAAATAATATTTTTCCACTTTATATTTTAAAAATACATTTCTTTTGGCCAGGTGGAGAGGGCCTTCTTTTTTGAGTCTTAGATTGGATTCCCAATTAAGTATGTAATTGAAAGTTCTGTGTTTGTTTTCATAACTCTTGATTTTGTTTATATATTTTGGCAGATTGTAGCTTATTCTATTCTTTAAGGGCATAATGTCTGCCTCGTAAAGTACAATATCATTAGGGCAGGGTTTTCGAAGACCTGTAATAATTCTAGCTGCACTTAGTTGTATCCTTTCCAGTGATTTTAGATTTGTGTCAGATGCTGTACCATAGATTTGATATCCATATTCCAGGATAGGTCTCATTAGAGATGTGTAAGTTAATTTTATTGTTGATGCTTCAGCTCCCCACTCTTCCTGAAATATATTTCAAGATTTTTAGTCGGTCTCTTCCTTTTCTAACAACTCCTTCAATATGCTTACTGGAGTTGATTTCTGGATCCAGGGTGTAGCCAAGATATTTAGGATGTTTATTATATTGCAATTGTTGTTCTTTCAGAATAATATTTAGTCTTATTTTGTATAGTTTCTTATCGGTAGTAAAAAGAAAGGTTTCAGATTTTTGGGGGTTAAATTCTAATTTATGTTTATTAGCAAATTTTTCTAGGTGGAGAAGAGTCTTGTTAAATCTCTATCAGCTTTTTTCCAGTTAGTGCTGCTGCTCCATAGAATAATGTCATCAGCGAAAAGTCCAATATTGGTTTTATGTGAAATTTATTTTTCTATGCCTGCAATAAATAGGGTGAAGAGAGTTGGGCTAAGGACTGATCCTTGTGGTAATCCTTGGTACAATTTGAAGGTTTTAGATAGAGTGCCATTATATTTGATCCTGATTTATATATTTTTAAGAGAATCATTTATCCAAGTGATAGCTTTTCCATCAATTTTGAAATGTTTGTATAATTTTGTAATTAACTTGTTTTTCCATACCTTATCAAAAGCTTGTGTAAGGTCTAAAAGGCAGCTATGGTGTGGTTAGTTGGTTTTTCGTTTTGTGCATCTTTTACCTTTTGTGTGAAAAATAAGAGTTGGTCTATTGTCCCATGTCCTTTCCTAAATCCATATTGTTCTTCTGGTAAGAGATTTCTTGTGTCGGGGTGGTAGGTGAGTCGTCTGAGTATAATTTTTCCATTAATTTGCAGCAAATATTTGTTAGGGAGATAGGTCGGTAGTTTTTTGGGTCATCAGCAGATTTGTCAAGTTTTTTAATGGGAATTATTGTTGCATTTTTACAGTCTTGAGGCAATTTTCCAGTTTTCCAGGAGTTATTGAAAATATTAAGAAGTCTTTCTTTGCCAATTTTGCCCAAGTTTATATCATTCGGCCATGGATTCCATCTGGCCCAGGAGTCTTGTTTAGGTCAGTGTTTTCTAATGCATAAGCTAGCTCTTTCATATTGATATTTTTCATGGAAAATATTATGAGTGCTGGTGACATTTTTTACAGTCATGAATAATCTTTCGGGCCTTTTTTCAACCTTGATTTTACTACTTATTTGATATGAATTACCTAAAAGATTGGCAGCAATTTTGTCATTAGTTGCTGGTGTACCATCTGTATTCTTAATCATATTTGTGTTTTCAGTTTGTGGCTGGACTCTGTCAATTTGTTTTGCCCAATTCCAAAGTTTTGTATTTGGGTTTCTTGGGTTCAGGTTTTCACAAGTTTGTTTCCATTTTTCCCTTTTCACATTTACGCATAATCTTTTTTTATTTTTGCAATCACAATGTTCATTTCAGTTCTACAATATTTTTGGTTTTGGGTGCACTTTTTTGTAGTTCATTTCTTTTAGTTATAAGTCTTTGAATATTTTTTGCCTGGTGTGTATAATTTGGAATCCATTTCTTAATATTACCTCTTGGTATTGAAACTTTGGCTGCTTTAATAATGGTGTTTTCGAAAGATATCATATTAGCCTTTTTGAAGTTCCAGAATTTTTCTTAATTGAGCTAGTTTTGGTCTTGGTGCTAATTTCTATCAAATTAGGCAAATGATCACTTCCAAAACTTTTTAATATTTTCTATTTGCATTTGTGGAAAATGTCAGGATAGTAAAAACTTATATCAAGGGCTTGTGCAGTATTATAGCTTGTAGGAATGATGGGTAGGATTCCCATCATTTAAGCAAATGAAGGCATTGTCGTCAAATATGTTTGATAGTATTTTGCCTCTTGGGTTTGGCGTAGAACATCCTCATAGTTGATGTTTGGCATTAAGGTCACCTACAATAATAGTGTTGTCTGTAAGAAATTGAGCCATTGTTCCATCGTCAATAAATGTATTGTTTGGAGGGTGATACATATTGTATATGTGGATGGCTTTGTTTTGATTGAGGTAGACTTTGATACCTTGGGCTTCGAGGTCTAATGTGTTTGTAATATTAACGGCTATGTCCTCATAGTACAAATTCTTGATTAAAATTGCTAGGCCACGCCCTTCAACAGCATATACAGATGGATCTTCAGACCTTACCCTGAGTAATGGAGGGGCCGGAATTAACATAATACTGCAAGATGGAACAAACATCAAAATCAAAGAAGGAGCAGGACAGATTTCGTCAAGCTTCACTTGTGAAATGACAGCTATCTGGAAAGCCCTTGATGTATGCCTTAACCAACCATCCCTGCATCAAGCAGAAGGAATTTTAATATACAGCGACTCCATATCCGCTCTAGAAGAAATTCAGAAGGGCAATACTAAAATCACACAGAAAATACACTCGTTACTTACCCAACTGGAACCATTGGAGAATAACTGCCTTCTACAATGAATCCCTGCCCATGCTGGGATCAGGGGTAATGAAATGGCATTCGAATTGGCAAAGGAAGCCAGAAAGTTGAGCCAAAGGAAAGAACAAATGTCATTATTTGACGCTGATTCTTTGTCAAAATACAAGATAATTAAACGAAAAAATAAGAAAAGATCAAAATGTGAAATAAACTCTGAGAGAAAAATGACAAAAACTATAACAAGACTTAGAACAAAACACTATAAATGAATGACAATACATCCAGATGGCACAAGAACCTATAGGGCATGCAACAATTGTCCTGGTGTGGAACTTACACCTACCCACATGTTCTTATAGCCAGCAATGGCCGCAGCCTTGCAAAAATTAGACATAGACCCTGAGCAGCAGCTTTACACACCTAAGATAGTGGACATTGCTGCTGCTGTGATGGAGATACATGGATACATCTGAGGCTCTTTATTGGACACGACAACAACAACGGCATTCCAGAGTAAAATAAATTATCAGAGATAGATACATATTTTTCAAATGAATTAAAATAAATATAATCGATACTGAGTGAGAGTTGAATTAAAAATATTAGAAATTTATTATATTCGGAAACAAACCGTGTCTAAAATATCAATTTTCTTTTTGCTACATGTTTTAATTTGCATTTACCTATTTTACATATCTCTGATTGTATTTGAAAATCGTTAACCAATTCTTCATACTTTTGGCGAAGTGGTGTTTTATTAATTTGTTATTTGATATTATTAGAGTTCTTTCCTGGTATTCAAAAAGGAAAAATACATGCCGATTAGTTATATTTTTCAATTTATCAAACAATTTGGCCGCTGAATCTCTGATTATGGTAGAGCGCCATCTGGCGAATAAAATTGTAACTAAAATCAATTTCGAATTTTTCATTATTTGCCATAAAAAATCCCATTGCATCCTGAACACAATGGTGTTTACCGCATTGCTCTAGCGCAAATATTCGCGGAGTTATTAATTTTTAAAATAGTGCGGGACTTTTGGATCACCCTGTATATTCCTCTATGCAAAACCTCTTTAAGGAAAATGATTTTTACAAACAAAACTTACTTTTTCTAGAAAAAGGTTTATATAAATAACTTGCAATTATGTATTACGTCCTGTTGTCCAGGAATTGGCGATGAATTTACCAAGTGGCCTCTGGCCTACTAACGAGATCCCTTACGTGATTGAGGCCAATTTGTGTAAGTAACATCTTCAAACTGTCTTGTTTACGTTACCTCTATACAAGTTGTAAGTATAAAACAAATAAAGCGCTCTAAATATAGCGCTAACATTTCTTTTTCACTTATAATAAGCTTTCGAAAACTCCCTTTATCATAATATTAAATATATATATATATAAATTTCAATTTACATATCAGCTTTCAAGAAAGTTTACAGAAAATTTACTACCAACCGCAATTCTTTATAAGAGTACAAGCTTGACAGCTGTGTGTGAATTATTTTTAGAAAGCAGATATGCAAATTTTAAAAAAATCTTTTTTTTTTTCGTGTTCTTAAAAAGATTTCCGAAAGCTTAATAAAAGTGGAAAATAATTTAGCGTTGTATTTTGAGTTGTGTTTTTTTTTTCATTTCTTATATTACAATGATAAATGTGACTCTATGGATGTTTTTATAAATATGTATATAGTTATATAAAACATTGTGTAACTTACCTAACATTGGAGATAATCGTGTAGCTAAAGTTGGATCCAACTTAAAACACAACAACAAAATGTCACAGCTAAGTGAAAACAGATAATTAAATTACTATTATACCTATAAGTATGATACTTTGACATTTTTTCTCCAAGTACAATTACTAAATAAAGAATAGTACATTGTCATGGCCATGTGTACTAGGGATAATAATAAAAAATATCAGCGTTTTTTGATGGAAGAGGTTCCCTTTCATTTCATAGTCTTACCTTTGTTTAAAAAAAAATCAGTAAATGAGGTTCAAGAGAACATTATCTGATTGGCCAACATAGCAAAAATAGAATAATTTTTTTAATTACTGGATACCTTCCCATACTGAACTCCCTAATTGATAGAAGAATTTTCAGTTAAAGGGAAGTTCGTAGAGAGGAAATTGTTCTCGTAAGCCGTCTTATTGGCTAATTATGGGTACAGTGATAGAACTTGGGAATGAATGACTTCAGGCTATACCATGTATATTTCCATGGGATGACAACATCTGTGTGTACAGCTCCAAAAGACCGTGGTTATGTCGCCATGGCCGTCAAGGCATACGACGCGAAAACCTGTATCCGCTGGATCCCACGTACCAATGAAGCCAACTACGTCATCTTCTCTAATGGCCAGAATGACAAGTGCGTAACTCTTTATTTACTTCTTAACTTATTGAAAATTCCCTCGATAATTCGATCTGGTAGATTGAACTTGTTAAACTGGGTAATGTTAAACTATTGATGAGTTAAACTCTCCCAAATTTGGCAATGTTTCTGTATTTTGTTTGCTTGGAACGCACATTTGGAATTGACTTTTATGTTATAAAATGAATTACATATTATATAATCCCATCGTATTTACATATGTGTATTTTATGATGCACTAGCGCGCCATCTGTTATCAAAATTCGAAACTATTTTAAAGGCGTAAGATTCTTTTTGAAATTAAACAATTTCTACTGCCCTTACTGCAATGGAAAAATTAAAGGGAGGGCCTGGCTCATCAGTGGTTATTTAATATTTGCGGAAGAGCGATTGCTCGAAGCATATTATATATTTATAAATAATGTAGCTGCTGTATTGTCCGTGAGGTCAAGAGACGTACGGACCTCTATGGTGTTGATCTCTTGGCGGAACGACTTGGAAGTCGGACTCGGGCCCCCCCCACTACGGCAAAGTGGATCAACCCCGGAAGCCCTGAACTGGCTGAAGGCCTTGCCTCTCAGACTTTAATGACCGAGAAGTCCTCGCTTCTTTTTTCTAGATTTGATTCATTTTGTCTCCTCTCTTATTGTAAAGACGTTGCTGTATCACCTCATAAGCATAAATAAAAATTTATAAATGTATGTAATTCTACTGTCCTCAAAGCTTATGTCCATAGTTATTCTAAAATACCCATTCCAAGAGTCTACCAACAGTATCACTATAAAAGGAAGTTCCAAAAATGCAATATAACAGCGGTATGGTAGATTAAATTGGCGAAACCGCTGGGAGGGTTCACCACTGATGAGCCAGGCCCTCCCTTTAATTTTTCCATTGCAGTAAGGGCAGTAGAAATTGTTTAATTTCAAAAAGAATCTTACGCCCTTAAAATAGTTTCGAATATGTGTATTTACATATGTCGGCCAAGTGTTGAATAATTTATTGAAAGCTATATTTAGGGAGTTAGTGGAGGAATGCTGCACAACCGTTCATTTTCGATAATCACGACCCGAGATTGAATTTTACACTTTTATTTTAAAAATTTATTTCATTGGCCTCGGAGTCTTGCAAAAGTTCGACCCCACAAGTAAATCCAAGTAACTAAACGGGATTCTACCATATTTATAAACGTAAAAATCGATCTACTAGAGATATGAGGTGTACTTAGAATAAAATGCAATCGCCACCTACTACCCACCATGATTATCATGGCCTGTATCACTTGTATTAGGGGTAATAATAATAATAATTAATGTCTTAGTCAAAAGGTCATCCATCAATTAAGTCTATATAAAAGGGCGTACCTGTATCTGTAAAGGAAAAAAAAAACAATATTTTCTCAAAATATTTCGAGAGATTGCTCCCTCTTTATCAATTTATTGCACAGTGTGCAGTGTGCATAAAGAGGGAGCAATCTCTCGAAATATTTTGTGAAAATATAGTTTTTTTTTCCTTTACAGATACAGGTACGCCCTTTTATATAAAAATAATTAACGTGTTTAAATTTCTTTTTATCCTGTTGTATAATTATAAAAGGTCATTGAGACTAAATTCATAGATCATATTTATAATATTGGTAGGATTGGAATATAGGTCCTGTCGTTTTAATGTCTTAAATGGAGCTAGGGCCATCATCATGCTAAGAGGATCTGTGTCTAGATGTTGGAGCGTGATAGGCATGGACCCCACCGGCCCTCAGTACATCTACCTGGCGAGACACTGCAGCGGGTACATGGCAGCTGTACACGAGATGATGCACGCCCTGGGCTACATCCACGAGCAACAGCGGATGGACAGAGATCAATACATCGATATCAGGTGGCAGTACATCCCTGAAAGTGAGTATTTTACCTTAGCTAGAAATATGGAAGAACCTAATTTTTAAAATCTTATTTATTTTTTTTAAATTGTCATATTATGATGCATTAGCGCGCCATCTTTTATCAAAATTCTAAACTATTATAGACGCGAATGATTCTTTTTAAAAATAAACAATTTCTACTGTCCCATTAATTTTTTCATTAATATATTTACAAAAATTCTTAAATCTGTGATAATTCTCTCTGGTATTTACAAATTAATACAGATCTGCAATATTAATAAATGTCCGTTATCTAACGCTAAAAAAGACTATTAAAGTTACGAATATGTATAAAATTTACATATATTCCTCGAATATTCAAATACAGGGTGATCCAAAAGTCCCGCACTATTTTAAAAATTAATAACTCCGCGAATATTTGCGCTAGAGCAATGCGGTAAACACCATTGTATTCAGGATGCAATGGGATTTTTTATGGCAAATAATGAAAAATTCGAAATTGATTTTAGTTACAATTTTATTCGCCAGATGGCGCTCTACCAGAATCAGAGATTCAGCGGCCAAATTGTTTGATAAATTGAAAAATATAACTGATCGACACGTATTTTTCCTTTTTGAATACCAGGAAAGAACCCTAATAATATAAAATAACAAATTAATAAAACACCACTCCGCCAAAAGTATGAAGAATTGTTTAACGATTTTAAATACAATCAGAGATATGTAAAATAGGTAAATGCAAATTAAAACATGTAGCAAAATATTTATTTTTATATGAGGTTTTGTGAAATAGATTGAATGTTTGAAAAACACTGCTGATATCAATACACTAATTTTTGAAATGATAATATAGTACCAAAATTATGATGGCACTATTAATAGGATTTCTTGCTATAAGAAATGTGTAGTTTCTTGACTGATTGGCGACCCTTGACTATTTAACTGGATATTTGTCATGATCCAACAAATGAAATATAGAGGGGAGTGACAAAATATATTTGTCGTACTTTATTCCAAATATCCTATGGGCTTGTCAAATGTTATCATTGTTTATTATACTGTACACAATTTTAAAAATGTGTCCCCTCAAATAAAAATAAATTTTAAATCGACCTTTTGCGTTGAAAAACGTGGTAGTAAAATCATTTTTTTTCACAAAATTTCTAAAGTTATTGGTGTACAGAAAATATTCCTTATGCTACATGTATTTCTTATGTATGTATTTCTATGTTATCTATTATCTATTATCTATGTATTTATTCTAATGAGCGAAAAGCGAAAAACTAAACATAAGGGGAAAAATTGTGTATACCAGTGTTATTCGAGAAGTTATAACACTCTGGTTTGCACGACATAATATGTGAGCAAATGACAAACAAAATATTACTGTCCACAAAAAAAAAGAGTCAAGATGTGAGGACAGCATTTATTATCCCCATATCCCAACACAAAGAGCTGCAAAATATTGATAGATAATATAATACATGGCGGCTTATACAACACATGAGGTAACTGCCTTCTCTCTTGTATTAGGTCACAATCCTTGCTCAATGTGGCACCCTTCATTCTCACTCACCGCCTGCAGACGATAAATGACAGAATGGACAGCATTAAATAACATATCTGTTAAATTTATAAAGCGTGCCATCTAATAGAAGCCTTCAACATGGCCAATGTGGTAGGCCAGCATCGATAAACACACGATTTAATGTATCACCATAAACAAAAATCGCAAGGCGTCAAGTCTGTTGATCTTGGAGGCCACTGGTATATAAAGTGGCGAACTATCACACGATTTTCACCCAACGTATCCTTCAGCAATTGTTTGGCACCTCGGAAGATATGAGGAGGTCCTCCATCTTTCATGAATGTTATTTCGCTCAGTGCTTTTACCCTGCAATATGGGAATACCCTTTTCTCATAACGTTCACCAGTTACAAAAACGGTTTTAAAAGTTCTTCCATTGATTTTTCAAAGAAAAATGACCCAATAATAAAAGAAGTGAACCCACACAAAACTGTAACTCTAGGCTGGTAAAGTGGCATTTCTGTGAAAATCCTAGGGTTTTCTGTTGCCCAAATGCGGCTGTTTTGAATGTTAAATTCTCCGTTTAGAGAAAAGTGAGCATCATCTGTCCACAGAACATTCGACAGCCAGTTTTCCTCAATATCAATTCGCCGGAAAACCCATGCAGCGAATTCTTGACGCATCTCAAAATCGCCAACTTTCAGCCCGTGAAATCTTTGCATTTTGTATGAGCACACACAATAGAGACATTAAGTGAAGCGTCTTCGGATATCACAATCATACTTCGGCGAATTTAACGCCAAAAGTTCAATTCGGGGATCACCTGTCCAGGATAACAAAAGTCAGTAGGTTGAGGACATGCTAACCGACCTCGACCTTACACCGTTAAATAACGGAGAGAACACCTATCTATCTAAGTCCACAGGCACAGAATCCGCAATAGACATCACAGCGATAAATTACAACATCGCACCCACAACACAATGGAAAATCCTGAGAGGTGCAATCAGTGACCACAGACCAATTTTAACAACCCTAAACTTCAAAATTGAGAATGTCCATTAGAATAAAAGAACATGGAACTTTAGGAAAGCCGACTTGAAACAAATTCACAGAAAAGCTTGAAGAACTGTGCAGCGAAAAATTGAATTACAGAACGCTTGACAAAAGCTTGGAAAAATTCTCTTCGAACATTTAAAAAGCTGCAAAAGAGCATCGATAACTAGAGGTAGACGTAAAGACCTGTGGATACTTTACTGGAAGGACCACAACATCGAGGCAATGATTTCAGAGAGAGAGACAATATCAATGGACTTCTTAAAACAAATAGAACAGAAAGGAACTCATTGAAATTATTCACAAAATATAACAAGAAATTTGGATATTCAAACAAGAAAAATGGCAGACTTCTGCGAAAAAAATGGATCCAAGAAAGGACAGCCAACACTGGAATATAATTAGAGTGTTAGAGAACAATCAAAACCAACACCAATCCTCCAATACTCTAACCGATATGAATAGAACAGCGAGAACGAGAACAAACAGATGGCTGACATAATTGCTGAATATCTTTCAAGCACTTCCATACTCAACTATACGAATGAAGACAGGACTCTAAAAATAATATAAACCAGTTAGTTAAACAAGCAAGAAACTTCCATCAACAAGATATTTTCTCGAGAGACTTCACACTGAATGAGCTAAACTCATCAATAAAAAAATCCAAGAGGTCACCAAGAGATAATCTAATCTTTGGTCAAATGATTAAACACTTTGAAGTCAAAGCTAATAATCAACTCCTACGAATACTGAACATTTCATGGCAAACTGGTAAACTACCAAAGAATTGGAAGATATCAATTATAGTGCCAATACTGAAGCCAAACAAAGATGCCAAGGAATACAAAAACTATCGGCCAATTGCTCTCGCCAGCATACTTTGTAAAATACCAGAACGAATTATCCACTCTAGGCTCATAGTCTGGCTCACAAAAAATAATAAAATAAACCTCTACCAAACGGCCTATAGATCCCAGCACTGTACAACTGATCAACTGTTCTACTTCTGTCAATCAATAATAGATTCTTTCCGGGAAAAACCGCCAAAGAAGACCACGGCTATATTTCTTGATATGACCTCAGCTTTTGATCGAGTGTGGAGGGAGAAATTACGTGAAAAGCTGCACAACATCGGAGTAAGAGGAAAAACCTTAATCTGGATTGCAGACTTCTTAAGGGGAAGAAGGTTAAAGGTTCGGGTCAATGGAGAATTTTCCAAGGAAGGAAGAACATGGGCTGGTGTACCTCAGGGATCTGTGCTCAGTCCTCTACTCTATCTGCTAAATATTAACGACATACATCCTTACTTCACTGGAGACACAAAGGTTGCCTGTTATGCAGATGATAAAGCCATATGGCACACAAGTAGCAGCATAGAAAAATCGTAAAAGATACTGAAGACATCAATGAGAGGACTGGAGAAGTGGGCGATGGAACTCCAAATGACCATAAACCCAATAAAACCAAACCTATGCGTCTTCTCCACTCCCAGGGAAAAAGGCATAAATATAACCACATAATAAGCATAATCAAACAAATAATTGATAAAATTAGAAACCCATAATACCTAGGTGTGATACTGCAGTCCTGGATCTTTCCAGTTGGTCTCGAGGACCACGCCATCACCATCTCCTAAGCGGCGAAGTACGCGATCTACGTATTCATCGTAGATCGCAAAATACGTGGTGTCGCTGGAGACCCACTGGCGATTCTCCACCAAACTCTGCAGCGCTGGCAGAGGCGCCATATTCATTGTACATAGTGTATATAATGCATATTATCTTTTTTTAATAGTGCAGACTGTGTATGTATTGACAAGATGTCAACAAAATTATTTTAATTATTATTTATGAGGAATATTAATTTTCATAGCACATAATTAGCACCTCAAATAGAGCTATCAGAAAACTAAATATTCTGAGAAGGCTATGTGGAACAAATTGGGGAGCAAAACCCAGAATTCTCAGAACAACATATACCACCTTAATAAGACCGATAATGGAATATGCAACACCGGTCTGGGCTCCCTCAAGCTCATCACTAAAAGTAAGATTAGACAGTGTTCAAGCAAAAGCGGCCAAAATAATCACTGGTGCTGTTTCATCCACCAACAATGAGAAAATTCAGAAAGAATGTGTTCTAGACCTACTCGCTCGAAAGCAGAAGACAAAATAAAAACAACTTGGATCGGCACTTCGGAAACGAGGAACCAGAGGACCAGATCTCTCTGACCACTTGTGGTTTGGTGGATCCGCCCTTTTCTGAGAATGAGGTGAAACTGACGGCTTTCAAGTTCGGGAAAAGGAAATCTTCTGGTCCCGAAGGGATCGATAACACGGTCGTGAAAGCCCTGGTAAGGATGCACCCATCGCTTCTTTCCAGGTTATTCAATAAGTGCCTAGACACTGGTACATTTCCTGAGGCATGGAAGGTTGCCCGAGTAGTGCTTCTCGAAAAGTCTGGTAGAAATGGTAATTCACCTAATGATTATCGTCCGCTTTCTTTACTAGTGTGTCTAGGTATGGTCCTGGATAGCCTACTAGCTCAGTGACTGAAGCACTGGCTAGAGAGTAATGAGCTCCTTTCCTCTTTCCAACATGGTTTTAGGGAAGGAAGGTCCACAACCACAGCTCTGAACGAGGTGTTAGAGGGGGTTGAGATGGGCTTAAATAAGGGTGCTTGGGTTCTTTTCGTGGCCCTGGACATTGATGGCGCGTTCAACTCCATGAGCTGGAACAAGTTGATGAGAAATTTGATGGACATGGGTTGCCCTGATAATTTGTGCAGCTTGATTCGTGACTTCCTGAGGGATAGACGGATTAGCCTCAGTTTTGGTGGGCGGAAGTTGGAAAGAAACTGTGCTAGGGGTTGCCCCCAGGGCTCTTGCTGCGGACCTATTCTGTGGAATATCCTGGTTAACACCGTTTTCCAGGAGGAGCTCCATGAGGGAGACAGGCTGGTTCTCTATGCTGACGACCAGTTCCTCATCATTGAGACTGCTTCGAGAGCGAAGGCTGAGAAGTGTGTTGAAACTTCTCTCCAAATTTTCTCGATCTGGGCCCATGACTCTGGCCTTAAGTTCAATGTCTCCAAAACTAAAGCCCTCAGCTTTAAGCCTAGGGACATAAGAACTAAAAGGAAACACAAGCCGGCTATCCGGATGGAAGGACGGAGGGTAGCGTTGGTCAATAGGATGACCATCCTGGGGGTGGTCATTGATGACAAGATGGGTTGGCAATACCAGGCGGAGGAGATGGTGTCGAGAGGCAGGGAGGCGTTGTGCAGGCCTGTCCTGGTTGGCCCTCAACAGGGGGGCGGGAGAGAAGGAGTGTACTATTTTTAGGAACCTCTGCCTCTCCTGTGTCGAGCCAATCTTGCTATATGCTTTCGGGGCTTGGTGGCGCCGAAACAGGGATCAGAAGGTGGCAACAACTCTAGAGAGAGTGCAGAGGACAGCGGCACTCAGAATCACAGGGGGATATCGCACTACCAGCAGTGAGGCCTTTTTGATCCTCGCTGGGCTTATTCCCCTGGGATTGAAACTAGAGGAGGAGACCATCAGACAGAAGATCTGGGAGAAAAGGGAAGATGCCCTGGGACTTTATGCGGGGGCCCTGGAATCGAAGAGGAACACAAAGAAGCCTCCGCAGTGGTTGCCAAAGTGGAATTGGAGTCCTAGAGGGCCGACAGGGATTGGCACAGAGGTTTTCACTGATGGTAATAAGTCTGGAACCAATACTGGAGCTGGGGTAGTGATATACACTAATGGAGAGCTGATCTTCCAAGAAGGTTTAGCACTCAGAGTGGACGAATTGGTCTTTTCAGCCGAGCTGGTTGCGATCAGGGTAGCCCTCAGAGTGTGTGCCGAAAAGAACTTCAGCCCGGACCGCCTCCATTCAGATTGTATGTCGGCCCTCGTCGTTATCAATCTGGAGAAAGGGCAACTCGCGCATCAAATAATCCAGGAGCTGGAGATGATGACGCGGGCTCCGGAGCTCCCTTGGTTTAGGAGACACAGCCTCATCGAAGGTAATGAGTTCGCAGACAGGATCGCTAAGGCAGGATGCTTTAGAGGTAGATCACTGAGGACCCCAGTGACCAAGAAAGAAGTTTATAGGAGGATCAGGGGTCACGTCCAGGACTTATGGTTGGACAGATGGAGGAACAGTGTGAAGGGGAGAGAGGTATTCAATGGGGTAACAACACCCAAGTACCTCTGTAAGGTAATGTCCCACAGACTCATTAGGGTAGTTCGGGACATGGGCTCTCTTCCCCAAGTCTCCACAGATTTAAAATTAAGAGAAACCCTGATTGCGTCTATGGAGAAAGGGATGTGAATGCACGCCACTACGTCTTGGATTGTCCAAGGGTAGTGGGTGTGCAGGAAGAGAGAAGGAGGGCGAGGGGCGCGATCGAGAGTAAGCTGCTGAGAAATCACAGCAAGCTTCTTGAGAAAGCCCACGACGTAGCAGCTGAGCTTTTCCTCAGCTGTGAGTGAACAGAGTCGACCGGGGGCTGCCTCCCCGCGGTCCCTGCTGGACACAGTAGATAGTTTCCTATTTTGCTGGGATTAAAGGCCACCGGTATAGAAATCCTTCCAGACACGTTGTCTGGGAGGTGGTGTTTCCAGGTACAATGTCCAAGCACTAGCTTGGATACCGTTACTTGGCTTATGAGTTGAACAGAATAGCAGCGAAGGGCATGCTTCGCATGCCGGCTTGTGGACTGAAAGGTCTGGGTGGCCATCTGCTTCTAGGGTGTACCAACTGTGCCTAGGTGGGATCGTCCAGTTCTTGTTTATTTTGGCTACTGTTTCTATTTCTTTAAAAGTAAGTTTATTTTTCTGTAGCAAGGGTTCTTTTGTGCCTTTTTTCGCTAGCGCATCAGCAGCTTCATTTCCTTCAATGCTAACATGTAAGGGTATCCATTGAAGGTGAATTTTTGAGGTATTGAGAGTTTTTGGAGATAACCAATTATGTTCCTGCTTACTTTGTCTCTAAGTTCCCCTGTGTGACTCAAGTGTTGTATGGCACTTCTACTATGAGTAAGAATCCATATATCGTGATGTTTAGTATTTCTGATGGATTTTAAGACTTCATAGATGGCTATAAGTTCTGATCTAAAGATTGAGCAAAAATATGGGTTTCTTCTGTTCATTTTCTCATTGCCATTTGTGGGTTTAATGAGAGAGCCACTGCCAGTGTGTCCCAACTCGTCTCTGCTACCATCGGTATTGATAGTTATTGCATTTTTAGGAATTTTATTAATTATTTCTAATGATAATTGTTTTAAGTATTCTGTATTTTGGTATTGTTTGTTGGTGGGTTCGTTTAAAGTGGCATTAAAAATAACATTTTGTTAGTGGTTCGCATGTAGATTTTTTTTCAGCTAAATAATATTTTTCCACTTTATATTTTAAAAATCCATTTCTTTTTGCCAGGTGGAGAGGGCCTTCTTTTTTGAGTCTTATATTGGGTTCCCAAATAAGTATGTAATTGAAAGTTCTGTGTTTATTTTCATAACTCTTGATTTTGTTTATATATTTTGGCAGATTGTAGCTTATTCTATCCTTTAAGGGCATAATGTCTGCCTCGCAAAGTACAATATTATTAGGGCAGGTATTTCGAAGACCTGTAATAATTCTAGGTGCATTTAGTTGTATCCTTTCCAGTGTTTTTAGATTTGTTTCAGATGCTGTACCATAGATTTGATATCCATATTCCAAGAGAGGTCTCATTAGAGATGTGTAAGTTAATTTTAGTGTTGTTGCTTCAGCTCTCCACTCTTCCTGAAATATATTTCAAGATTTTTAGTCGGTCTCTTCCTTTTCTAACAACTCCTTCAATATGTTTACTGGAGTTAATTTCTGGATCCAGGGTGTAGCCGAGATATTTAGGATGTTTATTATATTGCAATTGTTGTTCTTTCAGAATAATATTTGGTCTTATTTTGTATAGTTTCTTATCGGTAGTAAAAAGACAGGTTTCAGATTTTTGGGGGTTAAATTCTAATTTATGTTTATTAGCAAATTTTTCTAGGTGGAGAATAGTCTTGTTCAAATCTCTTTCAGCTTTTTTTCCAGTTAGTGTTGCTGCTCCATAGAATAATGTCATCAGCGAAAAGTCCAATATTGGTTTTTATGTGAAAATTTGTCTTCTATGCCTGCAATAAATAGGTTGAAGAGAGTTGGGCTAATAACTGATCCTTGTGGTAATCCTTGGTACAATTTGAAGGTTTTAGATAGAGTGCCATTATATTTGACCCTGATGTATATATTTTTAAGGGAATCATTTATCCAAGTGATAGCTTTTCCATCAATTTTGAAATGTTTGTATAATTTTGTAATTAACTTGTTTTTCCATTCTCCTTATCAAAAGCTTGTGTAAGGTCTAAAAAGCAGCTATGGTGTGGTTAGTTGGCTTTTTGTTTTGTGCATCTTTTACCTTTTGTGTGAAAAATAAGAGCTGGACTATTGTCCCATGTCCTTTCCTAAATCCATATTGTTCTTCTGGTAAGAGATTTCTTGTGTCGGGGTGGTAGGTGAGTCGTCTGAATATAATTTTTTCCATTAATTTGCAGCAAATATTTGTGAGGGAGATAGGTCGGTAGTTTTTTGGGTCATCAGCAGATTTGTCAAGTTTTTTAATGGGAATTATTGTTGCATTTTTACAGTCTTGAGGCAATTTTCCAGTTTTCCAGGAGTTATTGAAAATATTAAGAAGTCTTTCTTTGCCAATTTTGCCCAAGTTTGATATTATTCGGCCATGGATTCCATCTGGCCCAGGAGTCTTGTTTAGGTCAGTGTTTTCTAATGCATAAGCTAGCTCTTTCATATTGATTTTTTTCATGGAAAATATTATGATTGCTGGTGACATTTTTACAGTCATGAATAATCTTTCGTGCATTTTTTCAACCTTGATTTTACTACTTATTTGATATGAATTACCTAAAAGATTGGCAGCAATTTTGTCATTAGCTGCTGGTGTACCATCTGTATTCTCAATCATATTTGTGTTTTCAGTTTGTGGCTGGACTCTGCCAATTTGTTTTGCCAAATTCCAAAGTTTTGTATTTGGGTTTCTTGGGTTCAGGTTTTCACAAGTTTGTTTCCATTTTTCCCTTTTCACATTTACGTATAATATTTTTATTTTTGCAATCACAATGTTCAGTTCAGTTCTACAATTTGTTTGGTTTTGGGTGCACTTTTTTGTAGTTCATTTCTTTTAGTTATAAGTGTTTGAATATTTTTTTCCTGGTGTGTATAATTTGGAATCCATTTCTTAATATAACCTCTTGGTATTGAAACTTTGGCTGATTTAATAATGGTGTTTTCGAAAGATATCATATTAGCCTTTTTGAAGTTCCATAATTTTTCTTAATTGAGCTAGTTTTGGTCTTGGTGCTAATTTATATCAAATTAGGCAAATGATCACTTCCAAAACCTTTTAATATTTGCTTTTTGCATTTGTGGAAAATGTCAGGATAGTAAAAACTTATATCAAGGGCTTGTGCAGTATTATAGCTGTAGGAATGATGGGTAGGATTCCCATCATTTAAGCACATGAAGGCATTGTCGTCAAATATGTTTGATAGTATTTTGCCTCTTGGGTTTGGCGTAGAACATCCCCATAGTTGATGTTTGCATTAAGGTCACCTAAAATAATAGTGTTGTCTGTAAGAAATTGAGCAATTGTTCCATCGTCAATAAATGTATTGTTTGGAGGGTGATACATATTGTATATGCTGATGGCTTTGTTTTGATTGAGGTAGACTTTGATATCTTGGGTTTCGAGGTCTAATGTGTTTGGAATATTAACGGCTATGTCCTCATAGTACAAATTATTGATAAAAAATGCTAGGCCACGCCCTTTAACAGCATATACAGATGGATCTTCAGACCTTACCCTGAGTAATGGAGGGGCCGGAATTAACATAATACCGCAAGATGGAACAAACATCAAAATCAAAGAAGGAGCAGGACAGATTTCGTTAAACTTCACTTGTGAACTGACAGCTATCTGGAAAGCCCTTGATGTATGCCTTAACCAACCATCCCTGCATCAAGCAGAAGGAATTTTAATATACAGCGACTCCATATCCGATCTAGAAGCAATTCAGAAGGGCAATACTAAAATCACACAGAAAATACACTCGTTACTTACCCAACTGGAACCATTGGAGAATAACTGCATTCTACATTGGATCCCTGCCCATGCTGGGATCGAGGGTAATGAAATGGCATTTGAATTGGCAAAGGAAGCCAGAAAGTTGAGCCAAAGGAAAGAACAAATGTCATTATTTGACGCTGATTCTTTGTCAGAATACAAGATAATTAAACAAAAAAATAAGAAAAGATCAAAATGCGAAATAAACTCCGAGAGAAAAATGACAAAAACTATAACAAGACTTAGAACAAAACACTATAAAGGAATGACAATACATCCAGATGGCACAAGAACCTATAGGGCATGCAACAATTGTCCTGGTGTGGAACTTACACCTACCCACATATTCTCATGTCCAGCAATGGCCGCAGCCTTGCAGAAATTTGACATAGACCCAGAGCAGCAGCTTTACACACCCAAGATAGTGGACATTGCTGCTGATGTGATGGAGATGCATGGTACATCTGAGGCTCTTTATTGGACACGACAACAACAACGGCATTCCAGAGTAAAATAAATTATCAGAGATAGATACATATTTTTCAAATGAATTAAAATAAATATAATCGATACTGAGTGAGAATTGAATTAAAAATATTAGAAATTTATTATCTTCGGAAACAAACCGTATCTAAAATATCAATTTTCTTTTTGCTACATGTTTTAATTTGCATTTACCTATTTTACATATCTCTGATTGTATTTGAAAATCGTTAACTAATTCTTCATACTTTTGGCGAAGTGGTGTTTTATTAATTTGTTATTTGATATTATTAGGGTTCTTTCCTGGTATTCAAAAAGGAAAAATACGTGTCGATCAGTTATATTTTTCAATTTATCAAACAATTTGGCCGCTGAATCTCTGATTCTGGTAGAGCGCCATCTGGCGAATAAAATTGTAACTAAAATCAATTTCGAATTTTTCATTATTTGCCATAAAAAATCCCATTGCATCCTGAACACAATGGTGTTTACCGCATTGCTCTAGCGCGAATATTCGCGGAGTTATTAATTTTTAAAGTTGTGCGGGACTTTTGGATCACCCTGTATATATGACATAAGAGTTGCGGGAGGATGGTATATATGTACTACAAGAGATATTTCTCTCTTTAAAACATGTTATTTACATTATAGGGTGTCATAGTCCTATTTGGCTACTTTACCGGTAAGGTTGGATTTATTATAAAATAAATAAAGCTTCCAGGGTTAAGTTTCTTGTACAATTTTTTTTTCAAGCTTTCGGACTTGTCAGTCCTTCAACAGGATTATCACTTTAATAATTTAATAATAAATACAATTTTTATATACACGTTATTATATACATAGTTTAAATACCTACTATAATAACGAGAGAAAAATATATTACATTATTTCTGTTTGAAAATCAAAATATTTTGGAAATATATGTGCGTGGTGGATGGATGATTGATTAGAAAGGTTGGATTTAGGCCAAAATAGGTAGCCATTTAAGCAATTTTAAGAACTAAATTCGATTCAAAGTTCTGGATATCGAAAATCGAATGTATGTATCATTCTCCCAACATTTATAGTTTAAAATATAATGTAAATATATTGCATTTGTAGAACGAAATTTGACAATTATACCGTAAATGTTTATTTTGAACGAAAAATACAAATTTATTTTAAGGAGAAATAACGAATATTTCTATCCTTTGGGATGAAGTATGAAAGGATGAATTGTGAAGAGTAATGATAAACGGAGAAATAAAAGTGTCCAGGGATGGGAATATATTGCATTGTTTATCTTTCAATGTATTTTCTCTCAGTATATAGTAGGTATTTAAAATATGTATATAATAATATGTATATAAAATTGTATTTATTATTAAGTTGTTAAAGTGATAATCCTGTTGAAGGATTGACAAGTCCGAAAACTTGAAAATAAAAAGTTGTACAAGAAACTTAACCTTGGAAGCTTCATTTATTTGATAATATTGTTTATCTTTACGTGTACTTTTAATTACCCATACTTAATTTTGATTGGTTCCCCATCTTTATTGATTAGAATGTTTTGAGACGTAAGAACGTCATTTGGCTAATTAGTCTCAAGTCAATTGTCTATAAATTGTAGGGTAGTATATGTAAATATGAATATAAAGTAGAATGTGTTTACAGATATAAAGTACAACTACAACAAGCAAACAGGTCCCATAGACCTATCCGATGAGCCATATGACTATAACTCCATCATGCACTACCAAGCATACTTACCTACAGGCCCCGAAGCTATTATTGTTCCCAAGAAACCAGGACAAACTTTGGGCAACACGGATTTCAGCCCGGTGAGTTATATTACGATATTTCAATATAATATAATACGGTTTGTGATTGTAAAACGACATTTGAAAATTATCCCGCACGTGTTTCTTTTGAACGAAAAATCAAAATTTATTTTAAGGAGAAATAACGATTATTTATAACCTTAGGGATGAGATATGAAAGGATGAATTGTGAAGAGTAATGATAAACGGAAAAATAAAAGTGTCCAGGGATGGGAATCGAATCCACAGTGTTCCGCTTACCGGGCAGATGCCATGTCCACTAAGCTACCCTGGACATATTTTTCCGTTCGTAAATAATATATATATATACATAAAGTAATTTATAATACAATATAATATGTCATATTATATTTAATTTTAAAAAATCATCTCAAATTTATATATCCGCATTTTGTTTATGATTTGTAATATCTATTGGAATAAAAAAAAACGTTTTATAAATATACGAGTATATTATTCAATACGTATATTCAATACGTATATTCAATACTTTTGAAAATAGAGCAATCCATAGATAAATCTTTAAATAAAAAGGCATATATTGGATCAAAAAAATTATTTTACCAATATTTTTTTTTTTGATCCAATATATTCCTTTTTAATTAAATATTCATTACTATATTTTCAAAAACATTACATTATACTGACAAAGGTCTAAGACTAAAAGAAGTACGTGGTTAGCTTTTATTAGTATATCAATAAATTCATTTGGTGGGGGAAGTTTAGTTGGTATTTATTCCAATAGATGGCGCAAGCCATTAGCAACATTCAGTTTCACGACAGGAATTGTTCTCAATTTTTCACCACTTGATATAAGGTTCATTCAGATATATTTCATGATAGCTATATGATCGGGCTCAGCTTCTCCCCGAGTAAATGGTTCCCCAACAATGATCCTTTCAACAAAGATACATTATTAATTGCAGTGATCATATTGATTTGAATTCATAATTATTATATATTCCTGATATGAAAATATGCAAAATAGTTTGAAATTAGGTTAATTTACACATTATCAGGTCTAGAGAGAAACGATGACAAACCTAACTCTATATCCTGTTCTTTTGGATTTTTATATTTTGACGAGAGACCGACCTTTATGAATATATATCTCTATATCTAGTTTATAAAAAATGTAATGTATTGACAAAGGTTAGCGGTAAACCAACCGAAATATTGACAAATACATCTTTTTATTCAATCCAATATATAAATATGCCTTTTTATTATCTCTCTATATAAGTCAGCGTAAATAAATATGTGTGTGTGAAAAGTAATTAAAAAAGTATAAAAAAAGGTTAGGTGTTGATATTAAAAAAAAGGCCTATTATGACCTCTCGCATAAGCATTTTAATTGACAGAGCGCCATTTAGTGGAACAAAAGTGGAATGTATTGATATACGGTTTAAAATGAGAGTAAAATATGTAAATATATATACAGTTAAACCTGTCTATAGCGCCCCCTCTTGGGACTCACCAAAATAGGGTGCTATAGAGAGGGGGTGCTATAGACAGGTCTCTTTTAATGTAAAATGTTTACATTTTAATGTTAAAATCGGGCGCTATAGAGAGGAAGGCGCTATTTAAAGGGGCGCTATAGACAGGTTTTACTGTATACACATTTACATATGTTAACTTATATACATATATGAGTTTTGAAAATAGTTTGTTATTGACACACATTAATATGTTATAAAACCTTTATAAAGGTTGGCATTCAGCCAACTGAAATATTGGTAAAATAAATGCTATTTTGATCCAATATATGCCTTTTAAATTGAAAACATATAAGACGCTATCTATATACGTATATGGCGTTAACATATATACATATATGGCGTTAACTTATATACATATATGGCGTTAACTTATATACATATATGGCGCTTACTTATATACATATATGGCGTTAACTTATATACATATATGGCGTTAACTTATATACATATATGGCGTTAACTTATATACATATATGGCGTTAACTTATATACATGTATGGCGTTAACTTATATACATATATGGCGTTAACTTATATACATATATGTGGCGTTAACTTATATACATATATGTGACGTTAACTTATATACATATATGTGGCGTTAACTTATATACATATATGGCGTTAACTTATATACATATATGTGACGTTAACTTATATACATATATGGCGTAAACTTATATACAAATATGTGACGTCAACTTATATACATATATGGCGTTAACTTATATACATATATGGCGTTAACTTATATACATATATGTGACGTTAACTTATATACATATATGGCGTTAACTTATATACATATATGTGACGTTAACTTATATACATATATGGCGTTAACTTATATACAAATATGGCGTTAACTTATATACATATATGGCGTTAACTTATATACATATATGAGTCTAACTGGAAAAACCTGTGATGTGTTTGCACAGAGTGATTTGAAGAGGATACAAAAGCATCTCTGTTCAAATTACCAACCTTCAAAACCCTCCGCTCCTACCGAACCGCCAAAATCTATTACAGTACCACCTCTGGAACCCTCTATTCATAACGAACCGCCAAGAACCATTACAGTCCAACCTCTAGATCCCTCTGTTCCTAACGAACCGCCAAGATCCATTCCAACCAATCCTCCCAGTTCTCCGACAGCAAGACCGTCGGAATACACACCAGAGCCACAAGTTAGGCCTAATGAACCAGATAACCTTAACCCAGATAAATACCCAATTGATTCAGACCAATACATCGCTTATATGTGGTACCTATATTACAATTACCCAGACCAATACGCCTATTATTGGTATGCACGACAAGAATACATAAGTCGATCCCAACAACAAGACCCAAATGTCAGGAACCCAAATATTAGATCCCCAGAACAAGACCCAAATATTGGGTGCCCAGAACAAAACCCAAATATTAGGAACCCAGAACAAGACCCAAATGTCAGGAACCCAAATATTAGATCCCCAGAACAAGACCCAAATGTCAGGAACCCAAATATTAGATCCCCAGAACAAGACCCAAATGTCAGGTACCCAAATATTAGATCCCCAGAACAAGACCCAAATGCCAGGAACCCAAATATTAGATCCCCAGAACAAAACCCAAATATTAGGAACCCAGAACAAGACCCAAATGTCAGGAACCCAAATATTAGATCCCCAGAACAAAACCCAAATATCAGGAACCCAGAACAAGACCCAAATGTAAAGAACCCGGGTTACAATTACCCAAAGCAATTACCAAACCCAATACCCACTCAATATCCATCAACAGGCGCACAACCAGGTACGTATAAAAAACTTTATAAACATTTCTATAAATAACCATTAAACATATTACTTATCATAGTAGACACCTAAATATAATCATCTACTATAATACACACCTTGATTGGTGTCAGTAGGAAGGTATTATAAGGGGCCAGAGTACCAGCTCTATTCAAAAATATAAACTATTTTGACACGAATATTCGAACAGGTTCTTTAAATACCAAGAATCCCACTAAAGTGCCGAAAACATGAGTAAAACAGCCAAATACAAAATTAGAGCGGTAGAGTAGATTAAATTGGCGAAACCGCTGGGAGCTTTCACTATTGTTGAGCTAGGACCACACAAAAAGAGAAGTCTAAATTGATTCTCTTCTATCTTCCAATGCTCTCTGCCAATAGGCAATGACGCATGCGCGGTAGCAATTCATTTTGTTCACCGTTATATACACGATGGATTGATGTGCTCCAATATGCATATCTCTATATATATATAAATGAATGTTTGTATGTCTGTCTGTATGTCCGGTATACAAATTCGCAGTAGTTCACTAATTCAAACCAAAATTTCCATACATAGTTAAAAAAATACGGGGGAAAACGATAGGCTATTTAAAAATATATATAAATCAATTATTAAAACTATATATTTTTATTCAGAAAATGATGATGACGATATTGCTGTATCATGTTTGATTATCAGCTACAAAATTATATCGGGAAAATATTAATATCTCTTCTCTATATATATAAAAATGAATGTTTGTATGTCTGTCTGTATGTCCGGTATACAAATTCGCAGTAGTTCACTAATTCAAACCAAAATTTCCATACATAGGTAAAAAAATACGGGGAAGACGATAGGCTATTTTAAAAAATATATAAATCAATTATTAAAACTATATATTTTTATTCAGAAAATGATGATGACGATATTGCTGTATCATGTTTGATTATCAGATACAAAATTATATCGGGAAAAATTCGAAAAACCAGAGACCACGGGTGAAACCAGTTCATTATTTTGTACGCAGGAACAAAATTCTAACAGAAAAACATTCATTCGAGCAGAAAACAAAAGCTAGATCATCTTTCTATAAAAATATCGCTTCTCAGACACAAAGTTTGGAGCGGGACGTTTCACAAGAGTGACATCCACGGCGCTAATTTATAATTGTAACGAATAGTATTTGAATA
>CP092878.1:3590812-3651107 GCA_030710605.1 Cordylochernes scorpioides | reverse complement strand
ATAGTTAATGCCAAAAGAGATCATTTATTTCCGTCAAACTAAGTATGTAAAAATGTTACCATTGTGTTAAAATGTAAATATGTAAATTCATCCATGTATAAAAGCGGTACAAAAATTAAAGGTGGCAGACATCGCGGGTGCGCTGTTCGCTAGGCATAACGACTGCGCCTCTTGATTTAGCTACGACATATATTTACCTTCTTATTATGATAAATTATCGTAAAGTTTCATCATATCGTAATCATTCATAGTTCTTCCAATAAAAGATACTTCGGCCAGTAAATATTTTTATTACCTCTTTTTTATTCACTGGCCGAAGTTTCTTTTATTTGAAGAATAATAAATTGTTATAAAGAGGGAGAGATATTTATAACCCAGGTATTTCTGGAGCGCGCAGAATGTCAACTATATATACACAGATTATTATAAAATAATAATATAGCCCTTTAATAAATATATTATTTAAGTCCTGTTGCTAACTATTTATCTACGCTACAATAACGTCATGTAGGAAATTCCAACATGACAAAACAATTTATTCCCACCTAAACATTTCATTAAATTTACATAATTTATATAAAATAAAGGAGAGACACACTCTCTCAAGAAGAGAAATTTAGCTGCGAAACTAAATATCAAACAAGCTATTGATTGACAAGTTAAGTGGAGAACTACAAACTGTTTATTAAATAAATAATATTACAGGTTTCTTGGAGATAAGTTGATTTTCATTTTATATTGCATTTAGGGCTGTAATATGTTTTGTTTATACTTATTATTGATGAAAGATATATCTTTATAAAATACTTATTTTATTTTATTTAACAAAGTGCAACATACTAATAATATATAAATATTTATTTATTTATTTCGTCTCAATTTACAGGTGTTACATTCGAGTCACTTTGTCCTGGCTATTTACACATGGCGTGGAGTAGAGGTGGTCCCCCCGGACCTTGCAGGAGGGCAGCTGTTGGGCGATGAGCTCTTGACTAAGTGTCAGGGCCGGGTCGTCGGAATCGGGGTTTGATATCTCCTTTATTTTGTAGAATATCTTGTATGGTTGGATTATTTGAATTTTGCATTTGAAGGTATAATTTCTTAACGGAAGTTTGGTACATATCTTCTAGATCGGGTTGGCTCAAGTCCTCCTTCAGTATCTTGTATGATAGGTTGAATGGAGCTTCTATACTTGTCCGAAGGCAGATTCTCATAAATGCGTCTATGTCTGTGATTGTAATATATTTGCACCAAACTGGGAGTGCGTATGTTACTATCGGGAGGATACAACTTCTGTATAGAGTAAACTTTTGTTTTGTAGTCAATTTGCTATATAAATATAGATGTATTTTACATATTTATAAAAAAAAACAATAATATTGGTCGATGATCAAAAATATTTAAACATATTATATTATATTACAAGGGCATCTCCGTCCTTCCACAGAAGTACAAAATGAACAATAATGCAACGCGTTTCATTATTGTTCATTTTGTAGTCCTGGAGAAGAACATGAAAAATACTCGAAAGCTTGAGAATTAAATAAAAAATGAAAAGAAATTCATCTCAAGAAAACTATATCATTATTTATTTAATTCACATATTAAGAGAATCACATATATTACAAACTATTTATAAAAAACAGTTTGTATTTCTCCATATAACTTTGATAAGCCAGAGGAAGAACGTCGTTGCTCGAAAGCTCACTTTTTACAATAAAAAAGTATATACTCTGTGTTAATTTTTTAATATTAATTTCTAAACAAATCACACGATTATAAAATATTCGATAGAATAACCTCCTATATCAATATTTTTCTACCTTAATTATAAACTATGTTAGACATGTATTAATTATATATATATTTATAAATAATATATATGGTGATGCAATGACACATGTCAATCATGCGTATAATCATTTACAGATGTGTTTCTATTATACACCATGACAATCTTGTTATAAGTTATATACAATATGGGGTTGTTGGTTTAAATTACCATATATATATGGTAATTTAAGCCAACAAACCCATATTGTAAATAACTTATAACAAGATTTTAATGTTGTATAATAAAAACACATCTGTTAATGATTATACGTATTATTGACATGTTTCTTTACATCATCATATGTAATGCAATTTGTACAAACAGGATAAATAAATAAACTCTGTAATTGATTAAGAGTTGAGCTAAAGCAGAGATCGAGCATATAGTATTGCCAAAACAACAAAGTCTAAAGATGGAAACGGCCACGGCGCCGGTGTACAATTTCACCAGACGACCCAGGCCCCTCTCGCATGTGCTGTAATGCAATACTCCCCTTTCTCGGGAAAGATATATAAAAGGCCCCCCGTCTTAACCTAAAAATACAGTTAGTTCACCCTTAGCGCGAGCTCTCGTCAGTTGTCACCAAGGTCCTCCTCATCCATCATGTAGACGAGTAAGAAACTTCTATCTCCATCTTTCGCTCCTAGCTCAACTTTTATCTGTTAACGGAACTTTCTTAGTGCAATTGTGTCTTCGTTTTTTGTGTGGACATTCCCAAACTTTCCACTCTGCCTCGACCACGACTGCCTGTATTTTGTGAGAACTTTTAAAGGTCTTCCAAGGTGCAGAGAGGTACTGGAAAACTCTACACAAGGCTTACCAGAACTTCAACTTATTTCAGTAGTCGACATCAAACTCAACAAATTATTACAGTGAGTCGACAGGATTCTACAAGAGTCAACAACCAAACTTCAACTTATATTACATATATATATATTTGTGTCTCTATTTAACAGCTTATTTTTCATCTTTTCATATTGTAGTGTAGAAACCAAGTCTTGGGATATCTTAAAATATAAAAGTATTTATTGATGACGTCAGTACGACCAGTCGACAATTATCAACAACACTATTTACAGCTAGAGAATATTGAGCAAGCAAGCTAAAAAATATTTTGATGATGATTTTACAAATATAGAGTAATATATATATTTATATAATCTGTTGAATATTTTCATTGAATAATTAAATTAAAATAATAAAATACAAATTATTTCTTCGCCACAATATTTACAATTTAGTGAATATGCACATATATTTGAGATTAATTTATGTAAATTCACTGTACCTACTTTCACGTTAAATTTCTTAAGAATACCCCAACACTAGATCTCAAAATTAGCAACGTGAAAAAATTCTGAAAAAAAAAAGTTTATTAATGAACAAAGGCAAGATCACATTGCGGGTACGCCGAACAACAATCTGTAAAATAAAAAAGCCCCTTTTATTAACACTTTCGACCCGAGGGACGCGAATTCGCGTCCTTGCCGATTTTGCCTCGAGACCGAAGGTCATGAATTCGCGTCCACCAGGATCTTGTCCCATACCTTCTTGTCTATCTATCAGTGGGTTGGGGGGATGTCAGCTGACCTAATGTACCTGTAGAACGTCATGTGTGTCCACCGTTCCAACAGCCCATATTGCCTCCTATGCAACTGTAGAATCGTCCGTCCTCAAAGTGTTAATTAATTATTCTCACCTTCTAGTAATTAAAATCTGGTAATTTATAATTCTTTCTTTTTTTTTTTTTGAGCAGCCGATTAATTGAAAACCAAAATGGCGGATAGATCAATCTAGAAATATTGTCAGTTTTGTTTTGCATGAAATAATTAACGAATTTGATTTATCTAAAAATAATTTAATATAGATTATAAATTACGTGAAAGCACACACAAACAAATAAATAATGAAATATATCTATTCTTTATAATGAATGGTATTTTAATGTATTTATAATCATCTCCATTTTGGCACCACATCGTACAAAGACACCACGTTATAGAATGTTAAAAGAGTAGTAAACAAAGAGGACTGAGATTCAGACAATAATTCTGAAAGATATTTGATATATACAGTGATCTTTATTCACACACACACACAGCTTTATTAAGATCATCGGTCTTATACAGATTCATCACAGGAAGAAAAAATAGATGGAGCTCCTATAGTGATCTTTATTGAAAACAACATGAGATAACTAAATGTGAACAACCTCTGTCTCCTTCAAAAAAAAAAAAAAAAAAAAACGACCGGTGACTTTAAATACTTACCACTTCCTCAAGTTTTGCCCATGAGTGTAAATAATTATCCATCACTTTTGTAACTATAGAATATACGAATAATTCGATCGATTTCATAATCCCTATCGTAGGATGAAATTAAAGCCGTCCCTGTACTGATGAAGGCCATAGCCTGAAACCATGGTATACAGGTTGTTGGTTTTTGTCTGAATTTGTCAAAACTGGTGTTGTGTGGCTAATTCTTCATCACCACCATAACGTTCTGTACTGGAGCGATGAACCAAAAATCATTGTGTCAATGTATTTTTTAAAAGGGAGAGGTGCTTCTTTTGGAAAACGAATAACATCCGCCAGCAAATTTATGTTATAAATAAATATTTACATATAAATAAAAAAATCTACAGATATGCAAGCTATACATATGTGCATAGAGACACACAATATATATCATTGAAAGTTGAAAACAAAACATAGTTTTCTCTCCAGTGATGCATATACAGTGGTACCTCGACATACGAGTTTAACATACCTCGTATCTAGAGGGAGGAATAGTTTAATTAATTTCTAGGAATCCGTTTCATAAAAATATTTGACCAAGTGCACAAATATTTGTGCACATTTTTCTAAATCAACAAACATCTACCCCGTCTGTATATTTTTAACCTTTGGATAAATCCTTTAGAATGGATGGCACGGGCTGAAATAACCGCTCTGTTAGTTCTGATAGAGCGAACTCTTGGTGAACAACGTATTTGCATATTGCACAGGTTATATGTATTTGTGTATGTTGCATAGCGCGCCATCTGTTATAAAAAAATAAAACTATTTTTGACGCGTACGATTCTTTTCAAAATTAAAACAATAATCTACTCCCCTCTTACTGCAATAATAAATTAATGGGAAGGCCTGGCTCATCAGTGGTGAACCCTACCTATTGATTTACCATTGCAGTAAGGGGAGTAGATAATTGTTTAAATTTTGAAAAGAATCATACACGTCTGAAGTAGTTTCAATACTTGTATCGCTTTAAGATAGAAATCAAAGATACAGTAGAATCATAACTCCAAAATTAATAATTCCTTGAATAATATTATTTATCATTTGTCCATAATATATATTTATCAAATATTTTCTCCCCATTGAATATAAGCAAACAATATTTTAAAAATTTTATTCTATTGACGTTATGTGGCGCTGAGTTTGTTGTTGACAAACATTAATATATATGAGTAAATTAAATTTAATTGCCATCTATCGTTAAATTTTACACAAATAAATTCACTGGCAATGCGTTTCTTTTAAATATCATCAAATATTATCTCTACAGACCTTACTGCAATGATATGAGTTATTGAGTACCCTCTCATTCAATAACTCATATCATTGCAGTAAGGTCTGTAGAGATAATATTTGATGATATTTAAAAGAAATGCATTGCCAGTGAATTTATTTGTGTAAAATTTTAAACATTAATATGTTATAATACCTTGATAAAGGTTGGCGTTCAGCCAACTGAAATATTGGTAAAATAAATGATATTTTGATCCAATATATGCCTTTTTAATTAAATATTATTTAAGAGAGAAAATTCATTCAGAGAAAAGTGTCTTGTAAAAACTATAGTTTTTTAAATTAACTCAAGCTTTCGAGCCTTGGATCTCTTCTACAAGAATTGGGTGTTAACCTTATTCCTGTAGATGAGCTCCAAGGCTCGAAAGCTTGATTCAATTAAATTATAGTTTTTTTGCAAGAAACTTTTCCCTGGACTAATTTTTTTTATCTCAAATACAGTAGTAAAAAACATGCGCTTAAAATATATTTCTCATTTTCAACTCTGATATAAGAAAATTGTGATATACTTTATAAAAAATATCAAAAAAATATATAACGCAACAAGTTTCTTTATTATAAACCAACTTGTTTCGTTAGGTTTTTTGATATTTTTTATAAAGTAGAATCTCTCTTTAAAAGACAACACCTAGTTTCAGATCCAAATTGTCCTTTAGAGAGAAGTGTCTTTATTACCTGAGAGCAGATAATTGAGATAAAAATGGTAATTTTGGTGATGACAACTGTACTTTGTAGAGAGGTGTCCTCTAGCTAGAGTGTCTTCTCTTTGAGATTCTGCTGTTTTCTTTTCAGAGAATATCATAATCAACAGAGATGCCTACTTATACTAAACAAGAGCCATTTTAAACTTATACGGATTTTTATTTCGAAGAACGTTTCGCTCATCCTTTAAGTGTAATAATAAGTTTTATATAGATCCAAAATTTCTTACATAAAGTTTCTTACTTTAAAAGTTATTTTTAAAATGTTTATATTCTATTAAAGTCGATATTCTGTTTCAATTTGCATAAGAAGGATATGTAAACTTACGATGGTAGGTGTCACAGGATGTCCCCGCACCACGTGGCAGAAGAGGTGACACAGGACTGCTAATGTCTTCCACATGGCGAGTCTGACACGACTCTCCTCGGCTGTAATTAGCTTACAGCGATATCGAACGGAGCGCCATCTATCGACGGATTTTGGAATTAAACGTCGGCTCCTATTTAAATACACTAGTGTGTGGAAATAGAGAGGGTAAACCATAGAAAGAACTAGTGAATATTATAATGAAAGTTTTTTGGAATGGATTTGCATAGACAAAACGCTTATAAAAAATAAAAAGAATTGTTTATTGCTGTAATGAGGGAGTTTTAATAAGAAGAATGTCCACCATGGACAGCTAAACACTGCCGAAATCTTGAAAGTATTGAGTCCAAAAGTGTTTGGATGTTGGGGCATCTCTCTCCATACCTGGATGTCTACTTGTTCGCGCGGTCAATTGTGGTACATTTCGTGCTTGTGAAGACCATAATATGTCAAGGGGACATCCCACATATGTTCATTGACTCTTCTCTAATCAATTGTTACAGAAAAATATAATAAAATAAAAAATAATATATAATAAAGGGTAGATAAAATGTAGGGAAATATATACAGTTGTATATGTACAAATTTCTTCAGCAAGGGAGGCTTCCCCACCTTGAGAGAATCCTAGGGAACGTACTAGAGATGGACCATGGTAGTGATAATCACCAAGGTTTGTCTTGTGATGACAGCATTATGGACCTTGTTTTGTTAAAATACTGTTTTGAGTTATAAAAGGTATGATAATAGGCTTTACCACCACCATATCTACATACTGGCAATGACAGCTGTCCTGCTGTTATAGCTGATTGCTTCCATACAACAACACCAGGGGTCGGATCAGTCTTGAAATCACGTCTGGTTGGCTCTAATTTCAGAACGCCGATGTTGCCAGCCATCACTTTGACAAAGACAGGATTGTTTCATTACTAAACACAACAATATACCAAAGACACGTTCTGCTGTGTTTGGGAAAGTACCAGTTTAACCTTTTTTGGCGTGAAATAGGAAATTCTCCATATGAATCGAGAGTGAATCCTGCTTCAAGCAGTCGGGTTATAATTTTACGAGAGGTAATTTTGCCTGTGACATCTGACTGGTGGCGTATTGGCGTATGGCGGTTTGGTATTAGAGCAGACGACAAATGCGTATGTGGGAGCCCTGGAGCAAACGCCAAACACTTTATAGTGGACTGCCCAAGGGTCCCAAGAGGGGAGGAGGAGAGTAGAAGGGTTTAAGGAGCAATTGAACTGGAGATCCTGAAATCCCACTGGAAGTTATTGGAAAGAGCTCACGATGTCGCTAGTAAGCTCTTCCTCAACTGTTAGATGCCGCAGTTGACTACAGTGGACAGCTTGCCGATGATCTGGCGGAGAGCGCTAGTAAGGCTGTAAGGAAAGGAAATAGTGTGTTAGCCGATGACCTAGTGGAGTACTGGTAAGGCTGAAAGGATGGGGTTTAGAAACTCTTGGGTCTTCGCTCTGTGTGTGCGCCATTGGGAGCGTCCTTGCCGTGCGCGCCATGGAAAACCAAGGGGTACACACAGTAGTACCACCCTCCCGCCTCCGCGTGGTGTCCCCGCGTCAACCTCGGAACCTCAGAGGTCCTGATTCGACGGCAGATTCAGGATTACTGTGACCAAAGGGTACGAGGGCTAAAGGGGGGGGGAGTCCTATTGGAGCGTAGGACGGATTAGACCAAGTCTGAACGGGAGGGCTAGGACAGCAACCTTGCCATGAACTCTCGGAGACGCCTGTGGGTTGACTGGTCGCGCCCACGGAGCCAGACCATAATGGCGGGCTCGAGGGGCCAAACAATGGCCGCTCGGTGCATGGAGAATGCACCATTCCTATGGCACGGTGGCTATATGACAGCAGGGGTGCATGCTACGCATGCCGGCTTGTGGACCTTCGAGGTCTGGGTAGCCATTACTGCTCCAGGGATGTGACACCTGACTATTGGAGTCCTATTGGAGCGTAGTACGGGTTAAATAAAGTCCGAACGGGAGGGCTCGGTCAGCAACCTTGCCATGAACTCTCGGAGACGCCTGTGGGTTGATTGGTCGACCGTCGACAGCCGGCGACAGTCAAGTGTCACACCTTTGGATAGTGGGCTACCTAGACCGAAATCTGTACGCCTGAGTCAGGTGTCACACCCCTGGAGCAGATGGCCACCCAGACCTTTCGGTCCACAAGCCGGCAGTCAGGTGTCACATCCTTGGAGCAATGGCCACCCAGACCTTTCAGTCCACAAGCCGGCAGTCAGGTGTCACATCCTTGGAGCAATGGCCACCCAGACCTTTCTGTCCACAAGCCGGCAGTCAGGTGTCACACCCCTGGAGCAGATGGCCACCCAGACCTTTCTGTCCACAAGCCGGCAGTCAGGTGTCACACCCCTGGAGCAATGGCCACCCAGACCTTTCGGTCCACAAACCTGGCAGTCAGGTGTCACACCCCTGGAGCAGATGGCCACCCAGACCTTTCGGTCCACAAGCCGGCAGTCAGGTGTCACATCCTTGGAGCAATGGCCACCCAGACCTTTCGGTCCACAAGCCGGCAGTCAGGTGTCACACCCCTGGAGCAGATGGCCACCCAGACCTTTCGGTCCACAAGCCGGCAGTCAGGTGTCACATCCTTGGAGCAATGGCCACTCAGACCTTACGGTCCATAAACCGGAGCATGCGATAGCATACCCTTTGCTTCATTATCTAGGCCACCTAACCAAAAGGAATGATGCATTCTCCATGCACCGAGCGGCCATTGTTTGGCCCCTCGCGCCCGCCATTATAGTCTGGCTCCATGGGGTCGACCAATCAACCCACAGGCGTCTCCGAGAGTTAATGGCAAGGTTGCTGACCGAGCCCTCCCGTTCGGACTTTATTTAACCCGTCCTACGCTCCAATAGGACTTCAGTATATAGAATTATTTTGAAGGAGCCAGAGGGAACTTTTTTGTTCACACTTTGTTATCTCGCGTGTCTTCAATAAAGGTCACTGTAATATCTTTCAGAGTTATTGTCTGAATCCCGACATACATGCTGAAAGGTACAACTTCCTTAAGTTTTGTCCATGAGTATATAATGAGAAGAGACATAGTGAGAGGTTATGATGATAATAACTCTCTGACCCCCAATAACGTTATCAATATTATCATTCGAACTAATAATGATAAATTCTAACAAATTCAGATGTGATAATATAATATTGCTAAAGTTAGCAATAAAAGAAGAGAATAAAATAGAAGGGAGTGATACCATAGACATAACTGGGCGACCTATCTCTGCCGTGTTGTATTTTTGCTAAGAACATAAAAGGAAGGAAAAATAAACGATAATATCCAATTCTATACATTTTTTTGGGAGGTATGACATATGAAACGTTTATGTAGAAAGGTTATTGTGCGATAGAGGTCTAAAAAAACACGAAAAATCGTTGGTATAGCTAATCGACATATACATTCAAGGGGACAAAACTTAAGGAAGTTGTATCTTTTAGCATGTATATCTGGACTCAGACAATAACTCTGAAAGATATTACAGTGACCTGTATTATAGACATACAAGATAAACCAATGTGTATACACTCATGGACAAAACTTAAGGAAGTTGTATCTTTTAGCATGTATATCTGGATTCAGACAATAACTCTGAAAGATATTACAGTGACCTGTATTATAGACATACAAGATAAACCAGTGTGTATACACTCATGGACAAAACTTAAGGAAGTTGTATCTTTTAGCATGTATATCTGGATTCAGACAATAACTCTGAAAGATATTACAGTGACCTGTATTATAGACATACAAGATAAACAAGTGTGTATACACACATGGAAAAAATTAAGGAAGTTGTACCTTTTAGCATGTATATCTGGATTCGGACAATAATTCTGAAAGATACACTCATGGAAAAACTTAAGGAAGTTGTACCTTTTAGCATGTATATTGGGATTGAGACAATAATTCTGAAAGATACACTCATGGAAAAACTTAAGGAAGTTGTACCTTTTAGCATGTATATTGGGATTGAGACAATAATTCTGAAAATGATATTCTTTATTGAAGACACGTGAGATAACCAAGTGTGAACAAAATTGCCTCTGTATTTGTAAAAAAGACGAACGGCGACATCAATGACTTTCCACTAGTTAAGTATTGTCTATGGGTGTATAGTAGGAATCCTAGTTAAAAATTAGGAACTACTGCCATATAGGTTTGATTTTATTTTGAAACAAGTCAAAGCAGATTTAGTTTCAAACTGACATTTTAAATTTGTGGCTATCGGAGTTTCTTTGAATGTTCAATTTAACGGCATGATGTCAGCTGATTTCTTAGCTTATGTTTTATCAGTACTTATCAGAATCTTACATTAAGTATTTGTTATAAAGACAAGAATTTATTTGGCTAAATGACGCCCTTACGTTACAGAATATTTGGTACAGAACACAAAAAGTTACTTTGCTAATTCTCACAGTTAATATACCTAACTTATATACATAACTTATATACATAACTAATGATTTGTTTTGCATTATAAAAAATGCGCCCGTATTCAACTTCTTTTAAAATATCACGTATCCTAATTTTATTTCTTTATTGCACACTCTACAATTTGAACCAAATTCCCATAAAAACACCTATGAGTGAATCATTCTCTATTGTCATAGTGTATGTTAATAGGATGACTATGCAACAATGGATATCATGACGTTACTTGGCAACATTTAGATACGATAAATTAAGCTTAAAATCATCGCGCGGTCTTAATTGCTTTATTACATTTGTTTTAAAGGGAGAGGTTACTTATTTGCATATAAATTTAATCTTTAGAGATGGAATTTTTGCAAAGATACTGATATATAAAAAGAAAGTTCGCATGCCTCCCGTCAAAAAAAAAAAACATTGAAACTAGGTGCCATCTATTGACCGTCTTTGCAATATTGCAGACTGGGGTCGGTGCCACAACATCAGTTTTGGAAAATTCAGAACGTCCATCTGGAGACCATGGTTTCGGGCCATTCGTTAGTCCAGCGTGCGCTCTGATTTCCTGAGATGTGTTCGCTCTCTTCTTCTTCTTAAAAAAGACGACCGGCGACTTCAAAGAATTCCCACTTCCCTGTTTTTTGTCTATGAGTATACGTTTTTTTGTAGAAATAATTACAGATGAAGAAGAGAGAGAGAGAGGAGCCTCATCAACCACCTTCAAACATTTATTGTAATCGGTGTTTCGGCGACTTATTTTCGCCCTTTTCAAAGTAGAAACTTAAAGTGTCTGTAGAAATTGTTTTTCGTTTCTATAAAAAGAGCGTTGTAAAATTTGTTAGAATTTTCCACGATAGAGGGAGAAAGCCAAGATGATAATGATGGTATTTCAATTTGAATCTACAAGAATTTTATTAAGTTGCACACACATTCTGCTTTAGTTAAACAATTCTGAGAGGATTTAAAAAAATAAATTAGAACTTTTTTTTTATGGATACTGATGAAGGCTACAATGTGGAATAACACATACTGCGTTCCGTGTTTACCCGGAATTGGTGTTGTGACATATTTATGTGATACTAGCGGATGTGTACCCGGCTTCGCCCGGGTTTTATCCGAGTGAAAGTTTGCCTAACGAATATTATATATTATGAAGTATAATAAACAATGTTAAAGATTAGTTTTAATTATTAATCAAGATTGTGTGTGAATATGTGAGAAAGATGTAATATCGTTGTTGTTTTCTTGGCCGACTGTTTTACATATGGTGTTATCTTAAAATTGCTTGTTTTGAATATTTTTTTAGATTGAGTTGAATGAATTGCTGATTTTTTTTTTTTTGTATTTATATATAAATAAAATTAAGTCTGTTGATTTTTTTGTATTTAATCGATAACAGCTAAGATACCCATGTTAAAGTTAGGAAAAATATTTTGATGTTAAGCAAAACCTGCTCCATCTCGTTTTACATAAATGTTGAAAATTTGGTCGAAATTGATGCATTGTAACGAAAGTTTTTAGCGAACACCACTTATGAAATTTCCATTTTATTAATATAGATATACCGTCATAACTACAGTTAATATTAATGCTAATTAGCTTTTTTTTGTCTCTTGGCGGCATTTCTACAACTTTCTCTGATGCTATCCGATGAGTCAGGGCTGACGTGGCTTGTTATGGAATGATCCACTTCCTGGGTCTCAATGCGCATTTGTATCATTTGTACTACCTCCCTGGAGATTTATTTGCATAACTAACATCTTATTTTCGTATTTGGCGACTTATTTGCATAACTAACATCTTATTTTTGTATTTTGCGATTTATTTGCATAATCAACATCTTATTTTCGTATTTGGCGACTTATTTGCATAACTAACATCTTATTTTCGTATTTGGCGACTTATTTGCATAACTAAAATCTTATTTTCGTATTTGGCTACTTTTTGCATAATTAACGTCGTTTTTTCATATCTGGGGGCTTATTTGCATATATAACGACTTATTTACATATCTTAAAATATATATTTACATACTTGGCTACTTATTTACATACGTGGTGCCTTGAATTATTTGTATGCCTGAATACATCTTCATAACTTGACTACTTGACCAAACCGCAGAGAGGGTTCAAGTCTAAGCCTATAGATCCATAGCCCATTTATTAATTTTGAATAATTGCAGTAAGGCTTATTGAAGACGTTTTTGATGATATTTTTTATGAAAAGAAACATAAGTGACAAAAATGTACATATGAAATGTAGTCGATATAATGGCACTTTAATATTTTGTTTGTTGCTTGAAAACTTATTTGCATAATTGGCGATATATTTACATGCTTCCTGGAATGATACACTCACTCTATATTTGTTTCATTTAAGTTACACGTGGCAAGACTCAACATAAATCCAAATAAATATTCAATACTAGCGGATGTACCCGGCTTTGCCCGGGTTTTACCCGAATAAAGGTTTGTCTAACGAACATTTGTTAAAACAATTCTCTATAAACTTATATAAAAAAAAAATAGATATATTTTGATAATTTGAAACTCGTAAATTTGAATCTCTCGATAAAGTGATCATTTTTTCCCTGTCCCTGTGTGCCGTGTCATTCTGAATTTTGGCTTTCGTAATTTTCTACATTACAAAATCATCGTTTTATCTAGTGAACATTTTTTCCCGGTCCCTTGAAAAATACTCGATAAGTTGAATAAAATCATGGTCTTTTATGGAAGATGGACGAAGTTCCCGGAGGTCACCCGCGAGGCTTTTTTCTTGTCTACTTGGCACAGCTGTTTTACCAACTCTGCCCCCGCGCGCCAGGACCTCTTGATCCCTCTGATTGGTCGGTGCGAACTTGGACTGTCCATCCGGCCGGCGGCCGGACGATTACATTCTCTCGACGGGGTGGGGCAGACCTAAGCCTATCTCCGTCGCAAGGCGGCGCTGCTTGCGAGTTAAAGCTACAAATCTGCAAATAACTTTAAGGATATTAAAGATATTCAAGAAATGATTTTTCAGAAACCTTCCCAGTACTATACTAAATAATTTCCCAAAGTTTCATGGCGTTCCAATGAGTGGTTTGGTCAGGCATAAAGGATAGACAGACAGACACACCCACACACACACACACACACATACATTCATTTTTATATATATAGATTATTAGTAACGCTTCAGTCTTAGCATTGCTATACCATCATCAGAAACGAGTGGTCCATTAAACTGGCGAAACCGCTGGGAGGGTTCACCACTGATGAGCCAGGCCCTCCCATTAATTTTCAATGCAGTAAGAGCTGTAGAAAATTGTTTCATTTTAAAAAGAATCATACGAGTCTATAATAGTTTCGAATTTTCATAACAGATGGCGCGCTAATGTATCATGAGATATGGTAGAAATACTGATACTAAAACTATATTCCGAATGTCCCTGGATCAATCTTATTTCCAATTGGCCATATTTTACAATAGATTATACACCTATCCCCCGATTTACACGGTAGATACGTTCCTGAGAAAAACGTGCAAATCGAAAATTAAAAATTTTCGCGAAATTTTTATGCGAATCAATACAGACACAGTGTGCGTGTGCAGCAAGTCAGCACATAAGCTTGAGATTCCTCGTGAGATGTGTACACAGCGCATGTGTTTAATAACAGTAGCATTTAGTATAGTGCGATAAAAAAAACTTATTTGGAAAACCGTGTAAATACGAAAACGTGTAAAACAAGTACCGTGTAAATCGGGGGATAGGTGTACTTTCCGAATTGAACGATTTTATTTTTGACTATTTAGCATTTGTTACTTCACGTTTGTAAACTTGCCGGTCCCAAGCCCGGATGAAAAAGGAGGAGGAGAGCAGTAACAAGCTCGCTAAAAAAATTGGGTTCAGCTGGCCCAGCTGATAGTACCCTGTAAGGGTTCCTAATCCAGGGATACAGGATAAGCAGCGTTTATACTCCATGTTAGGAGTGGCTGCACATGGCGTCTGTTCCTCATGTCAGAGGCGGCTATTTTTTTTTTTTTTTGGAGCTAAGTCGGCCTGCCACTGAGTAGTGCTCCCAGTCTTAATGACAAAGGCAGACGCATTCTACTTCACCCAGTCATGATGGTTGTCAAACAGACACCATCAAGGGTCACAACTTGATACCCTAATATGATTGAGTGGAGATAAGAAAGAAGAAGAAGAAGACGTTTGTATATATATATATATATATATATATATATTTTAATATATAATAATAAATAGTTATTTAATTTTATAGTCCAGTTTTGTATTAAGATTATCTTCACTATTATGATCATTTAAATTCAAATTATCAGTTTGCTCCTTAAGTTTTAAAAGTAGAATCACTGTTATAATTTTGTTATATAGTTTCTACACTATATATATATATAAACAGTGAGACTTAAATAAAATTCTCTCCTCTGGTATTTACCTAATATATTTGTCCTTATTACTACTTTTCTAACATGGGGAAAGGAAGGAGGGATTGCGGTATTGTTTTGTTGTTGTATGGCGAATCCATACAGGGCAATGGGCCCTAATAAAAGCCTTTTTGTTGTTGTTGTACTACTTTTCTACGCTACACATAAGTTTTACATTACGATGCACTAGCGCGCCATCTGTTATGAAAATTAGAAACTATTATAGACTCGTATGATTCTTTTTGAAATTAAACAATTTCTACTGCCCTTACTGCAATGGAAAAATTAATGGGAGGGCCTGGATCATCAGTGGTGAACCCTCCCAGCGGTTTCGTCAGTTTAAAATAGTTTCTAATTTACATAAGTTTTAAAATCAAAATTTAATTGGGTCATATATTATCGTCATAAATACGATGTCTATCTGTGATTTCAACTTGGAAACTGCCGTAAGTTGAGTCTTGTTTTTTTACAGCGATTATTCATTGCCTAAAAGAAGTAGAGAATCCAACATTTCAAAAAGATTTATATCTCAAACCTCCTAGGAATTACATGCAAAAACTGGCAAAATCTTGATAAAAATTAATTAATCTGTTATAATTATAAAGCACAATTTGGATTATAGTTTATAACAGTAGAAAACTTGATAACAGTACTATTTAAGAACTTGCTGTAATATTTTTTTCTCATTTATTCTTTTGTCTGATGATGGTGACAATGTTGTTACCGAAACATCACACACTAATAAATTATTTGGATTAGGTCTTATTTTCTTTTATTAATCTGTTATAATTAAGTAATCTGACATCCAATATAATGTATATACATTCTATCATCTATAAAAAAAAAAATCATAATAAATATTTACAAATCTTTATTCAAAATTTCTGGTTATAATTATTTTTTTAAATAGGCTTTAATCCACATTAAGTAAATATACATATTTTAAATGGGTTCTATTATTCAAAATATGATCCAATTTTTCAAATAAATGAATTATATATCATCGTGAGTAAGCTAGTTGAAAATGCTGCAATAGTAAAATTTACATATAAAATTATATGGCTTAAAGTGAGGATGGAGGATGTCATCATATATATTGATATAAAATATAAAAGAGAGGGAGAGAACTCTATGCAACACTATATCTTGATAATCAGTTTTACCCCCCATTTATTTGCATAGATAGAGTTAAACATCTATTAGTGAAACATATAGTCTCATGGCATTTGAAAATTACCCCGCATGTGTTTCTTTTAAACGAATAATCAAAATTTATTTTAAGGAGAAATAACGATTATTTCTAACCTTAGGGATGAAGTATGAAAGGATGAATTGTGAAGAGTAATGATGAACGGAAAAATAAAGTGTCCAGGGATGGGAATCGAACGCATTGTGCTCCCATCCCTGGACACTTTTATTTTCCCGTTTATCATTACTCTTCACAGTTCATCCTTTCATACTTCATCCCTAAGGTTAGAAATAATCGTTATTTCTCTTTAAAATAAATTTCGATTTTTCGTTTAAAAGAAACACATGCGGGATAATTTTCAAATGTCGTTTTACAATCATAAGCCGCATTATATTGTATTACATAATCTCATACTAACTTAGTTTGTTATTATGAAACTTAGAACTGGCTTCCATACTAGACCCGTTCGAGCTACGAGCTAATGTTCTTGTTTTAAATAAGAAACCAAGAACTATTTGAGTTGCATATTTACATATAGATGGTAAAAAGACATATTGGATTGAATAAAATATTTATTTGCCAATATTTCGGCTGGCTGAACGCCAACCTTTATCGAGGCATTACATTTTTGTATACACAAACTCATATGTACATATGTGCATAATTACTTGAATATATGCGGATCAGAAAGTTTATTTTAAAACAATACAATAAAACATAAATTTTCGTAGACTTGTAAAAGATATAAGAAAATATAGATATGATGATATTTGAAACATTTTAGTTCAGTTATGATTTTTTTTTTTTTTTTGTAGAAATCCTCAAGGGGGATTGAAGATAGAAACTTTGGATTTATCATTTGTTCCTTCTTTGAAGTCCTAAACAATAATCCTTCCAATTTCTTTTCAATTATTAGGTCCTGATTGGATTCAAGATAAAACGTGTATCACCAACAGACAAACATGTGCTATTTAATTAAATAAACCAAATCATATATACATATGTATATATTTAGAGCAAATAGTAATTCCTTTTATAGAATTTATTAATTTAAACTTTTTATATCTCTTTTTATCGAAAAATTTAAAGACTTTTTTTTTTCTATTCACAACTCAAATTACCTTTGAATAATCCAAAAAGTAACAACCCCAAAAAATGCAATTTTGGGTAAAAGTGATTAAAAGGATAATATTCTATGCATATAATTAATGAACAGATCTATAATTCATTATAAAGGACTGTGGCGTATGATTATAAAACAACACTTAAAGTTTCACCGCATAAGTTTCTTTTCTGTGAAAAATCAATATTTATTTCAAAGAGAAATATCTACTATTTCTAACTTTTTTGGATGACGTATGAAAGGGTGAAAATATGAAGAATAATGGTCTATATATAATTGGATGACGTATGAAAGGGTGAAAATATGAAGAGTGATGGCGAACGGAAAAATAAAAGTGTCCAGGGGCGGGAATCGAACCCACAACCTTCCGCTTACCGGGCAGATGCCATGTCCACTAGGCTACCCTGGACGTATTTCTCCGTTCGTAACTAATACTTAAAGTAACTTATAATACATTATAAAGGACTGCGGCGTATGATTATAAAACAACACTTAAAGTTTCACCGCATAAGTTTCTTTTCTGTGAAAAATCAATATTTATTTCAAAGAGAAATATCTACTATTTCTAACTTTTTTGGATGACGTATGAAAGGGTGAAAATATGAAGAGTAATGGTCTATATATAATTGGATGACGTATGAAAGGGTGAAATTATGAAGAGTGATGGCGAACGGAAAAATAAAAGTGTCCAGGGGCGGGAATCGAACCCACAACCTTCCGCTTACCGGGCAGATGCCATGTCCACTAGGCTACCCTGGACGTATTTCTCCGTTCGTAACTAATACTTAAAGTAACTTATAATACATTATAAAGGACTGCGGCATATATTGAAGTCCTATATTTGAAGCTATATGATAAAATAGATGTGAAAACATTTGGCTCGCTCATATTTTGAAATCTGTTGTTGTTGTTGCTTATTCTTCAAGTCGTTTAAACGATCTCCATTAGATTCCATTGTCTCAGTTTTTCTATTATAGTCCTGGGGTTTTCCCAGAGGTCTTTTTTGGAAGATTTGATACAATTCAATAGATGTTCAGGACTGGCAGGCTGGGAATAGCATTTGGGGCATTTCGGGAATGTTTTGATTTTTCCATTAAATTTGAGCATTCTAAGATGTCCTGTTCGTAATCTTGAAATCACCGTTTGTTCTTCCCTAGTAAGGGTGTGGAAAGAAGATTCGTTAGGAATGGGGGTGTACCAGAGGTGGTTTAGGGTGGATTTCCAGAGAGAGGTTTGTTTGTGGATGGAAGAAATTTCAGAATAGGTGAGTTGGGAGCTTTCAGGCTGGCCCTTACAGCCTTCTTTAGCCAACTGGTCATCCATCTCCTTGCCGTCTTTGTTAACGTGAGATCCATTGGAACGTGATCTGGCTTTCCTGTGAGAATTTTTTTGAGGACTTTGATTATTTTTGTTGTTGGCAGAATCCATATCTTTTATGATTTTGAAATCTACTAACATAAATAAATGCGCAAAAAACTGACAACCAAGTTTTTAATCACACCTAAGTTTTTACCTATTTCTCCACTTATATTATATGTATATATATTTCTTATATGTATATATATTTCTTATATGTATATATATTTCTCCACTTATATTATATGTAACTGTAATATATTGTCACTGAATATTTATTTTGAATATTCTGTTGTTTATCATCATAAATATTTGCATCACCCCTTACCATGCTTGTAAATTACCACTTGAAAAATCCTTTGACACATTTTGCAATATATAAGTTTAATTAATTAATAAATTAATTTTAATTAAGCTTTTGGAATACTTGTCTTCTCTACCTTGACACTATAACAGTTGATTTATAGTCCCAAAACATTTTTATTTTGCGCCATAAATTTCCAATACAAATATTTCCTTGGATAATTTTTTAAATTCATATTATCGTTTATATATTTCCATATTCCCGATTAGAATGAAATAATTTTAAATTCTTTTTACTGGTATCTCTTCATATAATAGGTAGAAAAACTTATGTGCTGACTTGCTGCACACGCACACTGTGTCTGTATTTATTCGCATAAAAATTTCGCGAAAATTTTTAATTTTCGATTTGCACGTTTTTTCTCAGGAACGTATCTACCGTGTAAATCGGGGGATAGGTGTATAATCTTTTGTAAAATATGGCCAATTGGAAATAAGATTGATCCAGGGACATTCGGAATATAGTTTTAGTATCAGTATTTCTACCATATCTCATGATACATTAGCGCGCCATCTGTTATAAAAATTCGAAACTATTATAGACTCGTATGATTCTTTTTAAAATGAAACAATTTTCTACTGCTCTTACTGCATTGAAAAATTAATGGGAGGGCCTGGCTCATCAGTGGTGAACCCTCCCAGCGGTTTCGCCAGTTTAATGGACCACTCGTTTCTGATGATGGTATAGCAATGCTAAGACTGAAGCGTTACGTATAATCTATATATATATAAATGAACGAATGTGTGTGTGTGTGTGGGTGTGTCTGTCTGTCCTTAATGCCTGACCAAACCACTCATTGGAACGCCATGAAACTTTGGGAAATTATTTAGTATAGTACTGGGAAGGTTTCTGAAAAATAATTTTTTGAATATCTTTAATATCCTTAGAGTTATTTGCAGATTTGTAGCTTTAACTCGCAAGCAGCGCCGCCTTGCGACGGAGATAGGCTTAGGTCTGCCCCACCCCGTCGAGAGAATGTAATCGTCCGGCCGCCGGCCGGATGGACAGTCCAAGTTCCCACCGACCAATCAGAGGGATCAAGAGGTCCTGGCGCGCGGGGGCAGAGTTGGTAACACACCTGTGCCAGGTAGACAAGAAAAAGCCTCGCGGGTGACCTCCGGGAACTTCGTCCACCTTCCATAAAAGACCATGATTTTATTCAACTTATCGAGTATTTTTCAAGGGACCGGGAAAAAATATTCACTAGATAAAACGATGATTTTGTAATGTAGAAAATTACGAAAGCCAAAATTCAGAATGACACGGCACACAGGGACAGGGAAAAAATGATCACTTTATCGAGAGATTCAAATTTACGAGTTTCAAATTATCAAAATATATCTTTTTTTATATATATAAGTTTATAGAGAATTGTTTTAACAAATGTTCGCTAGACAAACCTTTATTCGGGTAAAACCCGGGCAAAGCCGGGTACATCCGCTAGTATTGAATATTTATTTGGATTTATGTTGAGTCTTGCCACGTGTAACTTAAATGAAACCAATATAGAGTGAGTGTATCATTCCAGGAAGCATGTAAATATATCGCCAATTATGCAAATAAGTTTTCAAGCAACAAACAAAATATTAAAGGGCCATTATATCGACTACATTTCATATGTACATTTTTGTCACTTATGTTTGTTTTCATAAAAAATATCATCAAAAACGTCTTCAATAAGCCTTACTGCAATTATTCAAAATTAATAAATGGGCTATGGATCTATAGGCTTAGACTTGAACCCTCTCTGCGGTTTGGTTAAGTAGTCAAGTTATGAAGATGTATTCAGGCATACAAATAATTCAAGGCACCACGTATGTAAATAAGTAGCCAAGTATGTAAATATATCTTTTAAGATATGTAAATAAGTCGTTATATATGCAAATAAGCCCCAGATATGAAAAAAACGACGTTAATTATGCAAATAAGTAGCCAAATACGAAAATAAGATTTTAGTTATGCAAATAAGTCGCCAAATACGAAAATAAGAAGTTAGTTATGCAAATAAGTCGCCAAATACGAAAATAAGATGTTAGTTATGCAAATAAATCTCCAGGGAGGTAGTACAAATGATACAAATGCGCATTGAGACCCAGGAAGTGGATTATTCCATAACAAGCCACGTCAGCCCTGACTCATCGGATAGCATCAGAGAAAGTTGTAGAAATGCCGCCAAGAGACAAAAAAAAGCTAATTAGCATTAATATTAACTGTAGTTATGACGGTATATATCACATAAATATGTCACAACACCAATTCCGGGTAAACACGGAACGCAGTATGTGTCATTCCACATTGTAGCCTTCATCAGTATCCATAAAAAAAAGTTCTAATTTATTTTTTCAAATCCTCTCAGAATTGTTTAACTAAAGCAGAATGTGTGTGCAACTCAATAAAATTCTTGTAGATTCAAATTGAAATACCATCATTATCATCTTGGCTTTCTCCCTCTATCGTGGAAAATTCTGACAATAACTTCCAGTGGGATTTCAGGAGCTCCAGTTCAATTGCTCCTTTAACCCTTCTACTCTCCTCCTCCCCTCTTGGGACCCTTGGGCAGTCCACTATAAAGTGTTTGGCGTTTGCCCCAGGGCTCCCACATACGCATTTGTCGTCCGCTTTAATACCAAACCGCCATACGCCAATACGCCACCAGTCATGTGTCACAGAAGAGAAATTCGGCTCAAAGCCAGGGACGATATAGGCATCAAAGGCCCTTGCATCCCCTGTTTTCGCTGAAAACCATGTCACACAGCCAGAAGGGAATGATGCAATCTCATGCACCGAGCGGCCATTGGTAGGCCCCTCGCGCCCGCCATTAAGGTCTGGCTCCATGGGGTTGACCATTCACCCACAGGCGTCTCCGAGAGTTCATTGGCAAGGTTGCTGACCGAGCCCTCTCGTTCGGACTCTTAGTTAAACCCGTCCTACGCTCCAATAGGACTCCCCCCCCCCTTTGGCCCTCGAACCCTTATCCAGTACTCCCTGAATCTGCCGTCGAATCAAGGACCTCTGAGGTACTGAGGTTTACGCAGGGAACGCCGTGAACGCGGGGTAGTCAGGTGTCACAGGCAAAATCACCTCTCGTAAAATTATAACCCGACTGCTTGAAGCAGGATTCACTCTCGATTCATATGGAGAATTTCCTATTTCACGCCAAAAAACTGGTACTTTCCCAAACACAGCAGAACGTGTCTTTGGTATATTGTTGTGTTTAGTAATGAAACAATCCCATTCTGTCTTTGTCAAAGTGATGGCTGGCAACATCGGCGTTCTGAAATTAGAGCCAACCAGACGTTATTTCAAGACGCCACACTGATCCGACCCCTGGTGTTGTTGTATGGAAGCAATCAGCTATAACAGCTGTCATTGAAGCCCGCCAGTATGTAGATATGGTGGTGGTAAAGCCCATTATCATACCTTTTATAACTCAAAACAGTATTTTAACAAAACAAGGTCCATAATGCTGTCATCACAAGACAAACCTTGGTGATTATCACTCTCTAGTACGTTCCCTAGGATTCTCTCAAGGTGGGGAAGCCTCCCTTGCTGAAGAAATTTGTACATATACAACTGTATATATTTCCCTACATTTTATCTACCCTTTATTATATATTATTTTTTATTTTATTATATTTTTCTGTAACAATTGATTAGAGAAGAATCAATGAACATATGTGGGATGTCCCCTTGACACATCACAAGCACGAAATGTACCACAATTGACCGCGCGAACAAATAGACATCCAGGTATGGAGAGACATGCCCCAACATCCAAACACTTTTGGACTCAATACTTTCAAGATTTCGGCAGTGTATAGCTGTCCATGGTGGACATTCTTCTTATTAAAACTCCCTCATTACAGCAATAAACAATTCTTTTTATTTTTTATAAGCGTTTTGTCTATGCAAATCCATTCCAAAACTTTCATTATAATATTCACTAGTTCTTTCTATGGTTTACCCTCTCTATTTCCACACACTAGTGTATTTACATAGGAGCCGACATTTAATTCAAAAATCCGTCGATAGATAGCGCTCCGTTCGATATCGCTGTAAGCTAATTACAGCCGAGGGGAGCCGTATCAGAATCGCCATGTGGAAGACATTAGCTGTCCTGTGTCACCTCTTCTGCCACGTGGTGCGGGGACATCCTGTGACACCTACCATCGTAAGTTTACATATCCCTCTTATGCAAATTGAAACAGAATCTCGACTTTAATAGAATATAAACATTTTTAAAATAACTTTTAAAGTAAGAAACGCATTTTGGATCTATATAAAATTTATTATTACACTATTCGGATGAGCGAAACGTTCTTCGAAATAAAAATCCGTATAAGTATAAAATAGCTCTCATTTATTATAAGTAGGCATCTCTGTTGATTGCGATATTCTCTGAAAAGAAAACAGCAGAATCTCAAAGAGAAGACACTCTAGCTAGAGGACACCTCTCTATAAAGTACAGTTGACATCACCAAAATTACCATTTTTATCTCAATTATCTGCTCTCTTGTAAGAGGACACCTCTCTCTAAAGGACACTTTGATTCTGAAACTAGGTGTTGTCTTTTAAAGAGAGATTCTACTTTATAAAAAAATATCAAAAAACCTAACGAAACAAGTTTGTTTATAATAAATAAACTTGTTGCGTTATATATATTTTTTATAAAGTATATCGCAATTTTCTTATATCAAAGTTGAAAATGAGAAATATATTTTAAGCGCAAGTTTTTTACTACTGTATTTGAGAGAAAAAAATTAGTCCAGAGAAAAGTTTCTTGCAAAAAAAACTATAATTAAATTGAATCAAGCTTTCGAGCCTTGGAGCTCTTCTACAGGAGTAAGGTTAACACTCAATTCCTGTAGAAGATCTCCAAGGCCCGAAAGCTTTTGTGAGTCAATTAAATTATAGTTTTTACAAGACACTTTTCCCTGAATGAATTTTTTTCTCTCTTAAATGATATTCAATTAAAAAGACATATATTGGATCAAAATATCATTTATTTTATCAATATTTCAGTTGGCTGAACGCCAACCTTTATCAAGGTATTATAACATATTAATGTTTAAAATTTTACACAAATAAATTCACTGGCAATGTATTTCTTTTAAATATCATCAAATATTATCTCTACAGACCTTACTGCAATGATATGAGTTATTGAATGAGAGGGTACTCAATAACTCATATCATTGCAGTAAGGTCTGTAGAGATAATATTTGATGATATTTAAAAGAAACGCATTGCCAGTGAATTTATTTGTGTAAAACTTAACGATAGATGGCAATTAAATTTAGTTTACTAATATATATTAATGTTTGTCAACAACAAACTCAGCGCCACATAACGTCAATAGAATTTAATTTAAAAAAATATTTTTTGCTTATATTCAATGGGGAGAAAAAAAAATATTTGATAAATATATATTATGGACAAATGATAAATAATATTATTCAAGGAATTATTAAATTTGGAGTTATGATATTCTACTGTATCTTTGATTTCCATCTTAAAGCGATACAAGTATTGAAGCTACTTCAGACGTGTATGATTCTTTTCAAAATTAAAACAATTATCTACTCCCCTTACTGCAATGATAAATCAATAGGTAGGGTTCACCACTGATGAGCCAGGCCTTCCCATTAATTTATTATTGCAGAAAGGGCAATAGATAACTGTGTTTAATTCTGAAAAGAACCATACGTGTCAAAAATAGTTTCACTTTCTTATAACAGATGGCGCGCTATGCAACATACACAAATACATATAGCCTGTGCAATATGCAAATACGTTGTTCACCAAAAGTTCGCTCTATCAGAACTAAGAGAGCGGTTATTTCAGTCCGTGCCATCCATTCTAAAGGATTTCTCCAAAGTTAAAAATAAACAGACGGAGTAGATGTTTGTTGATTTAGAAAAATGTGCACAAATATTTGTGCACTTGGTCAAATATTTTTATAAAACGGATTCCTAGAAATTAATGAACACACCTCCTATCTCTCTCTCTCTCTCTCTCTCTCTAGAGGGAGGAATAGTATAATATTAGATAATTATATTTATATATGATTTTATATATATATGCATCACTGAAGAGAAAACTGTTTTGTTTTCAACTTTCTATAATATATATGTGTGTGTCTCTATGCACATATGTATAGCTTGCATATCTGTAGATTTTTTCATTTATATGTAAATATAGAACAATAAAGAAACTTATCCTCGGAGTTTTCATGTGTTACTGCAACCTATGTAAATATTTATTTATAACATAAATTTGATGGAGGATATTATTCGTTTTCCAAAAGAAGCACCTCTCCCTTTAAAAAATACATTGACACAATGATTCATCACTCCAGTACAGAACGTTATGGTGGTGATGAATAATTGGCCACACAACATCAGTTTTAGAAAATTCAGACAATAATCCAACAACCTATATACCATGGTTTCAGGCTATGGCCTTCATCAGTACAGGGACGGCTTTAATTTCATCCTACGATAGGGATTATGAAATCAATCGAATTATTTGCATATTCTATAGTTACAAAAGTTCTGTATAATGGTTTACACTCATGGACAGAACTTGAGGAAGTGGTAAGTATTTAAAGTCACTGGTCGTCTTTTTTTTTTTTTTTTTTTTGAAGGAGACAGAGGTTGTTCACACTTGGTTATCTCATGTTGTTTTCAATAAAGATCACTATAGGAGCTCCATCTATTATTTCTTCCTGTGGTGAATCTGTATAAGACCGATGATCTTAATAAAGCTTTGTGTGTATGAATAAAAATCACTGTGTATCAAATATCTTTCAGAATTATTGTCTGAATCTCAGTCCTCTTTGTTGACTACTCTTTTAACATTCTATAACGTTGTCTTTGTACGATGTGATGCCAAAATGGTGATGATTATAAATACATTAAAATACCATTCATTATAAAGAATAGATATATTTCATTATTTATTTGTTGTGTGTGCTTTCACGTAATTTATAATCTATATTAAATTATTTTTAGATAAATCAAATTCGTTAATTATTTCATGCAAAACAAAACTGACAATCTTTCTAGATTGATCTATCCGCCATTTTTGTTTTCAATTAATCGGCTGCCCCAAAAAAGAAAGAATTATAAATTACCAGATTTTAATTACTAGAAGGTGAGAATAATTAATGAATAAAGGAACTTTTTTATTTTACAGATTGTTGTACGGCGTACCCGCAATGTGATCCTGTCTGTAGTCATTAATAAACATTTTTTAGAATTCTCTCACGTCGCTAATTTTGAAATCTAGTGTTGGGGTATTCTTAATAAAAATAACGTGAAAGTATGTAGAGTAAATTTACATAAATTAATCTCAAATATATGTGAATTTTCACTAAATTATGAATATTGTGGCGAAGAAATAATTTATTATTTAATTTGATTTAATTATTCAATGAAAATATTCAACAGATTATATAAATATATATTACTCTGTATTTGTAAAATCATCATAAAAATATTTCTTTGCTTGTTTGTTCAATATTCTCTAGCTGTAGATAATTTTGTTGATAATTGTCGACTTGTCGTACTGACGTCATTAATAAATACTTTTATATCTTAAGATATACAAAGTCTTGATTTCTACGCTACAATATAGAAAGATAAAAATAAGCTGTAAAATAGAGACTTAATTATATATATGGTATAATATAATAAGGTGGGAAGAGAAATAATCACACCCCAAGTTGGAAGAGGATCCCAGGCAACCAGAGAGAGAGAGAGGGAGAGAGCCGGGCGTCCGTTCGTGTCGCACACAATCACCAACTGTCTTAATAGTCCCGAGGTTCCAAGTAACGGGCCCCAGTAGTCGCCCCTTGGAATGTCGCTGAGGTCTAAAGTGACCAGACTTTACCTTCCCGTCTCTCTCTGGGTCGACTGTAGGTTTGCTTTATTATTCCTGCAAGAGTATATATTATTACATATATTTTTTCTAAATATATATATAATTAATATATGTCTAACATAGTTTATAATTAAGGTAGAAAAATATTGATATAGGAGGTTATTTTATCGAATAGTTTATAATTGTGTGATTTGTTTAGAAATTAATATTAAAATTTTTATTGTAAAAAGTGAGCTTTCGAGCAACTACCAAGTTCCAAATAACTTTATTAGGTGCCACCGCTCAAAAAGAGCAACCTAGATCATCATATTTACTGTGGGGGATGTACAGGGTTTGTTCATTTACAATCATATTGATGTCGTTGGGTCCTCAGGTCCTTGGGGATATTGTTCTTTAAAGGTTTTGTCTGGCTTGTTTGATATTCAAGGTGGGTTTATTTTTCCTTTTTTTTCCACTTTTCGTCATTCTGGCTTAGTTGATGGAGTCGAGCAACAACGTTCTTCCTCTGGCTTATCAAAGTTATATGGAGAAATACAAACTGTTTTTATATAAATAGTTTGTAATAAATGTGAATCTCCTAATATGTGAATTAAATAAATAATGATATAGTTTTCTTGAGATGAATTTCTTTCAATTTTTATATAATTCTCAAGCTTTCGAGTATTTTTCATGCTCTTCTCCAGGACTACAAAATGAACAATAATGAAACGCGTTGCATTATTGTTCATTTTGTACTTCTGTGGAAGGACGGAGATGCCCTTGTAATATAATATAATATGTTTAAATATATTTGACCATCGACCAATATTATTGTTTTTTTATATAAATATGTAAAATACATCTATATTTATATAGCAAATTGACTACAAAACAAAAGTTTACTCTATACAGAAGTTGCATCCTCCCGATAGTAACATACGCACTCCCAGTTTGGTGCAAATATATATTACAACCACAGACAAAAATAGAATAAACGCATTTATGAGAATCTGCCTTCGGACAAGTATAGGAGCTCCATTCAACCTATCAAACAAGATACTGAAGGAGGACTTGAACCAACCCGATCTAGAAGATATGTACCAAACTTCCGTTAAGAAATTATACCTTCAAATGCAAAATTCAAATAGATATAATCCAACCATACAAGATATTCTACAAAATAAAGGAGATATCAATCCCCGATTCCGACGACCCGGCCCTGACACTTAGTTAAGAGCTCATCGCCCAACAGCTGCCCTCCTGCAAGGTCCGGGGGGACCACCTCTACTCCACGCCATGTGTAAATAGCCAGGACAAGGTGAATCGAATGTAACACCTGTAAATTGAGACGAAATAAATAAATAAATATTTATATATTATTAGTATGTTGCACTTTGTTAAATTAATTAAAATAAGTATTTTATAAAGATATATATTTCATCAATAATAAGTGTAAACAAAACATATTACAGCCCTAAAGCTTGAGAATGCAATATAAAAAAAACAATGGTTGCCTGTAAAGTCGGTTTTACGGGCGAAGATTTTACGTGACAACGGTAGAATATTTATTGATATGAATATAATTAAATTGCACAATAGGAACAAGGAATTGAATGAAAATAAGAATTGCACAAATTTTAACTATAGAAATATATTTTGTTTACTAAAACATTGTACATGTAAACTTAAACTTAACTAATTCCTATTTGAGTGATTTTGTTGAGGATAGGACGATGATAGGAGAAATATGAAATGAAAGGAAGTGTTTCTGCTGTAATGTGTCTTGCGAAAGTCAAGTCGATAGTTGTTCCTTTTAACGTAGTTGACTTAGAAACGTTTGATACGCAATCAAGATTATACGTATTTTTCATGAATTTAAGAAACGAGTTGTCAGGCTTTACGTTTTTGTTAAAATCACCACACAGAAGAATCGGTATACTAGAATCAACTTGCACGAACGGTGGCACGTACTGGCTGTTGTGAATGTACGGACCGAGTCCTTGCCATAGTAACATTCCAATATCCTGCATACTAGCTCCTGGATGAATATATACAGCACCGAGTATAAACTTGAAGCTAGTATTAGCGGCGAAGCAAGTAACTTCAGTCATGCACATGTCACCCTTGGTTTTAATGACACGAGTTACGTCTGTAATCGCAACTTGGAACACTTCCGCCGTAGATGTCGATGATAATTTACGATAGATCGCCACTCCACCAGCCGCGTTGGTATTTGAAAATCAAAACACTTATTCAGATCGAAGGTTCAAATTTTTGCTAAATAAATTTGAAATTAAATAAAATTTGTAATTGTAAATGATGAAGTTGAAAATTAAAACATTTACTTAAATTAGATGTTAAAATTCTTGCTCAACACAGTTTAAATAAAGTTTTCTTATATCTGCCACTTTTTCTTAATATTTGTAATTTTAAAGAATCAATTCGAAAATCAAAACATTTATTCAGATCGAAGGTTCAAATTTTTGCTAAATAAATTTGAAACTATTTAAAATTTGTAAAATAATAATTAATTAATTAATTAATTTTAAACTAATAATTTACTTAACACTATCAACATTTATCAATAGTATGACATAACCTATAAACTCAGTTTCTCAACTTTTGTGTCAATCTAACAATTAATCAATCAATCATAGTTTACATGAATCATGAAAATTTCTCTTATAGAATTGTAAATAGTTATAATATTAATAAAAAAAATTTTCTCTTCGTTTTATAACTATTTACAATCATAGTTTACGATAATGAAATATCAGTGTACAATTATTTACCTTTATTGTTGTAGTTGTTGTAAATGACGAATCTAAGCACTCCACATTTTCACTACAGACACAGCTGACGATACTTTAACCACACGTGTGAACTTGTATTATGACGCTTTCTTGTTTTTCCAACGCCAAGAACGTTCGAGAAAGACAAAGACAGAGACAAGCATGCGCCTAATTCTCTAGCGCTGCGCGCGCAGCTGCGCGCGCAGCACTCTCGTTCGATGACTCATCGTAACGTTACCGGGCGTTACACTTTTTCATAAGTGACTCCCAGCCGCAACCTAATTTAAGACGTTGTCACGTCAAAATGAAAATCAACTTATCTCTAAGATCATTATTTATTTAATAAACAGTTTGTAGTTCTCCACTTAACTTGTCAATCAATAGCTTAATCAGTTTGATATTTAGTTTCGCAGCTAAATTTCTCTCCTTGAGAGAGAGTGTCTTTCCTTTATTTTATATAAATTATGTAAATTTATTCAATGTTTAGGTCGAAATAAATTGTCTTGTCATCCTCATGTTGGTATTTCCTAATTTTTCTACGTGACGTTATTGTAGCGTAGATAAATAGGTAGCACACAACAGGACTTGAATAATATATTTATTAAAGGGTTATATTATATAGGTTACTAGACAGGTGACCCGGGCTTCGCCCCGGGATTGACCCGTGTGCATATCTACCCGAGTGATATATATTTAGATAAGATTTTTTTTAAATTGTTTGTTATTAGCATTTTATCTATTTGTTTGCATCAGCATAATTTAATCTAATCTTTGATAGAGGGCGCTGTTCGTGAGCTAAGTAGAATAATTTGAATATATAGTTTTAATAATTGATTTATATATTTTTTAAAATAGCCTATCGTCTTCCCCGTATTTTTTTTTTTTTTTTACCTATGTATGGAAATTTTGGTTTGAATTAGTGAACTACTGCGAATTTGTATACCGGACATACAAACAAACATACAAACATTCATTTATATATATATATATATATTATTATTTTATAATAATCCGTGTATATAGTTGACATTCTGCGCGCTCCAGGAAAACCTGGGTTATAAATATCTCTCCCTCTTTATAACAATTTATTATTCTTCAAATTAACGATACTTCGGCCAGTGAATAAAAAAGAGACAATAAAAAGATTTACTGGCCGAAGTATCTTTTATTGGAAGAACTATGAATGATTACGATATGATGAAACTTTACGATAATTTATCATAATAAGAAGGTAAATATATATTAAGAATTTTAAATAGATTATAAACACAAAATATTTATAAACCGCGTCTGCACGACAAAACAGTTTTTCTTTCTTCTGACTAATGTGAAACATTTTTCGAACGTCGCCACTGCCGCTAAGATTCCCCCATGGCAATGAATGATCGAGACGTTTCCAATATGATCCCACTGGCTAGGTATTGGGTAGAGCTAATGACATTATATATGATATAGGAAAAATTAATGAGAACAAATACTCTAAAACCATGGTTGTATCACAGAAAAATCATGGTAATTTTAATTGTATATTAATTTTTTCATATCACTTTCTCTCTGGACAGTTCTAATTCAAGCCGTTTGTGTCTCAGGAATCAATTTTGGGAATTAACCTGAAGAACTACAAAGCAGGTAGGTTTGTTGACAGAACTCAGCGCCTTGTCTGACGTTGTGACACCAGGACCTGCACTGAACGAGAACGATCTCCGCCATGCAGCTACATTGCCAAGTAAGTGGCTACACACGTGTTTGCCAGGAGAGTATGTAAATAGGTTCAATTATCCAATTATAAATCCGAATATGTAACTTGTTCAAATACATGCGTGTGTAGTTAACATCATGTTAACATCTTAATATTAATGCGAATAAAAGTGTTATGAAAAAATATGAGTAGGGTCGTCCCAAGGGTTGTATGCACCCGAAGTGAGGTTTCTGAATTTCGAAAAATTCAGACAAAAAGCCAACAACCTGTATACCATGGTGTCAGGCTATGGCCTTCATCAGTACAGGGGCGCCTAGGATATTATAACACATCCTACGAAGGAGTCATAGAACCAATCGAAATTACCAAAGATATGTTTAAACGACATTTGAAAATTATCCCGCATGAGTTTCTTTTCAACGAAAAATCAAAATTTATTCCAAGGAGAAATAACGATTATTTCTAACCTTAGGGATGAGGTATGAATGATGAATTGTGAAGAGTAATGATAAACGGAAAAATAAAAGTACCCAGGGATGGGAATCGTACCCACAGTGTTCCGCTTCGATTCCCATCCCTGGACACTTTTATTTTTCCGTTTATCATTACTCTACTATCATTTGATTTTTCGTTTAAAAGAAATTCATGCGGGATAATTTTCAAGTGTCGTTTTACAATCACAAGCCGCATTTTATTGTATTATATGTTTAAACTGTTAAAGTAGTAGTGTCGATTATCAGAAAACAAAATAAAATTGTGAGAGGATGGTATTCATATCCCAAAATAGGTACCTCTCCCTTTAAAAAGTTTGTTTTTTTTATTTGTCAATTTTGTATCTACTCTGCGTATTCACTCAGCTAAAAAAATCCACAAAATTAAAAGATGGATATATTAAAGTTAGATAATAAAAGGCATATATTGGATTTAAAAAATATTTATTTTGCCAATATTTTAAATCCAATATATGCCTTTTATTATCTACTGAATTAAGTATGGATTGCTCTATTTTCAAAATATATTAAAGTAATAATATAAAATAGTATATATACAAAAAGTGGCACCTCTCCCTTTAAAAGTACATTAAAACAATATTTTGGTTTATCCCAGTACACAATGTAAGGGTGTTGAAACAGAATGAGCCACATCAGTTTTGTCAAATTCACTTAAAGAAGTGGAAGGTCTTTTATATCGTCGGTCGTCTTTTTTTTTTTTTTAAGGGGACAATTTTGTTCACATTTGGTTATCTCGTGTGTCTTCAATAAAGGTCACTGTAATATCTTTCAGAGTTATTGTCTGAATCCCGATATACATGCTAAAAGGTTACTTAAGTTTTGTCTCCCCATGAGTGTGTATTCTATGGATTTACCTGGCCAAGACTTTGAACCATAAATTTGGGTGTTACAGAGACTTACCTGGAGTCCACCAAGACTCTCTCTGGACCGCTCTATCTGAACCTCCTCGAGGGCGACATCATCATTCCATCATCATTGTCTCGTCACGTCGTGAGTGTCACGTCTTTGTCTTCACTTTCTCTTCTCTTGATCAGGAAGGCCTAGGTCTCCAATGTCACAATACTTCTCTATCTTGAGCTCTTCTCTTTATACAGTAGAACTACCTCCCTGTAAATGACATCTCCAGATCGTGTAAATAAAAGTTGTTGATGGCTTGCGCCATCTATTGGAATAAATATCAACTAAACACAAGGTAATAACAACGCTGTTACCGAAACGTCACACACTATTTATCTATTTGGATTTGGTCTTATTGCCTTGTGTTTATAATCTACTAGCCGAATGATCCGGGCAACGCCCGTGTTTTACCCGATTGAATGTTTTGATTCAAATACTATTTGTTACAATTATAAATTGGCGCCTTATATAAATGCATATGTTAGTTAATAACTATAGCCTATGTGCTTTATCTGTCTATGTACTGTTGGCTTCCGTAGGCGTCTCTTACTGGGAAAAAGAAAGAGAGGATTCCATTTAGTTATTAACTTATATATGCATTTATTTAAGGAGCGACCCGCTCCAACACAATAATTACATAAACGAAAAGGCGAGTGGGGGGGGCAAAGGTGGCGTGACCGTAGCCAACCAATAGGAGGGCGCCATTCCAAAAAAAAAGCAAACGGTGACAGAGATGAAAACTGATGACTGATTGTTGATTAGGAGATGAGGAATGACGCTCGTAACTGTATATAGAATAATCCAAACTGTACCTTATCATTATCAACTAACCAGAAGACGTCTTTTTCTTAATACAGTAGAACCTCCCTGTAAAGGACAACACCTAATTGCAGAGCCAAAGTGTTCTTTAGGGAGAGGTGTCTTCTTACTAGAGATTTGCTAAATAGTAAAAATGGTATTTTTGGTGATGAAAACTGTCTTTTGTAGAGAGGTTTCCTCTAGCGTGAGTGTCCTCTCATGGAGATTCTACTGTTTATCGATGCCTTCTATCCAGTCTCTCTAATTCCAATTCTTTCTACCTTTCTCTCTTTTCATTTAGAGTACCCTCCAGAACACACTTTCTTCATTATTCTATTTCGTGCCTTATACACTCTTCTTTTGTCTTTTGTGATTTCCTTCAACACACAAGCCCAACACTAATGTCACATTAACTGGTGTGAGATCAGAGTTTATTTAAGATGCCCAGTTTTACTGATGTAGAGAATGTACACAGTCTTACTACTTGGACTAACTCAGCGCGATTGTTGGTTAGCCTGCCAAACTCACCGCCAGCCTGGAACTTTCTGATCAACTGGTTCAGATCTACAGCATACCTGCTGTGACTAGAACTTTAGACTAGACTTATTTTGGTGTAGCTGGCCTTTTGTATTTTCGTAGCTTTCTCTTATTTTGGTGCAGCTGGCCTTTTGTATTTTCGTAGCTTTCTCTTATTTTGGTGTAGCTGGCCTTTTGTATTTTCGTAGCTTTCTCTTATTTTGGTGTAGCTGGCCTTTTGTATTTTCGTAGCTTTCTCTTATTTTGCTGTAGCTGGCCTTTTGTATTTTCGTAGCTTTCTCTTATTTTGGTGTAGCTGGCCTTTTGTATTTTCGTAGCTTTCTCTTATTTTGGTGTTGCTGGCCTTTTGTATTTTCGTAGCTTTCTCTTATTTTGGTGTAGCTGGCCTTTTGTATTTTCGTAGCTTTCTCTTATTTTGGTGTAGCTGCCTTATTAGTTCTATGTAGTTGCCCTTTTGTTTTTGTGTAGCTGTCCTCTTAGTTCTGTGTAGTTGCTCTTTTAAATATGTGTAGCTATCCTTTTGTCTTTGCGTAGATGCCCTCTTAGTTCTGTGTAGCTAGACGTTCCAGGAACCGGGGTTATGTCTCTCCCACAGTTTATCTCTCTACATTCATGTCTCAACAGGAACTCAGGCGATGGTGAAAGTTTGTTTTATCTGTCGTTAATCCCAATCCACGAGAGTGTGTGCGATGTGTGCAGAAAGGTTTTGCTGTCCTGGAGGGAAGCAAGCTCTGGCCCAACGCCATCATCCCTTATGAAATTGACGCAAATCTCAGTACGTCTCTTTGGCGGAGTGTGTAGCTGGCCTTATAATGCTGTGTAGCTGTCCTCTTAGTTCTGTGTAGCTGTTCTTTTGTCTTTGTGTAGCTGTCTTTATCATTATGTGTAGCTGTTCTTTTGTCTTTGTGTAGCTGTCTTTATCATTATGTGTAGCTGTTCTTTTGTCTTTGTGTAGCTGTCTTTATCATTCAGTGTAGCTGTCTTTATCATTTTGTGAAGCTGTCCTCTTAGTTCTGTGTAGCTTTCCTTTTGTCTTTGTGTAGCTTGCCTTATTATTCTGTGTAGCTGTCCTTTTGTTTTTGTGTAGCTGTCTTTATCATTTTGTGTAGTTGTCCTCTTAGTTCTGTGTAGATTCCCTTTTGTCTTTGCGTAGCTATCCTTTTAGTTTGTGTAGCTGTCCTTTTGTCTTTGTGCATATGTCCTTATCATTCTGTGTATCTGTCCTCTTAGTTCTGTGTAGCTTCCCTTTTGTCTTTGCGTAGCTATCCTTTTAGTTTGTGTAGCTGTCCTCTTAGTTCTAGGGAGATGGCCTTTTTCTTCTGCGTAGCTGCCGTCTTAGTTTTGTGTAGCTGCCCTTTGTCTTTGCGTAGCTATCCTTTTAGTTTTGTGTAGCTGCCCTTTGTCTTTGCGTAGCTATCCTTTTAGTTTTGTGTAGCTGCTCTCTTAGTTTTGTGTAGCTGTCCTTTTAGTTCTGTGTAGCTGGTCTTATAGCTCTGTATTATTAGACTTTTAGATTTTTGTAGCTAGCCTGGTAGCATTACGTAGTAAGGTAGTTGTAGCCTTACGTACTACATTTTTAGCCATGTGTAGCTCGAAAGTCGCATACGCTAAAATCCGCCTTAAGCGGTCTGTCGGCAGGTAGAGATAAATGGCTGTAGAGGCAAACAATACAGGTTGTCACTCTACACTGATTTAGGGTACATATACTGGGTAACTATGGGACCGCATGGTTTTAATTGTATATAACAGGTTTCCTCTCTTATTATTTTATATATTTTATCTATTTATTCATATATTTATCATTATATAACCATATTTATTCATATTTATATTTATTCTGTATTTAACCTTATATAATCTTTTATATGGACATGGTAATAAAACAGTTTCAATCTCATTCTTTCTCTCGTAAGACATGGTCCGCTTAAGACAGGTTTTAGCATACTTAATTGTTTGATAATGCTGCCATTGTACATAGATAATGTGAATATGTGTACAGCTATCTGTAAAATCTTGTGTAGATAACATAGGGAAGCTGTGACACATTACAGTTCAGCTAGCGCTGTACTCATTCAGCTGTGGTTGTTCCAGATCAAGCATTCCGCACCACGATCGCCATGGCCATTGAGAACTACCATAACAAGACATGTGTACGCTGGGTACCTCGGGACATGGAGCGGGACTATGTCATCTTCGTCGAAGGGGACTGGTAAATGGACAAAGTCCTTCAATTGTCGCTTGGTCAGGAACACACCCGGGTTATACATGGAAATCTTGCCGGGATGATATTAATCTATAAAAGCATAACACGCCTCTCCCGTCAAAATAAACGTCAAAACTAGACGCCATCTATTGACCGTCCACATAAACTAGCGGCCTCGGGTCGGTAACAAATAAACAACACCAGCTTTGGCAAACTGAGAAGCGTTCACCTAGAGACCATGGGTTCAGGCTAATGGTCTTCGTTAGCCCAGGGCGTACTATATATTGTAACATAGTATTTATTAATTTTATTATTTTTTATTAACAGAGTGGTCATTTTTTTAATGTTTATATCTTGAGAATCTGTAAATTTCCCTCGTGGCTTATCTTTTGTTTGCCATTCATAGTTTGTCCTTGCCTGAAATAAATTGTTGTCTCCTTCCGAAATTTGACTTCCCTAATTTTCCATGTGCCAATATGCTTTTATCGATCAATTTCGTCCCGCCAAGATTTCCATCTATATTTCAGCCATAGATTTGGCCTAGCCACTTTGCCCCCTGTTGCTCGGAGGATGAGCCTGTCTCACATTTTGTTATCTTTATTGTTAGAAATTTTGCCGGGAAGGAATTGGTCTATAAAAACAAAGGTTGTCTCTCCCGTCTAAATAAACGCCAAATCTTTACCAGCTAAACACCTCTTTGACAGATTGTGAAGATTCCATTAGATCCATTGTGCATCTCATGGAATAAAGTCCGCCATAGGCTAACGAGGGCCATTAGCCTGAAACCATGGTCTCTAGATGGACGCTTCTCAGTTTGCCAAAGCTGGGGTGGCTTTGTCACCGACTCGAAGCAGCGTCTCAACAACAGCGTCTCCTCCCTATAATAGTCTCTATAGAGAGGTTCTAGGATGGCATTCAAGCTCTCTAACAACTCCTCTACCTGTTGTAAAGTGGTCTGTAGAGAGAGGAACCAATTTCTCGAAATATTTTTATTTTTTAATCTTTTTATTAATCATTTTGTAGCGTAGAAATCAAGTCTTTGTATATCTGGAGATGTGAAAGTATTTATTGATGACGTCACCACGACCAGTCGACAATTATTAACAAATCAAATTCAACTATCTACAGCTAGAGAATATCGAGCAAGCAAGCTAGGTAACTAAATGATGATTTTTCAAATATAACATAATAAATCTGTTTCCAAATATTTTCATTGAATAATTAAATAATAAATTATTTCTTCGCCACACTATAGTTCCAGGGTACGCTCTTCTTATTATCCTCTTATTCCTACTAGATGGTAAAATTTAAATAAATAAATAAAAGAGTTTGAAGAGCCGCAACACTTCCTTATTATTTTATTCGGAGCTTTCGAAACTTGATCTTTCTCAACCCTATAAAGAATATAAAAAGCAATAATCGAAAATTTCGTTATTATATAATAAAAATATAGTGAACTTGAGAAAGATAAAGATCCGAAAGCTCCTAATATATATAAAATGTTATTATCAATTTTTAGAACCGTTGCGCGGTGTTTTACACTATAGTGAATTGTAGCAAAATATAGTCAGGAGGACAGAGTTCCCCCCTCTTATCTGGACTGGACCGACAGGTCAGGGAAAACAGTGGCGCCACGTGGAAGGTAGAAATACTCAGTTCTCCACCTCTTGTTCTAACGGCTGGGTCGATTTGGCTCATGTACATAGTAACTCTTTTATTATATTTAAAATCTCTCATATAAAACTCATTAAATAGATATTTAAAGCCATTCGGAAGCCTCTATTTGATTATTTTTCCACGCAATAATATTTATTATTTTATATACAGATTATCATTTTCTTATATTTATACACTCATAGACAAAACATAAGGAAGTTGTACCTTTTACCATATATATCGGGATTAAGACAATAACTCTGAAATATATTACAGTGATCTTCATTGAAGATACACGAGATAACTAAATGTAAACAAAATTACATCTGTCTCTCCTTTAAAAAAAAAAAAAGACGACCAGCGATATCAAAGACTTTCCACTTCCTCAAGTTTTGTCCATGAGTGTATTTTGCTAATCTGTAAACTTCTCTCATTGACTTTCTAGAATTTTATAAATTTTGATTTGTTTCTGCCTTAAATACATTTACTTGTTACATCCTGAGAATTTTGTATTTTCCAATTTTCTACGGGACAGTATGTAAATAGATCCTATCAGGACAGTATGTAAATATCGGGTTGTATGCAGGTGCACGAGCGGGCCAGGCCGTCTAGGTAACGGACCCCAGTACATCACGATCAGTAGCACGTGTCTCAGCTACACGACAGCCGTACACGAGATGATGCACGCCGCTGGGTTCTACCACGAACACAACCGTCCTGATCGGGATGACTACATCAAGGTACTCTGGGAGAACATAGATCCAGGTAACCTCCTTCCCACAATGTTCCTATTTGCATATATATAGAGAGATGGAATGTTTTCCTGATGTCGAAATGTTTTTGTATAGATATACCATGATAAAACTAAATATAAGAAATACTCATGGAGACAAAACTTAAAGAAATTGTACCTTTTAGCATGTATATTGAGATTCAGACACTAACTCTAAAATATATTTGATACACAGTGACCTTTATTGAAGACACGCGAGATAACCAAGAGTAGAAAAAAAATTGCTACCAAGGAGCGTTCGTTAATTTACAGAAATCTCTGTATATTATTCTGTATAAAATTGTAATTATTTGACTAGATAAAAATATCTTGTTTTTTATAATCAACAAACATCTACTCATAGAAGAGAATTCCCCCGTAAGGATATTTTAGTCTATAAATAGAAAGTCTATTTAATAAACAAATTTAAATATATTTGCAGAGAGATTTTCGTTTTTATTCGAAGTATCAAGATTGTCTCTGTCTCCTTAAAAAAAAAAAAAAAAAGACGATCGGCGACATCAAAGACTTTTGTCCATGAGTGTAGTTGTGTCTAGAAGCTTTCAGCCATTTTATGAAGATGAAGCCGGGGACTGGGAACACCCTAGGACTGCCATATGACTATGTCTCCGTGGTCCACTATCACGAACGGGCGTTCTCCATCGACCCCGGTCGTTTGCCATCCATGGTGCCAGTTGATCCCGCCGTCAACTCCAGCTTCTCCAACGTCGACCTCAGTCCGGTACTTATATGCAAATCTTCCTTCTCTAGAAACTACCAGGAGCATTTGTTAATTTACAGATATCTCTGTGTAAAAAAACAATAGAAAAATAAAAGATAAGTGTTGATATTAAAAATAAAAAAGGCATCTCCTGACCACGAGCACATTTGCTTTTTAGATGGCAGAGCGCCATCTAGTGGAGCAAAAATAAACTAAACATTTATTTAGCTTGCTCCGTGATATTTGGCCAACCCAATTTCTTGATAAATCAAGAAAAGTTTAGATGGCGCTCTGCCATCTAAAAAGCACATGTGTTCGTGGTCAGGAGATGCCTTCTTTATTTTTAGATATCTCTGTGTTTCTATAAAATTATGATTATTTGACCATACCTCGTATGTAGCATGTGTACATGTATTCCTATGTGTGATGTGTGTTTTATAATCTCTCTGAGTCCTTCATTTTATATAAGTTTGACATTACTAACAAAATTTTATGTCCGTCCAGCTTGATATTCAGAAACTGACCAAGCTTTATAACTGTCCGCCTAAAGACACAACTAGTTACACTGCCCCCATCTAACAAAAAGGTACAAAATGTGTGCTTATACACTGTCATCTACTTTGTTGCAGTTATTTTCCATGGGAAAAGAGAGATTGCGAAATATTCTTTAATAAGAAATTGTTTTGTAACTTAAATGTATATCAAAATGTGTGTGTTTATATATTAAAATATATTTGATATTGTGTTTCAGCGCGATTTTGTTGGAAGATTATCGTATATTGTATTTGTATATAAATAAAAATATATATTTTGCATATTTTGTTTTCGATAATATATGCATACTGGCTGAAAACCCTAGTTTCGACCAGTTCTTCCCAAGTTAATGTTTGCCCAATTGAAATAATGTTTTACAACAAATATCAATCATATATTATGGTTAAACTTTTAATTACTCTTATTAACAGTGATGTCAACGATTTATCATCATTAATTCCCGATCCCCCACTCATATGCAAATTATTTTATTATTTGGATTTATTTGCATAACTTTGAATAATTGGGAAGATTTTACCGTTTAGATAACTTTGAATAGCCTATATTCAACCTTATATAACCTATGTGTTTGAAATTTCTTAAAGATTGATCCAGTAGCTTTGATGAGGTAAAATGAAGAAACATCCATTTAACATTTCATTTGCATATTTTAGTATATACACTTGGTTCTTTTTTTATGCGGTAGATGCGTTCCAGGGGAATCCGCATAAAAAAAATCGCACAAAAAAAGACATACATTTATATGTAAAATGATGGATACGTTCCATTTATTAAAAAAATCGCATAAAACCTAAAAAATGTTTTAAAATGCACCAGAAATCGCATAAAAAAGATTTATAAATAATAAGATTTAATTTTTTTCTCATCATATTTTAATAAATGGCACATATGTGTGTTAATAACAAAAACAAAACTTAATATGTAAAAAAAAAAAAACATAAACAAAACTTTATTTAAAATCATATTAAGAATGTTTTCATCATTATTCGCTGTCTGATAATGTGCGAACCCGTTTGTGGATTGGTGCAAGATCACTTTCATCATTTGAAGATAAAATTACGTCATCAGATCTACATGGTAATGCTTCTTTAGGAACTTCAGTGATTTTTTTTTTCTTTGACAAGGTAGTCAGTAATCAAACGCTGTGATGGCTTGACTAGTTCTTTGTAGAGTTCTCTGTAGCCAGACATACAAAATTTCAGATCACGTTGGAATTTTAAGGCGCGTTCTACATCATTATTATTTTGAATAAAAAAATTTTCCAATTTACCGGAAAGTTGAAGGCCTTCCCGAAGTAATTTTTCGTCCAGCGGAGTAACATCTTCCAGTTCGCTATCTATATATTGTTTCGAAATCTTTAGTAGTATCTACCATACTTTCCAAAATATCATCATCATTTAGGGCTTCGTCCACAAGCAATTCTTCTATATCATGCTCGCCAAAATCATCAAAACCTTCCCCACTTATTTCCTTAGCAATTGAAATAATATCTGATGTTACTATTGTTGTTCTATTTGATTCATTTCTCTTTGATACGCATTCAGGCCAAGCAGCTTTCCAACATGCATTTAAAGTTTGTAATTTTATCTCGGCAATTGCTAACGCAACATGATCTACACAGTTCAAGATATTAAATTGTTTCCAAACTTCAGTAACTGTTATTGTATCGGATTCCAGTTTATCGAAAATGAATTGGAAAGTGAATTTTACATAATATTTTTTAAATGTTGAAATAATTCCCTGATCTAATGGTTGAATTAGGCTCGTTGTGTTTGGAGGGAAAAAACTACCTTTATATTTGGATGTTCTAAGTTTGGATGACCTGGTGCATTGTCAAGAATTAATAAGATCTTAAATTCGAGACCCATCTCTTTCATATAATTTTCTACTTCGGGTACGAAGCATTTATTGAACCATTCAGTGAAAATAGCCGTTGTTACCCAGGCCTTCTTGTTTGCCATCCAATGTACGGGCAGTGTATTTAAGTCTTTTCCTTTTAATGCACGTGGTTTTAAAGATCGATTTACAAGCAGCGGTTTTAACATTCGATCGCCAGATGCATTGCTGCACAGCAATAAAGTAACTCGATCTTTCGCAGCTTTAAAACCACTGGCATTTTTTTCGGACTTTGCAATGTAAGTACGGGTTGGCATTTTTTTCCAAAACAATCCTGTTTCATCAGCATTGAAGATTTGATGGGCACAATATCCTCCATCTTTAATAATTTTAGCCAACTTTTCAGGATATTTTCTAGCAGCTTCTTCATCTGCAGAAGCCACCTCACCTTTTATTTTTAGATTATGAAAAGAATGTATTTTTATAAAACCAGTTAACCACCCTGTGCTGGCAGAGAATTGTGGATTACTTTCACGTGAAGATGTAGATGGCTCTGATTCTTTTAACTCCTTGTAAAATTTAAGGGCTTTCATCTTGATTAAATGTCCATCTAACGGAATTCTTTTTTGAGTTAAATCTTCAATCCAAATTACGAGAGCCTTTTCTGTTTTTTTCTATTAAAGTGCCTCTAGAATATGATGAAATTTTAGAACTCAAATTTGTACCAGATCTGACTGATCTTATTGCCGCTTCATTTTTTTTTATTGCTCTTATAGTAGATTCGCCTAAATTATAACGTTTACCTATTGCTGTTGATCTTTCTCCTTTCGCCAAGCAATCGAGAATTATAATTTTGGTTTCTAGCGAAATTGCACTTCTTTTTTGTTTTTTATTATTGTCACACATTTTCTTTAAGAGGACTAAAAATTATAGAAAAAACTTAATGTACAATTACGCACTAAAATTATTCAAAAAACTTACAATTCACTAGAGTAAATTTATCTTCCGGTTTTCGGTAGTAACCTTCTTTCACAAAGTTTTATTTTCTAATGCTTTCCAATATGCAGGCTTTTTTAATTAGTTTCATACAAAAACAAAATGCAGCATAAAACACGCAATTTTAATGAGGTATTTTTGTTTTTGTCTCTTTTGTTTTTAAGAACAAATCAAGAGAAAACATGTCAATAAAAGAAAAAAGAAATTTGTAACGGCAGCTGGCACGCCGGCGGGTTTTCAGTTTTGATTTCGGTTTTGCACGAGTTGTGTAAGACACCGGCAGGCGCGGAATAAAAGACATTGGAACTTCCCCTCTACTGTTTGTTGGATAACTTAACATACAACCAGGACGTTACAAAATTCTTTCTTTGTATTGATTGCGTAATAGTAGAGTTGTAGTTGTTATTCTTATTCGTTTTCAGAAAAAGTGAATCACCAAAAAAAATTTTCGAAATTCGAATAATTTTTTTTTTTCTTGCACCGCATAACTCCAAAACCGCATAAAAAAAACCGCATAAAAAGAGAACGAAGTGTATATGTACATTTGGTCAAATACCGTTTTTTTTTTTTTAAATACCTGCACCACGCTGACGAAAGCCAACAGCAAAAACGCGCATATTATTATCTTTTTTTTGTTAATTGAAGAAAAAGGGGAAGGGCATTAGCGCCAAATTTCTAAAATATATAAAAAAAAATAATATTAAAAGATTTATTCTGATAGATGGCAATCTTCCATCAGCCAATTTTAATTGCACAATCAGAATTAGTTCTATGTGATCACCCTTGTGATATACTGGTCTTTTCTCTATTATATATATGTAAACTCTATGTCCTTTTTTACATATATTTCTTCAATATTTTTTATTTAAATTTACACTCAAACTATAACACTAAGCAAATTATAGAAAGGTTCATATAAACCTCTTTTTGTAGTGTTAATTCTTGCATTTGTTGAAGGACACATGTCTGAAAACTTGTTAAGTCTAAAATTTTGATAAAATATAATTTCACTAAATCTTCTTGTTTCATCGTTAAATATTATATTAGGGATTGTCATCTAAGTTATTAGTTTTTATTGTTAATTTTATCTAAATGTTCATCTTTTTTTGCAATGTTAATATATGGGTAAAAAGATACAAACATCAACATTTTGTATAAAATTGTAAATAATTGTTTCACACAACATAAAAAAAAAAACAATAAAGATTTATGAAGAAAGAAAATTGCCTTGAAGTTATGTTTCTGGTACAAATTGAGAATACCAAAATTTTAGGTTGGATTTTGATCAATTCAAGTTGAGAAGACTTCATCACACATTTTGGCATGCATTAGTTACACTAAACAAGACTTTTGGGAGAGGCCGCTGCTTATCATAAAATAACTCGAGGAGCATGAACTCAAGGAATTCGTGTAATATTTACACAAGGGGATAAGAAAGAAAAACAGACTTCATAAAACTTTTAATAAAATGTGAAAAAATATACAAAAGAGTGAAATATTGTACTGAAATCATAGGTGGATAAATTAATAAAAAGGCATCTCCTGATCATGTTACTAAAATTTGTTGATGGCTTTCGTCATCTGAATTTGGCCAATTCTAGAATAATTTTTAAAAATCAACGATTATAGTTTATATTTATTCCGATAGATGGCGCAAGCCATCATCAACTTTTAGTTGCACGATCAGGGGATGACTTTTTATAAAAGTTTATTGTCCTTGACGTTTCGACAATCCACTGTCGCTCTTTTTCAAAGGTGGAAAAGACAAACTTTGCTTAAAAGCTTTTCATCTTGAAAAAGGATGACAGTGGTTCGCCGAAATGTCGGGACAATAACCTTTTTGAGAGTCGATAACTTTTGAATGGTGATCTGGTACAAATGTTTCAAAGATTACCATCAGATAGATAGTAGATGAATTAATTGTTTTGCTGATAAAAAAAATTGCCGGTAATATATAACTAATTGAAATTACACTCATGGACAAAACTTAAGGAAGTGGAAAGTCTAATGTTGGCGGTCGTCTTTTTTTTTTTTTTGAAGGAGACAGAGGCTGTTCAGACACTTGGTTATCTCGTGTGTCTTCAATAAAGGTCACTGTAATATCTTTCATAGTTATTGTCTGAATCCCTATATATACATGCTAAAAGGTACAACTTCCTTAAGTTTTGTCCATGAGTGTATATATGAAAAAGTTGCCCTAACATTATGATAAACATTAAAACATGAAAAAAAACACTCCATAGTTTCTTTGTTGCTCTAATTTAACATTGATTGATTACAAAATAAAAACATCAATTTGAAAATATTTTATTGACACTTTAAATATCAATACATAAGCAATACAACCATTAAACACGGATGTTTCCTTTACACACAAAACAAACTTCTACTATCCTTACTGTGCGATGGAAGTTATTGGAAGGGCTTGGCTCATCAGTTGTGAACCCTCCCAGCAGTTTCGCCATGGAGGGGCTTCCCACTGATGATCCAAGCCCTCTCAATATTTTCTATCGCAGTAAGGATAGTATGCTTTATTTGTAAAGGAAACATTTTCGTGATTAATGTTTGTATTTCTTATCTATATTTGGCGCGTTATATTGCTCTATCTATATATATAAAAAATGAATGTTTGTTTGTTTGTATGTCCGGTATACAAATTCGCAGTAGTTTACTAATTCAAACCAAAATTTCCATACATAGGTAAAAAAATACGGGAAAGACGATAGGCTATTTTAAAAAATATATAAATCAATTATTAAAACCATATATTCAAATTATTCTACTTAGCTCACGAACAGCGCCCTCTATCAAAGATTAGATTAAATTATGCTAATGCAAACAAATAGATAATGCTAATAACAAACAATTATAAAAAAAATCTTATCTAAATATATATCACTCGGGTAGATATGCACACGGGTCAATCCCGGGGCGAAGCCCGGGTCACCCGTCTAGTATATATATAATAATCAAATTTGAAAAAAACAAAATACTAATAAAAATATAAAACATGGAAATAACTTTTGATCTACAAAACCAAACTCAATTGTTTGAATTGACATACACCAATTTCTATAGGAAGTTTAAAGGAAAAGTAATGCTTGTGGTATTTTTTTTTTTGTTATTGCACAAAAGGACTATCTCTTATTTAGTTCTTCAAATGAGCCCCTTAATGGCGAAACCGCTAGGAGGGTTCATTCATTGATGAGCCAAGCCCTTCCAATAACTTCCATCGCACAGTAAGGATAGTAGAAGTTTGTTTGTTTGTTTTTTTTTTTTTGTAAAGAAAACATCCATGCTTAATGGTTGTATTGCTTATGTATTTATATTGTCAAGAAGCCCCATCCAGATGGGACACCTGTCAATCATCCCTGAACCCCGGGGGGAACCACAGGTGTGAGGGGTTCTCGGAAGCTGATCTGTAAATAAGGAAAACGGGACGGTGGCTGACATGAGGATTATCTTTAACTTGGGGTAAGTTGTACTCTCTCTCTCCCTATAAATACCCCGTATAATAAATTAATTATTCCCAAATTTGCCCTTGCTTTATTTATCTCCGCGACAATATTTACACCGTCAATCCAATATTTTCAAATTAGAGGGCTTGGCTCATCAGTGGTGAACCCTCTCAGTGATTTCGCCAAATGAGGAGGTTCACCACTTATGAGCCAAGCCCTCTCTCATTCAACAACTTTTATCATTGCAATAAGGTCTGTAGAGATATGATTTGATGATATATATAAAAAGAAATACATTGTCAAAATATTATTGTTACAGATTTTATCGATAGAAAGTAATTAAATGTATAAATATCATTTCCCTTCTTTGATTGTGTAAAAAAATATATATATAGAAGAATTTTGTTTTCATATCTATTATGTAAAAAAAATAGTACAAATGTGATATTTAATTAAAAAGGCCTATATTGGATCAAAATATCATTTTTTGATCCATACAAGTCGGTGGACGAGCGTGTAACACCCTCGATTCCCGACAGTCATGAACCGGGATTGAATCCCACGGTAACATTTTGTTTAATATGTGAATAACCTTCACATATTATTCACTGTTTCAATTATCATAAAATAGGTTGCTCTTGCTGAGCGGTACCTAATAAAGTGATTTTGAACCTGATTTTTTTATCCAATATATGCCTTTTTTAATTAAAGATTTATTTATGGATTGCTCTATTTAAAAAAAAGTGATGCTGTACTAGGATAAGGTTAATGGAAGTTATTGGAAGGGCTTGGCTCATCAGTGGTGAACCCTCCCAGCGGTTTCGCCATTAAGGGGCTCATTTGAAGAACTAAACAAGAGATAGTCCTTTTGTGAGATAATAAAAATACCACAAACATTACTTTTTCTATAAATTAAGAAAAGAAAAAACACGATAAGGAGATACCTTTTTTATTTTCTCTATTTATTATGATTTGCTCGAAAGCTTGCAACTCTTCTAAAAATAAATAAAAGAAACTCTTTTCCCAACAATCTTTTTTCTCATTTAAAAAATAATTGAATTTTTAAAGGTTTGATAATCCATCTTATATATAAAAGACATGTAAATGATATTATAAAAATATTTAGTTATTTATATCAAAAGGTTATTAATTTTAATATTTTGTTACTTATCAAATTCTCATCTTTACCTCAATTTTTTAAAATGCAAACATGGATTACAACTACCCATAATTTCAACTGCAAATATACCAGTCGTCTATTTCCTTGGACTGCCCTCTTTCAACAGCACTGCCTTGTTGAATCTACCAAGAAACAAATCGGCCTGAAGATACTTGGTGAACTGATTCACTAAGGTAAGCAAGATACTAAACCCAAGGATAGCTCGGGTAGTTGGCGATTTACAGATACCCTCTAGAAGCCTGAGTTTATTCATATGTTACTATTACTAAGGACCAAGTAATTGCGTTCTGCTCTCAAGGAAAACTGGGGTAATCTATGTAACTTTATAAATAAAGTTTGATTTATAGGAAAATATATTTCCTTGTCATAGCGAGGTGTGCCTTTCTTAATTTCTCTACGTGACATTTTGGTGAAAAATATTTTACGTAGATTAGAAATGACAAATCGAAGATCACTGAGCTGATCTCGAGGTGGGGTGGACTCCATTTTGTAGGGACAGACTGCCACCATGCCCAAGAACTTTTCTTTAGAAAGATGTTTGTCCATAATGACGCAATAACTACAAAGCCATTTATTTATATATGTTGTAATATGGATAATCCACTTATTACTGTATGACAAGCTAACCAAGGGGCCAAGAACCCAGGATGAAGTTTGGGAAAGATTTATGGACTCCAGCTGCGGGAGATAGCCTATGGGAGGGGGAGACAGGCACCGAGACGTTATTCCTGTGTGGGAGTGTGACATCAGCGGTGAGAGAAGGGGCGGCAAGTTGTCTCCAGGAGTGCCATGTGGATGATCCTGGAAGAGGATGTCAGAGAAGCTTGCCCGACCTGGACGGCTGTTGGCGAGGAAGATCTTTCTGGTGACGGACATTGGAGGCAAGTTTTTATAATCCTTAATTCCACTAGCAGCTACTCTTTATTAAGTACGTCGCGCTAAGCTGTATCTACATATAATCCCTCTTGATATTTAGAAGCTTTGTAAACATTTATTGCATAAAAACTTTAAATTGACACCTATTATGTTTTGTGCAATAAATTGATAAATAAAGAGCAATTTCTCGAAATATTTTGCAGAAATTGTTTTTATTTTCAAGATCCAGGTACGTCCTTTTTTATATAAAGATTAATTACTTTTCATATAAAATGAAGGAATTTAAAAGCACGAATGTTTCTTTTATACATAATACAAATTTCTACTGCCCTTACTGCGATGAAAAATATATTGGGAGGGCTTGGCTCATCAGTGGTGAACCCTCCCAGCGGTTTCGCCAATTTAATCCACCAGACCGCTTCTCAGAGCTCTAATATTGTGTTGGACGATTCTGCTTATATACGCGGCACTGAAGGGTGGAATCTCAGAAATGGTTTTCAAGAAAACTATGGACATAAGCTTATAGGACAGTAGAATTACATTCAAATATTTGCATCGAGCAATGCTCTTCCGCAAACAATAAAGACAAGGTCAGTTAGGCATAAATTAACACAAAGCAATAACGCGCCATTTCTATAAAAGAAACATTCGTGCTTTTAAATTCTTTCATTTTATATGTATAGATGGCGCGTTATTGCTTTGTGTTAATTAATTACTTTTGATCAAAATTAATTCTCATCCTAAAATTTGTCATTTCTAATTTTTCTACGTAACAATTTTTACATATAAGTAACATTTTCCAATGGACATACTATACCGTTTAGAAAAAAATAAAGCAGTTTTACTGCTATTTTTCAAAAATAAATAAAAAAAAGCATTTAGTTCGAACCGAAAAAAAATATTTAAATTTATAATTCAAAAGCACATTATAAAATATTTAAAATCTAAGTCTTTATATTCATTTTAAAAGCTTATGTAAATCTTCAAACTCTGAAAAAAATATATTTTAAATTCTTCGATTAATATTTATTTTTGCTTTTGAAAATTGACCCTCAAGTTTACTTCTCGATCCAATGTTTATAAAATATTTTTTGTATTTAAAAATTAATTTATCTTTTTCATAAATATAAATTAATTATTGATTTTATTTATATCAAAAATGATATTATAAAATGAATTTTCTTTTTTCAAAACATTTTACGTTTAAATTAATTGGGAATTTTAGGAATATTTCGCGATGTTTAGCAAATTATACCAGAAGTGATTATTATTCAATACTAGGGGTTAAACAAGGTGCAACTCAAGATGAAATTAAAAAGGCCTATATCAAGGTAAACACACCGTATTTAAAGGTCACATGCAAATTCTAACCAATATGTAGATATAAATATCCGTATAAGTTTTAAATAGGAAACTATAAGAAAGTATTTAATGAAATTTAGGGTACGCCACTTGTTTATATAATTATATTCAGTAGAGAGATAACCTTTTAACTTAAATGAGATAAGGCACAATTTGGATTATAGATTATAAACACAAGGTAATAAGACCAAATCTCCAAATAAATAAATAGTGTGTGACATTTTGGTACAATGTTGTTACTGAAACATCACACACTATTTATTTAGTTAGATTTGGTCTTTTTATCATGTGTTTTCAACACTATGGTTCCATAACTCTGGTCCAGCACATGCGATGTTACCATGGTGTTCCAGGATTGAGAGCTGTGTGTTGTCCTGTGCAGCAATGTAAGCTGCATCACCCTGACCACAACCTCCAGGACAAAGCCAGGGCTACTGAGAGATTCAAACTTATCAACGAGGCCTATAATGTGAGTAATTTGCATATACCTCCACTCAATCCCCTATCTGCATACCTCATCAATATTGATCCTTGTGAACTGACACAAGTCAAATGTGTGTCTATACTTTAAAATATCATCATTAACACTATCTACACAAGGTAATAACACCAAATAAATATATTGCTTGTCATATACTATTTATTTGGATTTGGTCTTATTACCATATTGTGTTGTATAAACACAAAACCTTGTGTTTATAATCTATAATCCAAATTGTGCCTTATCAATAACACTTTTATGGTACAATTTGGATTATAGATTAGAAACACAAGGTTTTTTTTTTTTAATTATTATGTATGTGTATACATGGTACAGGCCATGATAATCATGGTGGGTGTTTAGCGACTGTTTTTACTTCGAATTTTGCACTTACAATATTGTCATTTATTAAATTTGACAATTTGGCATTTCAACAGGTTTTGAGAGAAATATGCAACTTATATACATATTGGTTATTTACACATCTGTATTTACATATAAAATTCATTTCACTTGAAAAAAAAATACTAAATAGCTTTTCAAAATTCTTATTTACATACATATCTATTATTGCAAAATGGTTTCTCTCTCTCTATATATATATATATTTACATTTTTTTAGATATTTACAACTTAAGATATAATGAAGACAATAATGTACTTATATGTAGCTATAAGAAAATAAGACCTAATCCAGATGAATTAATAGTGGGTGACGTTTCGGTAACACACTATTAATTCATTTGGGGATTAGGTCTTTTTTTTTTTTTGTAGCTATAATCCAAATTGTGCTTTAGCATACTTATATGTACAGTTAAACCTGTCTATAGCACCCCCTCTAAAGAGTGCCTTCCTATCTATAGCGCCCGATTTTAAACATTATACATTAAAAGTGACCTGTCTATAGCACCCTATTTTAGTGAGTCCCAAGAGGAGGCGCTATAGACAGGTTTAACTGTAGTTTGATGACCTTATTATTGATCAATGTAGTACAGCCCCCAATTAGTAAATATCCATTTATCCTCAATCCTCAAGGTAATAAAACCAAATAAATAAATAATGTGTGATGTTTCGGTAACAGCCTTTTGTTACAGCCTCAGTACTTTTGTCTGATGATGGTAACAACACTGTTACCGAAATTTCACATACTATTTATTTGGATATAGTCTTATTACCTTGTGTTTCTAATCTATAGTCCAAATTGTGATTTATTATTTACCTTAACCATTCATAGGCTGGCAGTATTCTTGTTTTCTCAGAGCATTCTTTCTATAGCTGTTAGTGTTTTAATGATATCATCTCCTGTCTTTTCCTGGTCTATCTTACCTCCAGTAATACAGTTAACTCCACTCTCTGAATGTTTTCGAAAAGGGTTTCCATGTCACCCAGGAGGTATTTGCTCGACACGTTAGCCTTTATTTATATGGCGCTTCGCCTCCCGGAAAAGCCCTATTCCACTCTTCCGGCACAACCAGAGCATCCAACTTGCTCGAGATGACTCGGCCGAGCTAATGGTCCAGGCCCTGCCAGGAACTGGTCTGCTGATGCTATGGACTCTGTCTCAAAGAGTCGGGGGAGAGGAAGACAAAGCCTCAATATCTGAGGAAACAAGTATTCTTCTTCTTCTTTCTTATCTCCACTCAATCATTCATGACTGGGTGAAGTAGAATGCATCTGCCTTTGTCATTAAGACTGGGAGCACTACTCAGTGGCAGGCTGACTTAGCTCCAAAAGAAATGGCCGCCTCTGACATGAGGAACATGTGCAGCCACTCCTAACATGGAGTACAAACGCTGCTCATCCTGTATTCCTGGATTAGGAGCCCTTACAGGGTACTATCAGCCGGGCCAGCTGAGCCCAGGTTTTTTAGTGAGCTTGTTACTGCCCCCCCTCCTCCTTTTTAATCCGGGCTTGGGACCTGCAAAGGCAGAGTTAGGAAACAAGTAAATTTGGACAGTCTCACTCTCCGAGTGTCTGACAAGATGTCCAAACATGCTCTCAATTGTTTCCAGAAAACTTTCCTCGATCATTTTCAGGACATCTTGATCTGTCAATCCATGATATTATCATCATTCGGTATCAATACCACATCTCCTGTAATTTTTACCATTTCTGTCTCTATCTTAAAAGTCCAGGTCTCAGAAACATATGAAGATTTTTGACTTCAAGCTTTTTTTTTTTTTGATAAAGTTATTTTCAGTTTTAAGTGACATGGCTTTTGTTTTTCTGTGAAAAATAAGGCACTTCAGCCAGTTAGAGTTTTTTTTTTTATTTTCTCAACGTTTCGACAAAAATCTTTTGTCTTCGTCAGGAGAATTTTTTTTTTTTTTCTCCTGATGAAGAGAAAAGGTTTTTGTTGAAACATTGAGAAAAAAAAAAAACTCTAACTGGCCGAAGTGTCAATTTTTCACAGAAATATGAATACCGGCCAGGCAGCCTATATACTGTATATCAGGATGGCTTTTGTTGTTATTGTTGTGTCCTACTCTTCATTAGAAAATGGATGCCGTTGTTATGTTAGTCACCTTGGACCAGAATTTGGTCAAATATTCCAAGGGTCCACTGGTGTGGTCGGACTTCTCACCCCACATGGCTTTTGATATATTTATAAACAAGGTGTATCTGGATTTATGTGAAGAGAAAAAAAAAAATTCTGTCAATATGTCCACAGACTTTATCATTGGAGCTGTTGAATTCTAGATAATACAAGTCTGTTTTAAACACAAGGTAATAAGACCAAATACAAATAAATAGTGTGTAACGTTTCGGTAACAGCCTTGTGTTACCATCTTCAGACAAAAGACAAAAATCATTCAGTACTTTTGTCTGAAGATGGTAACAATGCTGTTACTGAAATGTCACACACTTATTTATTTGGATTTGGTTTTATTACCTTGTGTTTATAATCTATAATCCAAATTGTGCCTTATCACAAGTCAGTTTTGATATTAAAAAAAAAATAAGAAGAAGAGAGAGAAGTATCCTACATAAACAAATAGGATATCACAATCCAAGATAATAATTGTGAAAAACACATAAAAAAAACTACAAATATTTCTTCTTACAATGAATTTCTCTATGGTGTGCTGCACTAAAAAAATAATAATAATAAAAGAGGCATTCCTTCCCAACATACTCTGTTGATTTGTAGGCTCTCTCCCAGAAAGACACCAACAGCCAATCAGATTACAGCTGGAAGCAGCAGCAACAGAATCAACAAGGCAGCTATTACCGTCGGAGTATGGATCACCAAGGTCCAGCCTGGCAACAATTCTACAGCAGAAACCCTAAACTCAAGCAACAACTGTTTGAACAGATGCTCAGGGAACAACAGAGGATATTTGAGGAGTTCATGAGAGAACTGGAACGTGAAGAGAAAGAGGAACTCAGAAGACGGGAACAGAACAGGAGAAAACAGGAAGAGAACCTGAGAATCAAAGATTGAGAAAATCTCAACTACCCCAATATGATCAGAATGTAGTTTTCTTCTGGACTATGTTTTTGGTCATTATACTCTTCTTTTTTTTTTATAGTGGTATGATAGGCAAATAAAAATGTTCACCCTGTTTACATATCTCTCTCCTATTAGCATATTTCCAGAAGAGGAGGTTGGGTTTCACATGGTAATTTAACAGTAGAACATACTCTATAAGAGGACATTACTACTAGAGACACCTCTCTCTATACAGTTTTCATCTCCAAAATTACCATCTTTATCAATTACCTGCTCTCTGGTAAGAGGACACTTCTCTCTAAGCTACTCTTAAACTTTCCTATGTCATTATAGTCAAATTAAGAAAGACCGGGTTTTATCTTCATGTGTGTGTTTTGATAAGGCACAATTTGGATTATAATATATACAGTTACGGGTGTCATGCGTTCTTTATCCTTCATCTCTGTCACCGTTTGCTTTTTTTTTTGGAATGGCGCTCTCCTATTGGTTGGCTACGATCATGCCGCCACTGTGCGAGACACTTTGCCCCCCCCCCACTCGCTTTTTGGTTTTTGTAATTATTGTGTTGGAGCGGGTCGCTCCTTAAATAAATGCATATATTAGTTAATAACTAAATGGAATCCTCTCTTTCTTTTTCCCAGTAAGAGACGCCTACGGAAGCCAACAGTACATAGACAGATAAAGCACATAGGCTATAGTTATTAACTAATATATGCATTTATTTAAGGTGCCAATTTATAATTGTAACAAATAGTATTTGAATAAAAACATTGAATCGGGTAAAACACGGGCGTTGCCTGGGTCATTCGGCTAGTAGATTATAAACACAGGGTATTAAGACCAAATCCAAATAAATAAATAGTGTGTGACATTTCGGTAACAGCATTGTTACTATCTTCAGACAAAAGTACTGAATGAATTCAGTAAATTCATACTGAAAATTCAGTACTTTTGTCTGAAGATGGTAACAACGCTGTTACCGAAACGTCACATACTATTTATTTATTTGGATTTGGTCTTATTACCTTGTCTTCATGTGTTTTAAAACAAAACTTTTAAATATATTTTAAAAAACTCATATTCAATATTTTAGTATTCAATTAATATATTTTTTTTATCACAAGACCCTAAACATATAATTTTGGAGTGATGATAAAAATAATGATGAGATCCATATTTTATAAAAGGTAAACAAACGTGTGTGACAATTTGGATTATAGATTAGAAACTTAAGGCATATAGCAAAACCCTAATCCAAACACAAGGTAATAAGACCAAATCCATATTTCACATGGATTTGGTCTTATTACCTTGTGTTTATAATCTATAATCCAAATTGTTCTTTATGATTTAATAATAAAAAAATTTGAGGCAAAAAAATGATCAAAGTATTTAGTTTTTTTTACATGTGTAAACGATATGGGAGTGGACCAGTTCAAAATCACTTTATTAGGTACCGCTCAACAAGAGCAACCTGGTTTATGATAATTGAAACAATGAATGTAAAGGTTATTCACATATTAAACAAAATGTTAACGCAGGATTCAATCCCGGTTCATGACTGTCGGGAATCGAGGGTGTTACTCACTCGTCCACCAACTTTATTTTATTTTATTTATTTATTATTATTATTTTTTATTATTATTATTTTTTTTTGGGAGTGGAACCACATAAACAAACATCTGAATTATTGAAGTACATAGTAAAATGGTATCACTGTTTTGTCCTATTTTATTGGCATACAAAATGCCATACAAGTAAACAAGGGGAGATATAGGAAATTTGAAATATTTTTGTGCCTATGTTTTCTTTAAATTAATATTCTATCTCCCTTACTGTAATGATAATAATAACAATGGAAGGGTTCACCACTGATGAGCCAGGCCTTCCCTTTGTCTTGTATCATTGCTGTAACGGCACAGTATGGAGAAAATGGTTTTTGATCCAATATAAAATGAAAGGTAATAAGACCTGAGATGTGTTTCTAATCTATATTCCAACTATTGTGCCTTATCATTTAAAAATAAAACAGATGCATTAAAAAATAGTTTAAATTTCCTATAACAAATGATGCACTAATACAGCATATTTATGTCTGAAGGGGAGATATGTAAATATAATGTCTAGACATATTTATAGTATGCAAATATCTCTTTACAAAGGAGGAAAAATCCAAGTGGTTGAAAGAATAACGCTAATAACTATTGAAGAAGGTGAATCAAGAACTTGGAGTGGTCTATCATTGGCTGTTTCATTATTTTGTCTATTGTCATACCTAATAAACATGGATACTTCTGGTCTCTGCTGGAGGCTGGGTTGTCATTTCATTTTTGCAAGGTGTTATTTGAGGAATATGGTCTTTCTTGGGAGTTTGGTTAAAGTTTGTCTTTCCCCATTTTTACAAGGTGTTCTTTGTGGAATATGGTCTTTAATGGGAGGTTGGTTAGTTGAGATAGTGTTTGCCATTCTTTCTTCATTTTTTACAAGGTGTTATTTGAGGAATATGGTCTTTCTTAGGAGGTTGGGTATTTGAGATAGTGTTTGTCATTTCTTTCTTTATTTTTGCAAGGTGTTCTTTGAGGAATATGGTCTTTCTTGGGAGTTTGGTTAAAGTTTGTCTTTCCCCATTTTTACAAGGTGTTCTTTGTGGAATATGGTCTTTAATGGGAGGTTGGTTAGTTGAGATAGTGTTTGCCATTCTTTCTTCATTTTTACAAGGTGTTCTTTGAGGAATATGGTCTTTAATGGGAGGTTGGTTTTTTGAGATGGTGTTTGTCATTCTTTCTTCATTTTTACAAGGTGTTCTTTGAGGAATATGGTCTTTAATGGGAGGTTGGTTAGTTGAGATAGTGTTTGCCATTCTTTCTTCATTTTTTACAAGGTGTTCTTTGAGGAATATGGTCTTTAATGGGAGGTTGGTTATTTGAGATGGTGTTTGTCATTTCTTTCTTCATTTTTACAAGGTGTTCTTTGAGGAATATGGTCTTTAATGGGAGGTTGGTTAGTTGAGATGGTGTTTGTCATTTCTTTCTTCATTTTTACAAGGTGTTCTTTGAGGAATATGGTCTTTAATGGGAGGTTGGTTAGTTGAGATAGTGTTTGCCATTCTTTCTTCATTTTTTACAAGGTGTTCTTTGAGGAATATGGTCTTTAATGGGAGGTTGGTTATTTGAGATGGTGTTTGTCATTTCTTTCTTCATTTTTACAAGGTGTTCTTTGAGGAATATGGTCTTTAATGGGAGGTTGGTTAGTTGAGATGGTGTTTGTCATTTCTTTCTTCATTTTTACAAGGTGTTCTTTGAGGAATATGGTCTTTAATGGGAGGTTGGTTATTTGAGATGGTGTTTGTCATTTCTTTCTTCATTTTTACAAGGTGTTCTTTGAGGAATATGGTCTTTAATGGGAGGTTGGTTAGTTGAGATGGTGTTTGTCATTTCTTTCTTCATTTTTACAAGGTGTTCTTTGAGGAATATGGTCTTTAATGGGAGGTTGGTTATTTGAGATGGTGTTTGTCATTTCTTTCTTTTTTTTTTACAAGGTGTTCTTTGAGGAATATGGTCTTTCTTGGGAAGTTGGTTATTTGAGATGGTGTTTGTCATTTCTTTCTTCATTTTTACAAGGTGTTCTTTGAGGAATATGGTCTTTAATGGGAGGTTGGTTATTTGAGATGGTGTTTGTCATTTCTTTCTTTTTTTTTTACAAGGTGTTCTTTGAGGAATATGGTCTTTCTTGGGAAGTTGGTTATTTGAGATGGTGTTTGTCATTTCTTTCTTCATTTTTACAAGTTGTTCTTTGAGGAATATGGTCTTTCTTGGGAGGTTGGTTATTTGAGATGGTGTTTGTCATTTTCTTTCTTTTTTTTTTTACAAGGTGATCTTTGAGGAATATGGTCTTTAATGGGAGGTTGGTTAGTTGAGATTTTCTTTTTTTAAATATTCTACAAAGGTGATCACTGAAAAATATGATTATTCAAGTTTTCCTATATTACATTGATATTTGATAAAGCACAATTTGGATTATAGATTATAGCTACAAGAAAATAAAACCTAATCCAAATAATTTAATAGTGTGTGACGTTTCGGGAACAGCATTGTTACCATCATCAGACAAAAGAATAAAAATCAATATAATAAAAATATTTTTATTCTTTTGTCTGATAATGGTGACATACTGTTGCAGAAACTTCACAAACTATTAAATTATTTGGATTAGATAAGGCACAATTTGGATTATAGATTATAAACACAAGGTAATAAGACCAAATCCAAATAAATAAATAGTGTGTGACGTTTCGGTAACAGCGTTGTTACCATCTTCAGACAAACGTACTGAATGTTTTTCAAAGTACTGAAAGTCAGTACTTTTGTCTGAAGATGGTAACAACGCTGTTACCGAAACATCGCACACTATTCATTTATCTGGATTTGGTCTTATTTCCCTGTATTATACATTGATATTCCTCCATCCATACATAAGATACTCATGTTAAATAACTTTGCCCAGAATCTGTTCAACTTATCCGTCAAAACCTACGAGGAATCCATGACAAGTGAATCCAATTTAAAGAAACATCACCGTTATGATTGGACATCCTACAATGATGCAAGGTTTGACACCAAACAAAAACGTAGCAATGAAAAAAGAATGAAAAGAAGACAAGAGGACTATTGGAAATACGCTGAAAATAGGAGACAGGTGAGAATCAAGAATATTTTCAGACACACAGTCCTTGAAAGAATGGGCATAAAAATACTGGTAGTAGTCCTCCTGATTCTAATCATACTCCTCTAATAATAAATATTTATTTTTTAAAAATTTTGATTCTATTTTTTATTTGACAATAATTGGGGGAACTTAAAAATTGACATTTTTAACAATAAAAAAATAATGCATTATAAACACAAGGTAATAAGACCAAATCCAAATAAATAAATAGTGTGTGATGTTTCGGTAACAGCCTTGTTAATTCAGTACTTTTGTCTGAAGATGGTAACAACGCTGTTACCGAAACGTCACACACTATTTATTTATTTGGATTTGGTCTTATTACCTTGTGTTTATAATCTATAATCCAAATTGTGCCTTATCAAAACAATGCATTTGGAAGTTTTTTTTTTTTACTTATCCTTTTATTAGTCTAAATTAGACAAGATCTTGGAGGTTGTGCTCATAAAGAAGTTAAAGAACTCTTCTTGGTTCTCTGTACAGGGATCCTGCATTGTGAAGTAAACTTGTAAAATATAATACATTAGTTATAATGAATTAGAGTGCCATCTGTTATGAAAATTCGAAACTATTATAGACGCATATAATTCTTTTTGAGGAATGGGAAGGTTCACCACTGATGAGCCAGGCCCTCCCATTGTAAAGTAAACTTGTAAAATATAATACAATAGTTATTATGCATTAGCGGTGCCATCTGTTATGAAAATTTGAAACTATTATAGACTCGTATGATTCTTTTTAAAATTTAAACAATTTCTACTGCGCTTACTGCAATGAAAAAATTAATGGGACGCCTGGCTCATCAGTGGTGAACCCTTCCAGCAGTTTTGCCAGTTTAATCTACCATATGTCTATAATATTGCATATTGCTGCTTTCATTTTATACTGAAGCTGACCACTTGGAAAAAGGTATTTTAAACTGGTGAAACGGCTGGGAGGGTTCACCATTGATGAGCCAGGCCCTCCCATATTAATTTTTCATTACAGTAAGGGGGGGGCAGTAGAAATTGTTTAAATTTTAAAAAGAATCATACGCAACTATAATAGTTTCGAATTTTCATAATACAATAGTGATTAGATTTATAAATTCAATTGCCATCTCTATATATTAAAAATAAAAAAGGCATATCCTGACCAGGAGCACATGTGCTTTTCAGAAGGCAGAGCGCCATCTGGTGGAACAGAAATCAACTAAACATTGATTTAGACTGTTCCCTGATATTTGGCCAACCCAATTTCTTGATAAATCGAGAAAAGCCATCCACGAACGTGTTTTCTTGAATTTATCAAGAAATTGGGTTGGACAAATATCAGGGAACAGGCTAAATCAATGATTAGTTGATTTCTGTTCCACTAGATGGCGCTCTGCCTTCTGAAAAGCACATGTGCTCCTGGTCAGGATGTCTTTTTTATTTTTAATATCAACATCTGACCTTTTTATTTTATTTTATTTTTTCTATTGTTTTTTCATCAATATAAGTATATATTGATA